>PVIW01000239.1:0-487500 GCA_004026585.1 Noctilio leporinus
TCAAGGGAACGGGGTAGGGGGGAGGGAGAGGTAGAGGCAAAGATGGGGAGCAGCTTAGACAAGAACCTAGTATAAAGGAACCATGGACATGGACAACAGGTGGGATTGACTTTGGGGGGAATGGGTGGGTGGGTGGGGGGACAGAGGGGAGCAAAAAGGGGATGGATGTAATACAACAACAATAAAATTAAAAAAAAAATTATCCAATTTATAGTTTTCCCCTTATATTAAATTAGTTGCCATGTTTTGATGATAATTTCTTCAAAATTTTTATGTACAGTTTCTATTTTTTGCCATTATCTTAGTTTATTACAAATAATTTTGAATGGGTTGAATTGTAAATAAATATTGTAAAATTTCCTTAATTTGGGGTTGAATTCCACGTAAATAATACATGCTTTCCTAAGTTTAGGACTGCTGCGATTATAATATCTTATTTTTACTCTCAGAATTTTTATTTACTATTTTCTCAATTACTCATTCTCAAGAGCATTTGTTCTAGATTATGCTCTAAAGATCTAGTCAGTGAGGATAGAGGGGAGTACATGGTTTTTGTTCTCATAGAGCTAAAAATAAATGAATAAATTATTTCAGATATAAGCACTATGACAAATATTATAATTTGATTCAACAGAGCAGGATGAAGTGGTGTTACATTAGAGTGATTAGGAAAAACTCCTCTGAATGATCAAAAGTAGCCAGTCATGTGAAAATCTGAGGGAGAAGCATTTTAGAAGAATAAAGTAACATGTCTGGATTAAAAATGCCTAGTATGTTTAATAAACAGAAGGCGGGTTAATGGAGTGGAAATTTACTGAGTCCAGAACATGTAGGTATGAGAAACATTAAGACAGAAAGGCACAGGAACAACTTCTGTAGTATATTTAAGCCATGAATAGAAGGTAAGATTTAAAGATCCATTGGAGAGCTTTTGACATGAATGTGGCATTATCTAAACAGATGATACTAACTGCTGAGTGAAGCATGATTTCAGAGACTTCTGATCAGGATGGCAGAGTGAGTTTACTGTACAACTTCCCTCTCTGCTCCAATGGCATAAAATTAATCAAAACAAAGTAATAATAATAAATAATTAAAATAAGCTCTGACTGGTAGCACAGTGGATAAGGTGCAGGCCTGCGAACCCAAAGGTCACTGGTTCAATTCCCCAGCCAGGTCACATAATGAGGTTGCAAGCCAGATCTCCAACCAGGTCTGTAGCTGGAGACAGGTGAAAAAGGCTACCATACATTGATGTCTCTCTCCCTCTCTACCTCTCTCCCTTCACCTCTCTTTAAAATAAAATCTTTTAAAAATAATAAAAATAAATAAAATAAAATAACAAAAAATAATTTATCGTGTGCTTCGGTTCTGAACCAGAAAGGAAACAATCATGATTAAAGTATTCAGGCATGAGAAATGGGGCCTGATGATAAAGATTATTTGTCACCAGAGTATCAACGACTATGCCTGGACTGATTGATACCTCGTCCCTAAATTGAGAACTGTGGTCTATAAAATAATATCATAATCCCTTGCAATGACAGATAAGAATCTAGTCACCACATTTCCTCCATATCTATCAGCATCTGTTTTTTTGTTTTGTTTTGTTTTACCATTACTCCCTTTGAACATCGTGTATTATAGACACATCAGACTAGTTGGGTTTCCAAACATATCTTGTCTTATTAGTGTTTACATCTCTGTAATTGCTTTTCTTCTGAATTAGAGTATTTTATCACATCTCTTATCCCAACATAAATATACCTTCTCTTATTTATACATATAATTATTTTATGACTGTTATGTTTACACTTAAAGCATTACTAAAAGTGCTTCAATAATGGGAACAACATCATTTCTTGCCTTACACACAGTGAAGTTTCAATGGCTGTCATTCACTGTGTTAACAGCATAATCCTTCTAACTATTCCTAAAAATAGAACTCATTGACAGATACTAAGCAACAAAGATAAAATGAATTTTTTGATAGTAGCTGTAAAAATGACAATTGTAAAAATGCTTCATAGTGGACTGTGATTATTTTATAAAGTGAAACATGTACAAGACAGTTTCTAAAATTCTTATAAGCATGTGAGAGCTTGGATTAGACAAGAAATATGTCTTTTAAAAGTCTGATTTGTTTTTTATGTGTGTTGTGTTGTGGTGGTGGTGGGTGTGGGGGGAGGGATTATGTGTTTTCTCTCATTTATCTTTTATTTTTCATTTGTATTTAAGTTCTAAAGTCCCAGTTAGTAGGCACTAGAGAGAGCATTTGAGTAAAAAAGGTAAAAATAAAGTAAAAAAATATATATCTGTGGTTAACTGCCAGTTCTTGATTTTTCAAATGAAAAATAACTCTTTCCAGTTCTAATGTCCAAGCATAGTACAGTTTGTAAACAGATTTCTAGTAGTACAAAAGGTTGAGCAGTCTTGTGTAACCCCAAAAGATGCTTTTTATTTATGAATTAAATATATACATTTGTATTAAATAGGGTTTTCTAGTGAAACATACTCAATAGAAAAGAGAGGTTGAGAAAGAGAAAGAAAAATTATAGGGAATTGTCTCACGTTGTTATGGAGGCTGAGATTTGCAGTCAGCAAGCTGGAGAACTAAGGGAGCTGAAAGCCACTGGTGTGACTTCCAGTCTGAAAACTGGAAAACACCAATGCAACAGCCCCAACAGTCAGTTTTGGTAGATCTCTCTTACTCTCAGGTCAGACTTTTTGTTCTATTCAGGACTTCAACTGATTGACTAAGGCCTATCTACATTAGGGTGAACAGCCTGCTTTGAGTAGCCTCCTGATTCAAATGTTAATCTCATCCAAAAACACCCTCATAAACATCCCCAGAATAGTGTTTGGCTAGCTATCTGGGCACCCAGTCAAGCTGACACATGAAATTAACCATCATACATTATTGAACAAAAATATTTGGCATATTAGACAAAATAAAACCTTCAAATAATTAGTTGAAAAATATTGAGATATTTTTATATTTTCTTTTTAACTGATCCAATTTTACTTAATTAAAATTTTGGACAAGTCTTCCTATGGAGGTCATTTCTCAGAATAGCTTTACTTTATGGTTGTTGAAATTGTAACTTTCTTTCAAGTCATCTTTTCTATTTTTAATCAAATTTAATTTCTGCTACTCTTGTCCTTCTGTAACATTTATGCCCCACTCTTCTAGCATTCAATTCAGTTTGTGTCTTGCTAGAGACATATAATGTCTGTGTATTGCCTGTTTTTCCCAGTAAATTCCTTAGCTATTAGTAAGAGTCATTAATTTTAATTCCCTATTGAACAAAGAACTATTGTGTTCCTGATAAAATGTTCAGAAAATGTTTGTTGAGGTAAATAACATTGCTTAACTAAAAAGACATAATTTTCTATTTAAAAACATGAAAGGATGTACCAAAATGAATACTGGGATCATAATTAAAACTCTGCCAGTTAGAATTTTGGAAATATATTTTTCACATTAAAGGCTCAAGCCCAACCCCACATTTTAATTTAACACACAATGTACAATTTCCTGACCTAATATTCTAGATTGTAATATTCTGAGACCTCCAGCAGACATCCTGTCTCCCTTCATACAGTTTTTTAAATCCTTACTCAAGGACATGCTCACTAATTTTAGAGAGAGAGAGGGAGGGAGAAAAACTTCGATGTGAGAGAGAAACATCAATTGGTTGCCTCTTTCATGTGCCCTGATTAGGGGCCCAACCTTCAACCCAGGTATATGCCCTGACCTGGATCTAACCCACAACCTTTCAATTTGCAGGTTGATGCTTCAACTAACTGAGCAGCACCGACCAGGGCTTCATTGCTTTTTTTTTTTAAGTCATTTTTAATTTTTATTTTTTTAAAGATGTTATTTATTATTTTTAGAGAGAGGGAAAGGGAGAGAGACATCAATGTATGGTTGCCTTTCACCTGCCTCCAGCCACGGACCTGGCTGGAGACCTGGCTTGCAAACTGGTTATGTGCATTGGCTGGGCATCTATCGGCGACCTTTGGGTTTGCAGGTTGGCACCTTATGCACTGTGCCACCAGCCAGGGCATCATTGCTATTCTTCATTGCATTTTTGGTTCAGGGGGAATAATGACTTCTCTGAGTATTTCAGAATAAACACTTATTCCTCTTTGAGCATTTTTTTTACACAATAGAGTTGACTCTGTTAATCAAATGGTTGGCTAATAGTGGTCTGAAAATCAAGTTTTTAAGTGATGTAAAAATATAGTCATTTTTGAAATAAAGGTTGATATTATAAATACACGATGGACACTGAAAAACTGAAAAAATACCAGACAAGAATAGGAGTAAAGTATTTCAACCATGCAAATTGGTAAATTTTCATTCTACACTTTTTTTTTTTTTTTTTTTTTTGTCATTGGAAAGCTTATCTTTCTCCATTTTCCCAAAGCTTTAACCAGCCTTCAACATTTCTGGGGAAATATGCTGAAGGTACCTCAACCCAAACAGACATACATTTAAGCTGCCAGTGAGCCGGATATGAAGTTGCACTTATTGACACAATCCTGAAGAGAATAGAATGTCCCCTACTACTGCAAAACAACCAAATTTCAAACCAACACTGAAGATTTTAGAGATGGATTGTTTTGCCTTCCAGAGCAAAAAACGCTTGGCACCAAAAGGGGCCCCTGCAGCATATGGCTTTGTCCATCTGGAAGGGGGCGGCGTGCTCTCATTGCCAACCGTTCCCTGGATTGGATATTTGGGTTTAAACAAGTCTAGATAAAATAGAATAAATGTGTATTACACCAAGGCAAAATGTTTAATTCTTGCAGTCATACATAAAGGAAATTTAAAGGAGGATAGATCTGTCCTCTACCCAGCTCTATCCAGGAAAGATGAGTGTTGGCAATGTGAAGTCAGGTCAACAAGCCAGCATGTGTAAGGATGCTCGACCTTTGACACAATAATTGAATGTGATTGACAGAGGCAAAGTTGCTTGAAAGATTTTTCTGGGTATCATTTAGGAAGAAGCCTTACCTCTACCAAGCAGCTAAGTATTGCAGAAGTAGAATACTATGAACACAGGGGCCTTATCTTTTTTGTTAACCATACTAGACCCAGAAACCAGTACACATTTTGTGTGTAGTAGGCACCCAAAATATTTGTTGCAAGTTTGAATGCGCAGAGTTATACAATTTATATCTACTAACACATTCAGAGCCTTGGCCATTTGTGTTTTTTATACAAGGCTGAATTTTTATCTTTGCATTTTACTCTTTGATATATAACTATTAAGATATATAGCATAAATAGTTTAAAATAAAAGGTGGGGAAAAGAGAGTTAGGATCTCCTATCACTGTTGATGTCATTCTGACCCTCATAATCTTAAGGAAACCCCTCTGGGTTTCAATTCCTTAGCTATAAAATTAATGACTGAGACCAAATAACTCTTTAAAACTTTAATATAAATTTCCAATATATCTCCACTTTCATTTTGCAGGTATTGATTTCTCTTTTTCCTTCTCCTTATTTCTTTAATTTCTTCTCTTTTCCTTTGGATTTCCTTTTATTTTGTTTTCTCTCTTTTTCTCCTCTTTCTCCATTTCTCCCTGTGCTTCTGTTTCATTCTTTCCCTCTCCCTTCCAATTGCCCTCTGTATCTTTCATAGATAGATATTAGATAAGTCAATAGATATATAGACATATGGAGACGGATCTTGTTTTTTTGAAGCAGATATCAACCCTGATTATATAAACTGTGGGTATGTTGATAGGGTTAAAAGAGTTTGAGATCTTAACGCTTTCTGATCTAAGTATGTGACAAGTGTCAGAAACTATAAAGTCCTTCACACCAAAGGAATTTTTACTTTAAAAGAGTCTTTAGCCCTGGCTGGTGGCTCAGTGGCTAGGTGACAACCTGCGAAGCCAAAGGTCACTGGCTTGATTCCCAGTCAGGGCATATAACCAGGTTGCAAGCCAGGTCTCCAGCCATGTCTGTAGCTAGAGGCAGGTGAAAGGCAACCATACGCTGATGTTCCTCTTCCTCTCTGCCTCCCTTCCTTCCCCTCTCTCTAAAACTAATAAATAAAATCTTAAAAAAAGAAAAGGAGTCTTTAGTGAATAAAGTGATTCCAAAAAATATCTTAAAAATTGTGTGTCACTACCTTGAGTCTTAAGAGCCTTATGCAAATGTCTAATGTTGTTTTTGTCGATGATGATTCTATTTTTCTGAATAAGGGAAAAAAGAGAGACTCCCATTTAGCAAAAATGTTTACCCAATAATTTTTCCCTAGTAGGCAAGTAACTAAAACACATTGAAGTATTACACTAACATTATATAGATTTTGTAAGTATATAACGTAGCTTTGGTTGTATTGTAAAGAAAGTAGGTTTTCAGAACTTTATGGCATGGTGTCTGGAAAGAACTTTTTACCAAGAGTCCAGTTTTCTTTGTGGGGTTAGTTATTGGCAGTGCCTTGAGGCGTCAGCAAAGCCATGGTCTCTAGGAGCCTCACTGCGTGGCCTGAAGTTCTTGCTGGGTGCACTGTTTCATTATTTATTATGATTATAGGAAAGTCTAGTATTAATATGTTGCCTAAACTGTATTCATAAGTTTATTGGTATAAAGAAGTTTTATGGCATATTCAGTTCAAAGCAAATTTTTTAAAAAGAAAATACAGAAAGCCAAGTCTGACCAGAAGAAATAAATTGCTATTAACCCATTCTAAGTTTATTTTAATTTAAGTAATCAAATGACCCTGATTTTCATTGTCACACCACAGAGGCAACTTCTATAAACATTGTGTTTAGATAGTGCTCATTCTGTGTGCATATAACTTCTTTTCACTTATGCATTGAAATAATGAAATCTATATGTTTACACATTAAATTTTGTTATAAAAGCTATTAAACGGTTATGCTATAATTTACCCAACTAGTCTCTTGATGGACAAAAAGGTTTTTCTCATTGAAAAAAAAATCATATAAAAATGCATATATGTATGGATTAATGCAATATAAGGATGTTGCATTAAACATCCTTGTATTCATCTTATATTTGCTTACTTAAGTTGGTTCATCTATAGGAAAAAATCCTTAGACATGGAAATGTTGGGTCCAAAAGTATGTGCACTTTAAGTTTGATAGATGATGCCAAATTGTTACCGAAATGTATTATGGCTATAAACATTTTTTCACATACTCCAATACTGAGTAATATTGCATTCTTTACCTTTTCCTGTCTGAATGGTGAAAAATTATATCACACTGTTCTAATTTCCACCTTATTTTGAGTGAAGTAGAATATCCTTTTACATGATGGTTAGCATTTCTATTTCTCTTCCTGTGGATTCATAGCATAAGTGAATTTTTTTAATTTGCAGCCTCAGTGAGTCCTGTTGGCTTCTGCCAAGTTCCTTAGTGGCTACAAAAAATTCTTAAAATAAACGATATGCCCCTCACCACTCCTGACCATTTGTCCAGAATCAGGACAACACTGTCTCCTTCAGAAGAAGCAATAGGGAAGAAAGGAAGAGAAGGGGGGAAAACAAAACAATGACTAGAGGTAGTACTAGAGTTTGAACTCCTGAGGGGTGTAATTTTGAATTCCACACCTGCTAAAAAGTAGCACTCCCTGGTCCCTGCTAAAAAGCGGCACTCCCTGGTCCATCAATGTCTGGAAGACTGCAGCAATTTCAGTGTTTGCTATGGTTCTTGTTAGCCATTTTCACCCAGGCAGTGGGAGTAAGGAGATTTAGTCAAAAACATAAAAGCATCAAAGTTCTGCACCGAATTCGCAAACATAGGTGAATTTATTCCTCAATGTCCTCTGTGCAAATTTCTTGTAAATAAGTAGCGAAAATATACACATCTCTAAATCTTTTATTTATCTGTTCTCCCCCGCAGAGATTATACAACTATCAGGCTGGCTTCCGGCATCAGGCCTGTGTAAACTGTGAAACGGGAGAGGCAGGTTAGGGGTTTCTCATCAAAGTTTATTTCCAAATATGTGCTTTGGCTAACAGCACAACAAATGGCATCTTTCACCTGTGTACGTGCCAGCACTGCGGAGTGATAAAATTGAGGAATCATACGTAACAATCTAGTCTTTATTGCCTTTCAGAAAGAACGTTTCCGTTCATCTTTTCCCATCTCTAAAAATAAAAGTAACTGAAAACAAACCGGACTTTTCTCATTCATTATGATTTATCAGTCATTATTGTTATCACTTCTTGCCTCATGAACTGCCTACTGGCTTGTGCTGAAAATAAAAACAGTTGAGGGAGGTGGGGCTCATCGCAGATGAGCGGGCCTGGTAATACTGGAGGAGGGACAATGAAGGGAATCCTAAAAATGATAAGAGTCAGTACATCACCTTTTCAAAAATAGGGATGGGGCTCAAATTTCCCTCTGTTGCTGTAGACGGATTATTTATAGATTAGTATAAGGAAACAATTGAAAAGAGGACCCACCCTCAGCTCCGCAGCTCTGTCCAAGTCCCCTGCTCAGGAGAGTAGCTTGTGAGAAACAGACTAGCTGGTCCTCCTTTGGGTTTCTACGTGACCAGCTTTGTGTATCTTTTCTTGAAATTAGTGGGGCTTGTGTGTATTAACAGACCTGTAGATTTATGAATCTGCAAGAAGGACTTCAAGTTCACAGATTTGCACCTTTAGAAAAATTTTACTATATTCTCCTTTATTCTTTCACCTACCATCATTTTAAAAAATACAGCGTGTCAGGTCCTGGAGCTTTGAGACCTTTCAGACCAGAAGGTTCTGATGGTGGACATGCCCCTGGCCTGGCAATACACATGGACTTACATGGAGCACTCAGGAGATTTGGCATGCTTCATTGCGGAGGGCAGCAGGCGAACAACCGAAAGGCCAGGCATCTCTCAAGGGTGTTGGCATTCCGTTTATGGTTTATCCACCCTGTCCAATGGCAACGTGCACATAGCTTACAGCAAGGGTATCTTATATGTACACTGGAACACAAGAGGCTGTATGTACCTTAGAACAAAGTGGCAGTGTACCCAAAGGCAACACCTCTGGTTCAGGGTGGCTATGTTGGTTGCTCCTGGGCTCAGTGTTCCCAACTCTGGGATAAGATTAGCTTCAAGGCTGCTAGTTGGCAGACTCTAGAGAGAGTAACAGTGGACCAGCCTCCCCATCTTGACAGCAAGCACATACATTTAATGGAATTTGACATGTTGGGTATGTGAAAAGCTGCACCCATCACACATATGCATTCTCAGTGTATCATCGAAAACAACATGGATCTTTGACAAAATTGGAAGTCAGTGTTAGGAGAGGTGTATTTTTATGAACTGGAGACAGCAAATTACCCAGAAACCATGAGAATGAGTCAGCAGCATTTTAACCATTCTACTTACTTTGAGAAAACCAAAACACCAAGTTCCATCGGATAAATATGATTCTATGTTTACTTAATGACAAATTCAAATTAGAAAATAAACTTGTTTTTCAGAAACTCTAGAATCACATAATTCATCTTTGAAAATAGAATTCTGATTTACAATTGGGTTAGGGATTTCTTTTTTTAAGTACGGCGGAACCTAATCCTTGACATGTTTGAGCCGTAAATTTCCTTTGGTTCCTATTTTAGTCATTTCCTTCATTCCGTGAACAGGATATGGAAGGAGTGGCCATTTCCCATTCATCCAATCTATCTCTAACCTTGGATGTTAAATGTTAAACACAACTTCATTCTTGTCCATGTGCTGACAGAGGGAATTACTCGACCATAATACCTCTGCATTTAATTATCTTTATGAGGCATTATCCTCTCTAGATAGCAATGGCAAGGGGCTGGAGGAAAAATATCTGTATCTCCCATTCAAATATACTTGAAAGCTCTCTATCATAAGCAAAGAGAAACTGTAATAGAGTGTGCTCACCACTATAAATAGCTTCAAAGTGGTATCAGACAAATATAATATTTTCTATCATAATAGTCATCATCTTTTTATGGTAAAATTTTAATTGCTCAATGGTTAACTAATAACAGTGTAATAATAATCTCCTTTCTTTCATGTACAAAGATATTATTGATCTTGCAACATTGAGTCAATAACTCATGTTATTGTATAGCAATGAGGAAAATTTGAAATTTTCTGTTCAATATAATGAAAATAAGAAAAAAATATTGGCTTAAAATGTAAAACTTGAAGGCAAAGTATAAAAGGGAACTTGCGTGCTAGTTGCTTGTGATCTGTGCTGGAACCAGACATAAATAGACTAACATAAAGATTAAAGGCATAACTATTTCCCTGGTCAAAAGACTTGATAAAGCATTGCTGCACTTGCCATTGGTGTGTAGATGACTAAACTTTTCATTCTTGTAAACAACAGAAGAAGCAGCTTTTAACTTTCCTCCCCAGTTACCTGACATTATCCCTTCCCTGAAGAGCTGTTTCTTGGAAACATTAGTAATGAACCGGAGATTCTTGGAGTTTGCTTTGCTTGCTGGCAGAAATCATCTAACTTTGGATATTTGTCCCAGGGTACAAATGGGAAGAATAAGAAATTAGGAAAATATTGAGGACTGGAAATCTAATGATGGTAATTATTTTTAAATGCTGTTATGGGAAATTTCTTTAGTCTATAAACTTTGCTAAGATTTCACTCATATTTCATTTTCCACTTGCCTAAGAATTTTCTTTCATGTTGTCTGAGGTTTGAAATCTAGATATAAACTTTAAAACATTATTTAAGGACAAAAAATGCCTAAGTATAACTTTAAACACAGTGATAGGATGATAAAGATCACCCTTACTCTCAAACCTAAATGTGGTTCATCAGTCTGGGAATCTATAGCCCTTGGACCAGAGACGACTTGGTGATATGATCTGACCTTTATTCTCTCTCTCATGCTCTGAGAGTCAGAATGGCCTCCTGTCTGTGAGGTTATTGGAAGCAAGAGAAAGCAGATCATAAGTTTTTTAGAACTTTTTGAAAGATGACACAAATAGTAGTGTCAGTGAATTTGCATATAGATTTAAAATTCAAAAAGATATGGAGGATAATTACTTTATAAAAAGCTGGAAAAAATAAAGCACTCATCAGTGAAATGCTGTAAAGTTAGTTGTAGTTCACAGTTTAATGAAAGAATGGCCATAAATTGTGCCTTCTGAAATTCAGCTGCCTAAATGGAGTCTTCAACTCACAAAAAGGTTGTTTCACTCTAGGACACTTCTAGCAGTTAGAGGTTTGGGGTAGAAATACTTCAAAGCTGACTGTGCCTTTCTTTCCCTGTGATGACAAGTCTTCTCCTAGGAAAGTCAGCTTGTCTTCAGACAGAAAATAATCTTCTTTTAGTAGTGGGGATAATTCTTTAATGTTCACTATCTCCATGCATAAGATATCAATGTTCCAGTAGCAAGTTGATGGACTCTGATCCTATATGTTCTAGAATCTTTTACAAGGAAAAGATTTGCTTTATTAAACACTATAAACATTGAATAATAATAACTTCATACATGAATTGTCAGCATCTTTTAATTAATCATCTAATTACATTTACCATAATGTGGCCCTCAACTCACAATCTTCTGATCTTAAGTCTGGTTTTACAAACAGCCTTTCTGATCAGAAGGGATGCACAGACTGATCATGTAAGTGTGGCTGTTTTGTTTTTACAAGCAAATTGGAAAGCTTTGCCAGTTGGTTTGTCAATAAAATGGATTGGTCATGGAAGTTGTGACAGAACTAACACTGCAATTGGATGTAAAGGGAGTCAGTTTTCAGAGCTGGCAGTCTTGGAGGGAGGAGAGCATATGGGCCATTACAAAGATCTGAAGTATTTACTCTATTCTGCATTCTTGTTTTTAAATCTAAACTAGCAGGCCTAACAACTCAATCTGATGGCAATACCTAGAAGCCAAGTATTAATAAGAAGTAAACAGCTCCCTGTGACATGTTACAAAACCTCAGATTGGGGCAGGACGCAGCCAGGAGCAGCCATGGTGAGAGCAAAGCACAACTGCAACAGCTACATCATCACTCCTGTCCACACTAACACACATCAACTGTTTCCCTGGAAAAGGAGTCGTTGTCAACTTCTCCTTGTCATCTCCTAGTCCTGTGACCTATCATCACTGGTTCCCTGATGTGCTTATACTCATTAAACTTTCATTTCTGTGCCTTAGGCTACCTTGTTAGCAGACCATAGATTGCTGGCATGCAACTCCCATTCTTCAGGTGGGAATTATTGATGATATCTCTACTGCTTTGAATAGTGGAAATGAGACACTTCAGTTGAATTTGGTTCCTCATTATTCTCTTTCTGGGAGAGGAAAAAATATAAGAAGTAAAGACTATTCAAAATTCAAAAGAACAAAAGAGTTCCAGGAACAAAAACAGTCAGTCATCACCTATCAATAGTTTACTTTGCCTATAACATAAAGAGTAGGCTTTATTGAGAGAAAACCCAAGCTTGAATAAAAACCAGAAGGCATAGATTGTCATTTGGCATTTCCCACTACCTAGGTGACTGGCCAGAAAAAAACCACCTTCTCATGTCTAACCTGTAGAATTCCCCAAAGCCTAGTGCTGGGAAACATGCCAAGTCAAGATTTAATTTAATATATACAAAGGAGGACCCCCCAAAATGGAATTATCTTCTAGAAGGCCGGCCTCTGGTAGTACAGGCTTTTCCTGCTAGGTGAGTGTTCTAGGAGCCCATCTGTATCAGTGCACCAGCTGGTGGTGTTGTGAGAGGCTGTGCTCAGCTTCAGTGATTTTTTTTTTTTGAAGACTATTTCAACGTGTTTGCCGATTGCGTGATGCGTGACTTACTAGCTCACTTGCCCACACCACATTGAGTGTTCAGGAGTTTTTGACCAAAACTGGCATGCCCCCATGCCCCACCCTCCCTATTCACCCAGTTTTGCCCCAAATGATCCCCGCCCCCCACCCCAGATGAAAAATGTCCTCAAAGGAAAACATTTTGCCAACATGGAAGAAGTGAAACAAACAAATAAAAAAACAGCAGAATCACTAAAAGCTATCAAAATCAGTGTGCAGGTTGGTGTGTTGCATCAAATGGGAGAGTACTTCCATGGTGGCTAAAGTTTAAACATGTAAGAATAAATGCACAATGTTTTATAAATAAATTCCATTTTTAACACTCCTTGGTATTTAATGTGGAAAATAGTATAATAATACATTTACATGTATCTTAAGATATCCCTGGGTTCTGCCACAACTTCTGCAATTCTTATCTAGTCCCCCTTTCGTTTTGTAAATTCACCTCTTATTTAGGAGAGATCAAAAGACACAGCTTGAAAACTTAAGGATATAGTTTAGTAAGTGATTCAACTCCTGTCACTGATACACACATTTTTCACTCTTTAAAGCTCCAAATATATCTTTTGAACTTGAGGGGAAAATATTAACATCTGTTACCCATGCAAAAAGCAGTCATTGAGTGAGATAATTTTTATGAGCAAGGTAGTATAGTTCAATGAACATTTTCAAGGTGAGAAGTCCCCACTTTCAGGCCCTACATAGAAAAAGGATGGCAGGGGTGTAATGACAGAATAAAGATGGATACAGATGTGAGTCAGTCATGGGTTTTATAACAAAAAATAGCTTTATTAATTAATTCATTTGAACTATAGGTTCAAAATGGACTGAGAGTCTCCACGAATATTGCTGAAGGTTCTGAATATACTTATTTGGTGGAAAAGTTGCAAAATGGCAGGCACATTTTAATCTATTCAACAATTTTCTCCTATTTAGTATTTTTGGTGAGTGCAGAAAAATTTGTGACACTTGAGCTTTCCTTTGGAACTGGCTATAACACAGAGAAATGTCAGTTAGATCCCCTGTTTTTGGTCTCTGAGGAGAGAAAAAAATGACCTCACTCAGATCATAAAACTTGCAAAAATCATAAAATAACCCTTTAGAGGAAGACTTGATTGCCTTTTTTGCCTTTTCTGTACATTAATTTCCTTTGAAAGTAAGATGTTGGGGCCATGGTTGAAGTGAGCCACTGTGTCAAAGGGGACAAAGAAAATTTGTGTCCAGACAAAGCCAGAGCCCTGGAGCCATGTCAGTTTCATTGTTTTAGTTCAAAAGAGGTAAATTCAGAGACTAGTTTTCATTCACTCCTGCTGCCAAGTTAATCCCACCTGATTACTGTTTGCAGAATGTTAATTATCTGATTCTAATCCTAAACAAGTGAGAAATTCCAGGGTGGAATGCTCCCACAGCCACTTTAGCTCTTCCTTCCATTTGGAAGGAACGCGAATTGGAACCTCCTGTTACATGGTCATTGAATACAGCATCTCAACTCCTCTGAAAATGTTCAATTAAAATGGCTACCCTTTAAAAAATTATTATTTATTCTATTAAAGTGGTCTTAATTTTTCCTCCTTTGCCCTCCTCGGTCCAGCCAACGCCCTGCTCCCACAGTCTGTCCCCACATCATTGTCCATGTCCACCAGCCACTCATACAGGTTCTGTGACTAATCTCTTTCCCTCTTTCCACGATTCTGCCCCTTCGCCATTTCCTCTGGCAGCTGTCACTGTTCCATATTTCCGTGTCTCTGGTTGTTTTGCTAATTAATTAATTTTGCAAGATCACACGGTATTTGTCTTTTGCCAACTGACTTATTTCACTTAGCATAATAGTCCCCAGTTTCATCCATGCTGTTGCAAAATGTAGGAGTTCCTTCTATCTTTCTGCTGTGTAGTATTCCACTATGTAAATGTACCACAGTTTTTGAATCCATTCATCTACTGGTTGACACTTAGGCTGCTTCCAGTACTTGGCTATTGTTAATAGCACTGCTATCTGTAATCAAAACAGTCTGATACTGGCATAAGAACAGACACATAGATCAATGGAACAGAATAGAGAGCCCAAAAATAAACAAAAGGTCAATTAATATTTGACAAAGGAGACAAACATACTATGGATTAAACATAGCCTCTTCCATAAATGGTGTTGGGAAAACTGGACTGTACCTGCAAAAAATGAAACTAGACCACCCAATTACACCGTATACAAGAATGAACTCAAAATAGATAAAACACTTAAACATAAGTTGTGATAACATAAAAGTCATTGCAAAAAACATAGGCAGTAAAATTTCAGATATTTCACATAGCAACATTTTTGCCTATATATTTCCCAGGGCAAGGGAAATAAAAGGAAAATGAATAAATAAACAGATGGGACTACATCAAAATAAAAAGCTTCTGCATGGCTAAAGAACCATCATCAAAATGAAAAGGTAACAAACTCTATGGGAGAACAGATTTGCCAATAATACACCAGACAAGGGTTTAACCTCCAAAATATATAACGAACTCATATGACTCAATACCATTAAGACAAACAATCCAATTAAAAAATGGGCAAAAGACATGAATAGATACTTCTCCAAGGAGGGTGTACAGATGGCTCACAGACATATGGAAAAAAATGCTCAATATCACTAGCCATCAGAGGGATGCAAATTAAAACCACAATGAGATACCACCTCACACATGTCAGAATGGTCATCATTCACAAATCAATAAACAAGTGCCGGCAAGGATGTGGAGAACAGAGAACCCTAGTGTACTGCTGGTGGGAATGCAGACTGGTGCAGCCACAGTGGAAAACAGTAAGGAATTTCCTCAAAAACTTAAAAATGGAACTGCCTTTTGATCCAGCAATTCCATTGTTGGGAATATACCCTAAGAATCCTGAAATACCAATTCAAAAGAATTTATACACCATTTTAAATCTGTGTAGTTGACTTGAACAACATACTTTTTTCTATTTGAAAGATTAAAGGATATCATGAAGTATTTTTCCAAATCTATAAATACTTTCCGCATGTATAGAGGTGTCCTATAGTCACACTTTCAGTTGACTTTTCAACATAAACTCTTTTTCTTCATTCTCCTCTATAAATATATATCTTTTAAAAATCATATCAATGTATGTCTTACACAATTTGAAGAAAAACTTCAAGATTAAGTCTAAATTAAATTTGGCCAAATAATTAGTGAATTATTTTTGTTATTAAATTGATAGTCTTATATGATTTGAGTAGGGAACATATTTAAAAATTATCATAATAATCAATCAAGAGAAATGCTCACATCTACATATCAATAAAAGCTGAATTAAGGATTATAATGTATTAGCAAAGTAAGTACTAAAGATCATAATTTAACTTATATTTTTAACTTGAATATATCTCTGTGAGCCAGGACAATAATTGATTATTTGATTATTAATTTATTAAATCAATAAAAATGATACACTCATTTCTTAGGTTTATATGTTATTCTACACTTCTGATAGCTTTGGTGTGGCATAGGTGGTGTGCTGTTTGGAGCCAGGAAGATTTGAGTATGAATCCCTATTAAATTCCTTGATAGCTATTGACACTTAACCTTTTACTAATTTGGTTTTTCTATCTGTAAAATGAGATAATGATATGCACTGCTTTAAATTTGAAGTAATATAATGAAAGCATTTAACACAGGCTTGTACATAATGAACAATACATATATTTTTCCTAACATATATATGTTACCATGTATATATGGGATAATTTTCATCCAAAACTACATAAAATAGGTGAAGGAAGTGACTATGGTGCAGAGAAAAAATTATAGGCATTACAATAAGAGATTTTGATTTAATTCTCAGCTTTACCTTCTTTTTTCTAGATTTGAAATTTCCAAACCTCAAGCTTTGAATTCATAAAATATAGATAGAAATATCTACTTTATAAGATTTTGGGTGCTTAAATGTGCAAAATACCCACCATAGTTAGTGACTGACAATAAATAGAGTGCTACTAATGCTATTAACTGTCATCCTAGTTTTGATTTAAAGAGAACAATGTTAATATTATCAGAGGTCATGCTGGAGAAAGTTCAGTTAGGGGTATAGTATGAGTAATAAAAATAAGAAGAATAGAAATCCAAAGTTTTTAATGAAAGAATATAAATATCATTTTTGATAATAAGTGATTATCATTTATAATGAAAATAAGTACTTTATTCTAATTTAACATAATCTTGTACTAATTAAAATATGAAATATATTAGATTGCTTTCTGTTACTTAACTTTCCTAACTGCAAACTAAAAAATATATATATACAAACATATAAAAATGCACATGTGTTATATATATATATGACATACATGACATATATATAACACATATATTTGTTATTTCCCATGAAACAAATCAGCAATACAATGCATATATACATATAAGTCTATCAAATTATATAACTGTTACTTTTGTCATCACTTACACAGTACTTTAACTTTGATAGGTAGTTCGCAATCATTGTTTGTGAAGTTATATCTTTCTTTTTATCACACCAGACAAGCATGAATTCCAAATGTCTTAAGTGGTAATTAATATTCTTCAATTTTCTTGCTTTGTTGAATTTTATGGTGAATCAATTTGCCTATTATATACAGAAAAGAAATCAACAAATCAATTATCCCTATTAATCTGGTATATCAAGAAGTCTACAAATGCTTAGAATGAAATGAAAATTCATTTTTTTCATCTGCCTTCTAGCAACACAAATCACCCAAGTTCTCTATCCATATATACTTTCTGTTGTTCTTTTGTATTAGTCTTGTATGCAAGGTGAGAAAAATGTTTGCAAATCTTTATGTTGGAAAGCTCATTAAGAAGCACTAAATTCAAGATTTTCTGCTACTACCCCATTAGACTCTTTAAGGGTGAAAGTGACTTAGGTACACTTTGGAATGTACGCATCTATCTCTTCCACATTCTTGCACCAGAGCCTCATATAAGAATGTTTCTTATAACAAGATCTCATCAGCTGGAGGGGAGGAGGCAGCTCAGACATTTTGTAATACTTCAAGATCAAGGCCATCATGAAGACTTTAAGATCATTCACAAATCTGTGATGGCTAGAAAGACTTTAATCTTCTGCACAATTTATTTATTCAACTAATATTTATTGAGTGTTGTGTATGGGCCATACCCTTTTATTTTCCAGAATTAGCAATAAATATAATAGGCAAAAATTCCTATCTTCATATAGTTTCTATTCTGGTAGTGATAGGCAGAAAGCAAACTATATAATACTGTTCATTGGCAGTACTGGAGAAAAAACAAGTGTCATTGGCTGTTAGAGTTGAGAAGCGTTGTACCTTTATATAGGTTGGTCAGAGAAAGCCTTGCTGAGCAAAAGCCTACAGGAGGTAAAGAACAGAGAAGATCTTTGTAAATATCTGGGCTGTGCTCCCTAAATGGGAGCAGAACTCATGTTTAAAATACAGCAAGGAAGGCAGGGTTGTGGGTGATGAGCGAGTGAGGGCAGATTTGTCATAAGATGGAGAAATAACATCAGCACTTATGAACTATTGTAAAGATGTTGGCTTTTTTCTTTGAATGAAAAGAAGAGGAACTAGAGGGTTAGCAACTGGAGGATTTTTAGCAGTAGAAATGGCTGACCGGAGTTAGTGAACAGGAGACTATTGCACATGGCTTAGGAGAGATGATGGTGACTAGGCTCTGGGCTGAAGTGGTGAGGGTGGTGTGATGGTTGGGATATATTTAAAAATCAAGTCAAAACCCCATATTTTTTGTACATCTTAGATCAGCAATATTGAGGAACTTCTCAATCTAAGGAAACACAGTTTCCTGGAAAATCTTTATTACCTAATTAACTTGGAAAATACTTTCTAGTGGTCTCCTGAGTCTTTTGTCACTTCACCATCCTTAGCCCTACTGGAATGCTAGAACTCAGCAACTCTTAAGGGTGAAGAGGTGGACCAGAAACAATGATCTCTCCTTCCATATTCATTAGAAATGTTGCACTTGGCACAATGGATTTCCAGTAGCTAAAGGCTCATTTCCTTAGGTCAACATACCATCTGGCAGTTAACAAAGACTTTTCTGATTAATTTTAAGATGCAGAGTAAGCCGAAGGGCAGAAACAATATCCAGCTCTGGAAACCCAATGGAAGCATGGAGTTTGCACTCAGTGTGGAAATCTAGTGCAATCCTCTCCTGCTAGCTACCCTGTCATTTAAAGGAAAGGATGGAAATGAAATTGCTATCATAAAAAATTAAGACACTTACAAGTCCCTAGAAGTCAGAACCACAGACCTTTATATTCAAGTGTTTCTACAAAAATTAACTTTGCTTGATAGCAATAAAAGTTAACATTAAAGGATAAGTCTTTAAGTACCTTCAATGATATAGTTATATAACTGCTGTTTTGATTAATGTCCCATGTAAAGACTGAAATTTCAATAACATTACTTTACATGTATTAAGATCTTATATTTGTCCCTCACTTTAAATTCCACAAAAGAATGTGCTATACCTTGGGATGCCTCCGTCCACCAGGTTGTCCATAAACATTTTTTGACCTGATATATATTTTACACAATTACTCTACTTTCTCAGAAGAAGATATTTTTAAGGTAAAAATATGTTATCACACATTTGAGAAAATTTTGAAACAGCAAAACACCATCTTCAGGATCACATCTGGAGTGCAAAAATCTTCAAGTCCATCACTAAAGAATGCTGGAGACAGTTTAGAGTGCAGCAACCCTTCCATCTACACAATGTTCAGCACAAATGATGTAAAGGTAACAAGTTTTTGTGCATCACTGTGCTAATCATATTGTATGTGTTAACACATTTAACATCACACTTCATTTCTAACAGTTTTTTACTCACATTGATGCATATTTAGTACGTGCAAATATTTTTATGTGTTTTATAAATAAAAAGATTTTTACCAATTTTACAAATGAAAAACAAGGGTTTAGAGATTAAATAATGAGACCATAAACAAAGTTTTCCACCCAGCTATAGAATTTATATCCTTTTTTTTCTTAAATACATTTTATTTATTTTGCTATTACAGTTGTCCCAATTTTCTCCATTTTGCTCCCTTCTGCCTAGTAACTCATTTCCTCCAGCAATGCCCCACTTAGTTCATGTCCATGTGTCATGCATATAAGTTTTTTGGAATTTATACTCTTAACTACCACATAATTAGCCTACAATATGACTTAAACAATATGTTTGTGTCAGTGTGTGTGTGTATGTGTGTATATACATATACATACATACATATATATAATATATATACTTATATTATATATAATATATATATGTGGATTTATATATACCATTATTTTGTTTCATGAAAGAAAGTTCTGCTATAATTTGTTTCTATCCCTTAGCATAGCCTACCAGAGGGCATGAATTGTTCTGTTCTTTAACATCACATTCTTCTGCTTGGTATGTATGGATGTGAAAAGAGAAAGGCCCAGGCTTTGGTGCAAAGTAATTTCACTTATGTGGCCACAGGAAGCATCTAAATAGTTTGGGGTGTGTAGCTGCTATATAAAGAATCTGTTCAGACAAATAAATAAAACTGGAGTTTTCTCATCACTCAATGCCTCACTTGTGCACTGTAGTTTGTAAAATCTCTTGAAAATTGATTTTATGTCAATATATTTCACTAATGTATATGATATATATAATGATATATCATGTCAAAATATATTTATAACAATATGTTTATAGGTATATATTATAGTATATAATTATAATAATGTAATTATTTGTGTCATTTTCTTTTTCTTTCTGTCAGATATAATTCTTAATCATGGAGCAATTCCTTTTGTACATGGAATTTTAACCAAAGACATGAAATAAGCTTACAGATGAGACATAAAGGGTGAATTACATTAGTTCTGTATAAGTATATACTATATAGTTACATTAGTAAAGCTATAGATAAGGAGGAAATAATTGCCACTGGAAAAAACACTTTTTGGCGATCTACATTCTATGGTAGGTTTGATAGCCATAGTTCAAGTGAGTCAACATTTTTCTGGTTTGGGATAATAAATTAAGGAGTCTATTAAACATAGTCTGTTGGAGTTCCCACTGCTAGTTACAAAATCTGAAACAGCTATTGGTTATATATTAAATGTCTATCTGCCTAAAAATACCAAAATCTTATTTTTAGACTCATTTCTAATAATGTATACTTGAGAAAGTGAGTATTTTAGAACACAAAAACAACCTCAACTTACATAAACAAATGTGTGTAACTTCCTTGGAAGGTTTTGTTCTTTAATTTGTTTTTGAAGGAAGTAATTGATTTTTCTTGGCAGATCTGATAAAAATAATGATGTCTTGATTGTCTAAACTGGAGGTCATGTCCTCCTCAGAAACCATCAAAGCATAACTCAGATTTAAGTTAACTGAAGTTCTCCTAGGACTCTTTTGATATATGATTGTAACCTTCTACCATGCAGCTCTTCTGTCAGGAAAATGCTAACATAAATTGATTTTAAGTAAAAGAAAAAAAGTACACATATGAATACATATATACACATGCACACACATACATACACATACATATATTTTTGTTTATTTTGTGTAATATAGTAATATGTATGGAAAAACTAAATCAGAAACCAAGACAGTCATTAAAAATACTTTTTTTACTAATTTTCCATTAGCTCTGTGTACTTCTATCATAATTAACACCTCTAACCCTGAATTTATGAAATTTTGGAAGCCTCAATTAACAATTTTTTTTTAATAAAAATTAAATAATTTTTGCTCTGGCTGGTAGCACAGGGGGTAAGGCGCCGGCCTGCCAACCCAAAGGTCACAGGTTCGATTCCCTAGCCAGGGCACATAATCAGGTTGCAAACCAGGTCTCCATTCAGGGCTGTGGCTGGGGGCAGGTGAAACGCAACCATACATTGATGTCTCTCTCCCTCACTGCCTCTCTCCCTTCCCCTCTTTCTAAAAAAACTAATGAAATAAAATCTTAAAAAAAATTTTTTTTAATTAAATAATTTTTAATTAAATGTAATTTTTTTACCCTGGCCCCAAAACATTTGTCCATTGCTTTTAGAGAGAGAGAAATATGGATGTGAGAGAGAAACATTGATTGGTTGCCTCCCATAAGTGCTTGAACTGAGGATCCTATGTACCTGGACCAGCGATTGGTCAATAGTTTTTTTTGTACAATGTATAAACATAGCATTGGAAAGCAAATTAATAATATAAACATAAGATTATTTTTAACACATAAAATGAAGAACAATTAATTTACAAGTTTTATACAGTGTAATCAGAAATAATTTTCTTATATCTTTATTAGGGAAGGTGTGGAAGAACTTTTACCCTGCAGCTATTTTTGGTAACATTCTTTATTTTGCAGTATGTAGAATAGCAAATAATGGAAAATTCATTTAGTTGAAATATTTTTTTACAATTTAAATTATAAATTAAATGGTTCACATCACTATTATTAGTTAAAATTAATGTAATCTGAGGACTGATGAATTAAAGATTTACTGTACACATAGTAAATGTGGATTTCAGTAAAGCTGTATGAAGTAAATATTTTTAATATCCATAATTTCCTCATCAAACTTATTTTAAAAAATTGGACAAACACACTTAAGCAGTATTGGCCAATGACAACTCAGAGGAAAGATTTTAACATTCAACTAGTAAACAATATTATTAGGTTGAACACATACAGGTGTGCACAATCGATTGGCAAAATTTTAGTAAAATAAATAACATAACACAAAAATGTTATATTTTAAACATTCTTATATATAAATACATAAACATATTCGTTATTTTTTTAATTGTTTAAAAAAGTCTCCATTTGCTGCAATACTAGACTTGATTCAACTTCGGAATCTTGAGCATGCTTTCATTAACTTTTCTTTATCCATGGACATCATCATGTTTTCAATCTTAGCTTTAACAGCCTCTTTATTGGAATGAGGTTGTTTAACTTCTCTCTCACAAACGCTGCATGTATAATAGTCTAAAGGATTTGCATCTGGTGAACTAGGCAGCCAAATTTCCTTTGACCAGAATTCAGGAACACTGACACTGAGAAATTCTTGTACCTTTTTAGTGTTGTGTGCACCATCCTGCTGGAAGATAAAATGACGTCCGTTTGCACCTTGCTTCATCCACAGTACAACTACCTCTCTCAAATATCAAGGCAAACATCCTGGATCTTCATTGATGATCCCCTGGATTCTGTGCACAATATCTGGACTTGCGTGATCCTTGCATACCTTATGCATTTTCCTTGTTGGTGTGGCAAGATCAAGATCAGCATCATACACCTTCTTCACATTGTAAAGCATATGTAAAGGGATGTTATTAAAGTCCGCAATTTCCTCAACAGTTCATCCTGCACGCAGCTCAGAAATTATGGTTGCTCTAACATTGTATTCCTTCAATATGACAGTTGATCTCAGAATTCAATACTTTATATCTGAAACAATAATGTTAAATCATAACCTTAGAAACATAGTTTTTCAAAATTATTAAGAAGCATGTGAAATAAGAAGATGAAAAGTTATTGCCAGTTGATCACGCACACCCTGTAGTGGGTATACTTATAAAAATATAAGAAATGTAAGGTGACATGCAGATTATTAAAAAAAGTGAACTAGCATAATGACTGATAATTTTGGTTTTTAAAGATCTTAATAAAAAAAAAATCTTAATAAGATGAAAAATGGCCAAAGTAAAAATATGAAATTTAATGGATCAAAATATGAAATTTATATTTATGTTAAAAAGTAAAATGTATAAAAAATTAACTCTAAATACATCAAAGAGGCCCTGGCTGGTGGCACAATGGATAAAACACTGGCCTGCGAACCCACAGGTCGCTGGTTCAATTCCCTAGCCAGGGCACATAACCAGGTTGCAAACCAGGTCTCCAGCCCGGTCCTTAGCTGCAGGCAGGTGAAAGACAACCACACATTGATGTCTCTCTCCCTCTCTGCCTCCCTCTCTCCCTTGCTTTTTCTCTAAAGATAATAAATAAAATCTTAATAAATAAATAAATAAATAAATGCATCAAAGACCTAAATATAAGAGCTAAATTTATAGTATATGTGGTACCAAAGCAAAAAATTATAAAATTCTAAGAAGCTAAAATTAGAAAACTAAGAAAAAGACCTAGGAGGAAAGTTTCATGGCATTGGATTCGGCAAAAATTTTTGAACATGAAAACAAAAACACAATGAACAAAAATAAAAGAAGAAATTGAACTATATCAAAATTAAAAACTTCAGTGCACCAAACAACACAATCAAAATAGTGAAAAGGCAACTTACATAACGGGAAAAAATATTTACATACTATATATCTGGTAAGAGATTAATACCCAGAACTCCTATAGCTCAACATCAGAATAACTCAATTTAAAATATGGCAAAAGACTTGAATTTCTTTAAAAAATATATACAAATGGTCAATAAGCATATGAAAAGGTGTTTAGATCATTAATCATAGGGAGAAGCATATCAAAATCATAATGAGATATCACTTCACACTCATTAGGATAGCTATTATACTTCAGGAAAACTATGAGAGAGACAGAGACAGAGAGAGAGAGACAGAGAAAAAAAAGAAGAGGAAGAAGAAGAAGAAGAAAAGAAGAAGAAGGTGGTGGAGGAGGAGGAGAGCGAGGGAGGGAGAAGAAAGAAAGAAAACATGAAGAAGAAAATTGCAAATTTTGGCAATTGTGGAGAAATTGGAACTCTTATGGTAATAGGAATGTAAATGGTACAGCCCCTGTGAGAAACAGTATGGCAGTTCCTCAAAAGCTTAAAAATTAAATTATCATATGATGTAGAAATTCTACTACTGGCTAAAAATATTAAAAGCAGGGTATCAATGAGATATCTGTGCACCCATTTTTATAGAACTATTACTTATAATGGTCAAAAGATAGAAGCAATGCCAGATGCCCAGGAATAGATAAACTAATAAGCAAAATATTGTATGTACAGTACATACAACAGACTAATATTTAGCCTTTAAATCCAAGAAAACTTGGTACATTCTATAATATGGATGAGTTTTGAGGTCATTAGGCTAAATGAAATAAGTCAATCACAAAAAACCAGTGTCTGGTTCCACTTGTATCAGATACTTAAAGTAGTCAAATTCATAAAGGTAGGAAATACAATAGTTTTGCCAGTGGATGGAGGGAGAAAATAATAGACAGTTGTTAAAATTGTCTATTAACAATTTTGTCAGATCAAAAGTTGTGGAGATAGCACAATGCTATTGTCAATACACTTAACATGCTGAACTGAAAATTTAAAAGTTAAAATAGTAAATTTTATGCCATTTGTTTTACTATAATTTTTTTAAAAGCCCATTGTAAAATTCTTTTTTTTTTTTTTTTAAGATTTCATTATTTTTATTTTTAGAGAGAGGGGAAGAGAGAGAGGCAGAGTGGGAGAGAGACATCAATGTATGGTTGCTTTTTTTCACCTGCTTGCAGCTACAGACCTAGCTGGAGACCTGGCTTGCAACCTCATTTTGTGCCCTGGCTGGGGAATCGAACCAGGTAAAATTCTTTGATTAAGAAACTATTATATCAGAGCCCATCTGGTTTTAAAAAAAGAAAGAACTTGAGTTGGACAAAACATGGCCACAAATTATATTTAATTAAGAATTGCATTTGTCTTTCTCTGACTGGCTTATTTCACTTAGCATAGTGTACTACATAGTGTACACTTAGCATAGTGTACTACAGCTCCATCTATACTGTTGCAAATAGTAAAATTTTCTTATTTTTTATAGCCAAGTAGTATTCCATTGTGTAAATGTCCCATAGGTGTTTTATCCACTCATCTATTGATGGACTCTTGGGCTGCTTACAAATCTTGGTGATTGTAAATAATGCTGCAATGAACTTAGGGGTGCCTATGTTTTTTTGATTTAGTGTTTTGAGTTCCTTCAAATATATTCCCAGAAGTGTGATGGCTGGGTCAAAAGGCAGACCCATTTTCAATTTTTTAAGTTATCTCTATACTGCTTTCTGCAGTGGCTGCACCAATCAGCATTCTCACCAACAGTGTGAAAGGGTGTCCCATTCTCCACAAGCACTTATTGTTTGTTGATTTATTGATGATAGCCATTCTGACTGATGTGAATTGAGATCTTATTGTGGTTTTAATTTGCATTTCTCTGATTAGTGATGCTAAGCATCTTTTCATATGTTTATTAGCCCTCCACATGACCTTGTTGGAGACATGTCTATTCATGTCTTTTGCCCATTTTTAAATTGGGTTATTTGTTTTTATGGTGTTGAGTTTTGTAAGTACTTCATACATTTTGGATATCAATCCCTTATCAGACATATTGGTAAATAGTTCTCCTATTCTGTAGGTTATTTTTTTATTTCATTGATGATTTCCTTTGTTGTACAAAACATTTTAGTTTGATGTAGTCCCATTTGGTTTATTTTTCTTTTATTTCCCTTGCCTGAGGAGATATCTATGATAAATAAATTTAAAAAAAGACTACTATGTGCAATGTCCTAGTTTTCGTCTTGGATTTTTATAGTTTTGGGTCTAACATTTAAGTCTTTGGTCATTTTGAATTTATTCTTCTGTGTGGTATAAAGAAGGTGCTCCCATTTCATTTTTCTTTATGCATCTGTCCAATTTTTCCAACACCATTTATTAATAAGCCCATTGTATGTGTTTCCTCTGTTGAATATTAATTGACTATAAAGGTGTGGGTTTATTTCTGGGCTCTCTATTCTGTTCCATTGCTCTTTCTGTCTGCTTTTATGCCAGTACCATGCTGTTTTGATTACTACGGCATTATAGTATAGTTTCATATTAGGTGGCATGATTCCTCCAACTCTGTTCTTCATTCTCAGGATCGTTGTTGCCCGACATAGTGGGATTTTTTGTGGTTCCATATAAATTTTTGAAATATTTTTTCTCGCTCTGTGAAAACTCATTAGAATTTTGATAGAAGTGCATTGAATTTATAGATTTTTGTGTGTGTATTATGGATGTTTTAATGATGTTAAGTCTTCCTATCCATGAATATAGTATGTGCTTCCACTTATTTGTATCTTCTTCAATTTCTTTCTTCAGTTTCATATAATTTTCTTAGTACAGGTCTTTTACACCCTTGGTTAGGTTTATTTCTAGGTATTTTATTCTTTTTGAAGCAATTGTGAATGCAATTGTTTTTCTTAATTTCCTTTTCTATTAGTTCATTATTGGCATATAAAAATGCAACTTATTTCTGGGTATTAATTTTGTATCCTGCTACTTTGCAGAATTAATTTATAGTTCTAGTAGTTTCTTGGGTTAAATGGTAATAGAAAAAAATTCAATAAAGACTAAATTTTTAAAAGAATGCATTTGCAATGTGGATACAGAAAAGTTACCGTAAACTTATGTTGTAATACTTAATGTATCAAGCCTTGTCCAAAGGTAGGAAGTTTTGTTCTACTTTGTGCTGGTCACATAACATCTTGAGTACTACTTCCACTTCTTAGCACTGTTTCTAAAGGGACATATTTTCAAGTCAAAGGCATTTAAATTAGGTCAAATACAATGGGGAGAATCCAGGAACCATGTGCTACTGTAAACAGTAGAATAAAAAAACACTTCAGAATGTACCCTCTTTTTTGAAAGAAATAATTGGGCTAAAACCAAACTCCATCACCTATTCATCAAATGACCTAGCAAGCTCTTTAACTTTTGTGTCAGTTACTTGGGTCCTCTCCTATAAAATTATGATCCTAATAAATATCCTGAGTATTCTGTGATGCCCAAAGAAAGAATAATGTGATTAACAAAGGCTAATTATGATTTGCTGATATCATTATGATTTTTATACTATACTATCAAATAATCTCTTCAAAAACAAAGTCCTAGTGAAATACAGTAAATAATTTAAAAGTGTTTTTAGGGTTATCCCTGTGAAAAGTTTATTCATATTTGGACCAGAAAGTGTAACTAGAAAGGTTTAGTAGAAAGCAACAGAGAAAATAGATTTATCTTACAATGAACAGTGTTCCACAGAAGGAGATGTTTGAAAATTAAATAAGCTGACCTAAAAAGTAGTAAGTTCCCTAACTTGGCTCTTCTTGTAGCACTGGCTGGAGGACTATATGACAGGGTGCATTAAGAGGAATTTCTGCTCTGATTTGAGTTATGTGCTAGATAATATTCCCTTCTACTATTCCATGACTCCATGACTTACATATTTTTCTTACTAGTATTGACTCCAATGCTTCTCAGAAAGCATTTTCTTATTGCAGAAAATTAGCTCTGGTAGATGTTCAGGTTCTAATTCACATGCAACTTAGTGGGGAAAAGATCAAACTATCCAGTAAGATAATTAGAAAATGTCTTCAGCGCCTACCACTCTGTATGTTTACAATGAATACCCTGATTATAATGCTGATGTTGAGTGAGATCATGGCTTTGGGTAAAAATAATAAATGCTTTATTTTGCCCTTTTGGATTGTTGCTAATGCTTGAACACACATTTATAACTGACCTATAGACAGAGTGAGATGAAAGCTGGGATTGATAATGAATCTCAAGAACTTTCACAGAGTTAATAAAAAAAAAGAGAGAAAACAACAGAGAAATAAGAAGAATTTTAAAGCTATTGCATAAAGTAAAAAGAAAAAGTCTCTGTTGGGTGAGAAATAAAAGAAGTAGTTTAAAATGTGGACTCTAACAGAAAAAGAGAACTGCCATGGCCAGAAGTACCAAAGTCAGTGAACAGTTGTTGGGTCCGAGACCACCAAATGATGACAGCAGTGAGGGCTCTGGTCCAGTGGTGAAGAAGAATTTGTGTGGAGCCTTTAGGAGGTTTGCATGCTTTATTGGCAACAGCAAGGTAATGACTGCAGAGAGTACAGGTGTTTCCACACCCACTCTCCTGCTTTAGCAGCTTCTGGGCACTAGAGAATGCTGGTGTTTCCACACAGTTTTTTCACTTTCCCACAACAGCAGTGCACACGCTGAGCTTACAGCAAAGGCAGCCTTACATACACATTGGGACAATGAAGGCTCTATGTCAAAGGGTTACATAGCAGGTGACATCAGCCTGCTCAAGACTGCTAAGTCAGTTACCTCTGGAGCCCAGTGTTCTGGAGATAAGATTAACACCAAGGCTGACCACTTTGGAAGGCACAGCATATATACACAGGGGACTTCCTTCCCCTGACAACAGTAAAGCAGAGTGTGAACCTAATGGAAATTTGAGCTGCACTAAAAAATGTAGAATGCAGGTCATAGGACAGAATCAGCCATTGTATTCTATATAGGAGGGACCATATACCATATATGGGTATATTTAATTTAGCACAGACACTGACTTCAACTTGGTTTGGAGGTAAATGCAAAACAGGAGATTGCTTGGAATCATATCATAAAAAAAGTAGTTCAAGAAACTAAGGAAGAGACAGCTTTTGTGGGGGAAATATAGGCCCCTTACAATATTTGAAGGATTCTCATGTAAAAATACTGTTTCTATTGCCTTAGAAGGCTGAAGAGAGCCCACAGTGAGTGCTACCCCACAATGGAACATATTATTTGATAAAATAGATTTCTTACTGCTCAACTTACCTAGGTAGAGATTGGATGATAGGATTGAATTAAATGGCATAAACCTAAATTCTCATTTTCTATTTTATTTATTTATTTATTTTTAATTTTTTAAAAAACTTTTATTATTTATTTATTTATTTTTATTTTTTAGAGAGAGGGGAAGAGAGAGAGACAGAGAGGGAGAGAGACATCAATGTATGGTTGCCTTTCACCTGCCTCCAGCTACGAACCTGGCTGGAGACTTGGCTTGCAACCTGGTTATGTGTGCCTTAGCTGGGAATTCAACCAGCGACCATCAGGTCTGCAGGCCAGTGCCTTATCCACTGTGCCACAAGCCAGGGCTCTCATTTTCTATTTTAGAGTGATTATTTGTCTCATGAAAGAGAAGTGGAAGACTAAGTAAAGACAGTGGCTCCCAATTTTTTTTTCTTGGCTTCAAGTATTTCGTGAAGCTTTCACATATTTTTTAGGGAGAGAAGGAGGAAGTAAAAATAGTAAATCCTGGGATATCAGAAAATGGTAAGAAGAAGAGTGAAGATTTAAGGAGTAGATAGGGAAAGGTCATTGCTGCCAACCAGAGTGTAATAAAATAAGTTAGCTGGAATTTGGGAGACCCCATCCCTCAAAGTCCTCCCAACTGCAGATGGAATAAGTCTGCCAATGCAAGATCTGCTTGGGGAAAGAAAGGTTGGCAATTCTCTCTAGAGAGAAGTGCCCCAAGCCTCTTCCTCCAGTGGCTTTTATTGAATTTTGCATGCACAGGGATACAGAGCATACACATATAGATCATCCACCAATGTCAAGAAGTGCTGATTATAGAGAACAGACACTATCTACAGATAATAATTGAAGGAACACAGAGACCTGCTTCAGGTTAGGGTCTGCTAGATAAGGTGATGCCAAGTGGCTACAAAAATAGGGTACATAAGTTCATCCTGTGCTTTAAACCTGAACATCTGCTGTACATTAACTAAGACTAGTCAAAGCAAAGCAAGCTTCAAAGGATATAATGTAGTCCTCAAGGCCTGCTCTCTCAGGGAATCTTTGGTGACAGTACTGAATAGTGTCTGCCTCCTATATCCCCGGTTTTCTGGTCAAGTCTTACAGGCCTGTCTTCCCAGGCCTTGTTTGTGTGGGGCTACAGTTTCTGATACCACACAAAGTGGTCTGGTCTCCAACACTGGAAAGCTGGAGATCTAAGTCAAATTAGGAAGTTAGTAATATTCAACAGTTATTTACTAAGGAATTACAACACACCCTGGGGCTCTATTTTAGGGTGACCATGGTGAATAAAAATACTGAGTATATTCTGATTTATCGGTTCAAGGCTCCAAATCCACAGAAAAGACCTAGATTTTGACATCTTGGGAGAATTCATTGAAGAAAATTTTAATCTAGTTACACAAACCAACACTTAAGGTGATTTTATTCCTAGTGGAAGAAACAAGCTAATTTAAAAGTTTATATATGGAGAATATTATATTGAAGGGAAGAATTTTAGAAGTTTGTATTAATTTGAATAGGGTAGAATTTGTATGATGGGCAGGAAATTACAATAAAAATACAAGATAATTGTAAAAAGTAAATATAATAGTATCTAGAGGTGGTATACTTTGATCAGTGCAAAGTAAATAAAGAATTTTAAATTAAAATGCTATTACTATATATTTCATTAAACCATCTATAGTGTTTCTTTTCTCAAAAAATGTTTTCTATATTTTTCTATTTAGAGTTTTTCTAATTATTTTTAGAATATTAGCTACCCCAAGTCTTAGTTAATAATTTTTAACCCCAAAATGCTTAGATTAGTCTTAATACTCTAGGAGGAAATAATTTATTTCTTACTTAAATGTTTTTTAACTCTTGTTGCTTTTTAGCCTGGCTGCGAAATCTGCACATTTGCATGAAAATATTTTCTATTAGTTTTGATTCACCCAACAGTGTTTTTAAAACATCTGTTAATAAAGAGTTGGCACTCATCTGATTGTTTGTTATCCCTTTCTCTGTTTACACACTGGTGCTAAGGGTTATGAAACTCCAGAGATGGATCATTCATTAACTGCTACAATGTCACTGGCAGGTAATTCTCCCACAGTAGCTTATTAAGCCAAGCCAAATTGGTCATTATCAATTTTCTTTATGTAAGCTATTTTAGTGAGCCATAACATACAAACAATAATGTGCACAAATCATAAATGAACAACTTGACAAATTTATACACACTGAACACAGTATGTTACACTCACTAAGATTAAGAAACAGATCATTACCAACACCTAAAAATGCCTCCTCTTTTCTATGTCTAGTCACAAGTCCCTGGTAGGTAACTAGTATTCTGATATTAACACCAAAGACTGATTCTGCTTATTTCTGAAATTTATGGAAATGAAATAAGAAACATGTGCTGTCTTGCAACTGACTTTTTTCACTCAAAATTATGCTTTTTGAGATTCATGTATATTACAGTATATTGTTTTAATTCATTCATTTTCATTATTTTATAATATTCCATAGTATAAATATACCAGTGTTTATTTATTTTCATCTTAATGGATATTGGTTTGTTTCCTTTGAGGCTATTAAGAATAATGTTTCCATAAGTATTCACATATAAGTCTTTTGAGAAATGTATAGTGCACTTCTGCTAGATATACATGCACAGAAGTAGAAGTGCTGGGTTGAAGGCATACATATTACATATTTAGATTTAGTAAATATTGACAAAAAAGTTTCACCAATGTTTGTCTTCTCACCAGCAGTGCGTTGTTGTCCTGCATCCTTATCAACACACAACACTCTCAGTTACTTCATGTTAGCCATTTTGGTCAAGGTGTCAGGCTATCACATTGTGATTTTCATTTGAATTTTCCTGATGACTATTGAGGTTGATTAACTTTTTACTTGTTTTACCAGTCATTTGGATATTCTCTTTGGTGAAGGTCTTATTTGAACAGCTTCTCAATGCTTTAAGTTGTCTATTTTCCTTAATCTTTAGCTTTCTTTTTCACATTTTTATTTGTGCCTGTTTATTAATAGAAGGTATTAATTTTGGTGTAGTTCAATTAACCAACATTTCTTTGTGGACAGTACTTTTTAAATACTCCACATGTTCTCCATAAGACATCTTTGCCAATAAAGTTATTTAATTGGTTCCACATTCCTGATCAAAATATTTAATGATGAAATCCAAAAAGAGTTTGTATAAGTCTTAAATTGAGCCATTGCAACTTGACTTGCATTATGTAATGTAAAAATAGTTTCAGAGAATGACAATTGAATCATTTATGAAATCATGGAATGTTCAAAATTTGGAAGAATTTATCAGAGAAAAAATAATGCATTGCTAAAATTTCTTCCATTTCATATATTTTTCTAAGGACAAAAAACTGAAGAAGCATTCACATACATATCTTTTGAGAACCATATAGGCAAATTTAGAAAGTAAATAATCTCACTATGTTTTTATTATCAGAAAAGCTCTTGGTCATCGTTATAGACTGGAAACCTTAAGTAAGCATCATTCAGCTACAAGTTAAAACTCATAAATTAAATGTCTTGATTATTTCTACCAGAAGAATGGCTTCCATAGAAATAAAAAGAGACACCAATTCTCTGAGTTTCAATTTCTCCATAATTTCTGAAATGAAGTTTTCCCCTTTTTAGTCTTTGGCAAGAATTACTCAATGATTTGAAAGAAAATGTCCTACTTAATGTTAATTGAATATTAGTATTTGTCAAATTAGCATACATGACTATAAATTGATATTGATATTAATAACACTAGATATAGTTCTTCCATCTAAATTTGTTTTCTCTTTTTTAATCTCTAGCAGTAAGCAAACTCAGAAACATTTTTTGCAGTTTCTATCACTACATACACAATGAAATGATGGAAAGTTTTTTCAGAAGATTTTTTTTTTTTTTTTTTTTTTTTGCAAGCCATAAAAGTTGGCAAACCATCCTTTAGGGAATTTAAAGGAAGTTGTGTCAGGTGTTGGCTTTATAGCACCAAGTTCTTCATTGTTTAAATGCCAGTATTCTGAGCCAATTCACAGATCAGAGATTTTGCTTATCTTAATTACTAAAGAAGATCATGAATGTTTTTAATTGCTATTTATGTTATTTCAGGGACATAATCCATGTCCCTCAACCTTGTAGATATTATTTAAATATTTCAGTTAAGGTTACATGTGATATTCCACTCAACTCACATTGGAAGGTGCCAAAGTCCACTTATGCACAGAACACACACACACACATGCACACACACACACGCACAATGTTATCATTCTTTATCACAGAGCTATTTGTCCTGCATTACAATTCAGTTACTCAGGAGTACAAAAACAGAAACAAACATGAGTTTGTTCTCTCCCTGGGGGAGAGAATGAGAGTGGTCTAGGCCTTGCTGCGTAGAGCCGCAGCATATGCTCTGTGTGGCCACTGGTAAGATACGCGTTCTCGAAGCCAGCTCCCAGTTTAGTGAGCAAGGGCAAGGCAGGAGCCACAAATGCCCCACCCACCCCACCCCAATCGGCGGGAGAGGGGAATGCAAAAAAAGGGCCAAGACTCCATGCCCTCTGTTTACATTTTCTGACCCCACCTCCTGCACACTGGAGGAGGTCCAGCTTGCCCACCAACCTCGGCTAACCTCCATCTTGCTCAGTGTCTCTGCCCTCCTCCTGCTGCCACAATCTGCAACTGGGTCAGAAGCTTTGTAGCCATGCACGGGGGCATAGTCTCTGCCCCACGCAGATGTTGCCGTGTTCTCCTCCATAATGCCCAGACGTTGTTTCCAGCCTCTGTGCATGATCTCTGCAAGCTATGCAGCAGCTGAGTTAGTTGCTGACCCTTCCCCAAGGGCATGGGAGTCTGTCATGCAGTTCAGTTGTGATTTCCTTCCTGGCACCTTCAGCGCTTCCTGACCCCTCCATCAAGGGATCTGGCCAGACCCCCATTGTCACAAAACCACTACTTTTCAGAAACTGTGCTAGGTTTTTATACACATTCTATCACTTAAAATAAGCACAAGAAGGAGGTCTTTTTCTTCCATTTACATGTAAGTAAGCTGAGTTCTGTGAGTTCAACATTCCCTAAGTCTCAAAACCCCAGTTGTGTCTGCCTTCAAAGAACTCTTCACTGCACCAGGCCTTGCCTATAATAAATAGCTAAAAATTGTGTTAATAATGTGATACAATGATACAAAATAGCAAAGTGTCAATGAATGGTAATATCAAGCAATATTTTCTAAGAAAGGGGCTCTTCCAGAAAGCTCTTGGCAGATGGATAAGATTGGACAACAGAAAACAAGACACCTCATTTAGAAAGGGTTATTAGAGGAATAAAGAAAAAAATTAAGGAAAGTCTTAATAATAGTTTTTTTTGTTTTGTTTTGTTTTTAAATCTCAACCGAACAAGAGATCAATTCAGTGAAACTTATAATGATGCCCATTTCCGTTCCATCTGTTCTTCCCTCCCATGCATAAACACAACAGCTAAAGTAATCTTGAAAAACATAAATCTAATGGCTCACTCTTTGGTTTAAAATCCTTCCCTGACTGCTCTGGCCTTTAGGGTCAAGTCCAAACATCTTAAACAGCTCACAGCCTGCAGAATCTGGGCCTCTCTACTACATCATGCTGCATTTTAGCTGCAGGGATCCCTTTTCATTTCTTTAAAACCACCATGTCCTTTTTGGCCTAAGCTTCTAACTCTGTCCCTCCCTTTTGTACACTTGTTCAAAACCTATTTTTCTCAGGTTCTAAATTCCCTGGAAGCAGAGCTCACATATTTGCCAAATGTGTTGCAGCTTCTAGATGTAGCTGACTCTAATTGTAATTTTTTAATCCAATATGTATAATTTTTTATTGTGAAAGACCCTTTGGAATGTACCATTTATGAGGCCTGGACCCCTGGCATGGCTGCGTAACAATTTGTCTTGTTTGAGGAAGAGATGGAATTAAAGGACTATTAACTATTATTCTCAAATAATAGTTAACAGTGCCACAAGATTTCTAGATTTCTGGGCCCCTTCCAAAAAACTGGTTGAGGAAGGGTTACATGAAGAGAGAAACCAGAACCCAAAGAGGTGAGAATGTTGTTACCAAAGATCACTAATAAAATGTTCATTTCTGAAAGAAAAGAAAAAAGACAAAAGCAAAGCCTCCCCAGAAATAGTCATTCAATTGGACACACAAATGTTTGATGATCTGAGGGGCAATCAAGCCCACTCTCCTCCCCTCATTGCCTGTAGGGAAGCTAGCAGTGAGAGTCAGGTTAGTTCTCCAGTTACAAACATCTCATTAAGCAGGGAACAGACCTGCAGTTGGCAATAACAATTATATTGGCACCGCTTTAAATTGGAAATAAAAATATCATAAACCCTTGGACCAGGTCTGCCCTTAATAGTTATGTAATTTGACAGAGTGCAATAAAAAAGAATCAAAGTAACCTTACCCCAAAAGAGAAGCAGCTCTAATTTGTGTAAACTGCAGATTACTCTGTGCTTAGTCTACAGTAATCCTTTCATAAATATTTGTAGAATAATAAATAGATGAATCACAGAAGTGATGTCAGTCTAATCAGGTAGTTAAAAAATGGCTTACACATAGCAATTTGTTTAATCCATAAATACATTAAATCATTCAGAAATAAGCCTTAAATAAATATTGTTGTCATAAAGTATGAAGCATTTTCAATGTGTTTTCAAGCATTGTGTCAAATCTCTTCAACCAGACAAATTCTTAATTCATGGATGATCCATACCATTGCTAAGTATTATGGTTTTGATTTATTTTTATTTTACAATCCATGAAGAATTGGTCTTTGCTTGGATAATTTGTTTTCTGAGCTGTATCCTTTTCTTTGTAAGAGATGGGAGAGATGTGAAGGAACTATAATCTATTGCAGAAAGCTCAGAATGTATCTAAAAACAAGCGAGTGACAGAGGTCTTGTTTAACACTGCTTGTATTCATATCTACATAAAAGAAGAGGAGACAGAATTGAAATAAAATCATGATAATTTTTAAAGAAGAGGTAATTTTTTTACTTATTTATTTTTGCTGGCTTTGAGAAGCCTGAAATGTCATTTAAATATTTTAAGAATAAATAAGATGATTTGCTACCCCATAATATAAATATAGAGATGCTATTATGTTTATTGGTACGGAGTTGCATATTTAGGAGATCATAGGTACTTTATTAAAATTAAAAATAATAAAAAATAATAAAAGCAACTGATATTCATCAAATGCTTATTATGCGTTAGTGTTACAGAACATCACGGTGCTGTTCTGGAACAGTTATAGTGTTTGATTATCCACTGCCAAGAAGCATGAGTCCTAATTTAAGACCTTGGTGAAAAAAAGGAAAGGGGTTGTTTATTTAAAGGTAATAAAGATTTAGAATAATGGCAGATTTATGCCATTAAGTCCCACTCTTTTTAAAAACACCCCAAAACACATAATCCTGTCTCCCTTTGCCAAACCAGGCCAGTTTCAAAACACACCAGTCAGAGAGGTCCCATCGTTCAGTAAAACAAAAGTCTGTAGATCCGCATTCCCGGTCACAGTTCAGCTCCCAGCATCCTCACAAATCCAGGCGGCCAGGCAGGTCCACGCAGCGCTGCCTCCGTCTTCTCTGAAGAGGTTACAATCTGGGTGGTTAGGCAGGTCCCCCCACCACAGCACCACCAGCTCTGGCCATTCACTGGACTTCCGACTTTCAGACCTCTCTCTTACTCCAGGCCATGTAGATTTTCTCTTCTACTTTCAGATCTCCCGGCAGATGTCCTCTCTTACACACTAGGCCTCATGGTGGACTCTCTTCTTTTTCCAGCCCACCCTTGTTTAAATGTTTGCTTAAATGTCAGGGCAAAAGTTCCCAGCGACTCACAGATATCTGGGGTGGGCATCTGCCCCCTCCTCTCACTCAGGTACCTGTATCCTGAGTATATCTGGAGTCCCTGAACGTTTCCAGTCAGGTACACAATTACCCCTGAGTGCAGCCCTCTTCCCTTGGAGAAGGCACGCTACTAACTTGTATTCATTATGCAATGTATCATAAACACTGTATCATCCATTTTTCCCTTCCCCCAATCAAGGATTGTGGGGAATATGTGCTGCACCCTGTTACATTAGCACTGTTCTAAAGGCCTCTTCATTTTAATTTATTTAATCCTCATCCTGAGGTAGGAAGTTATGTTATCAAATTCTTTTTATAGATGAAGAACAAAAGACAGAGGACATTTAAATAAGTTGCTTGAGGTTACCCAAGGTAGTGGCAGAGTTGGGGCCTGATCCTAGTTCTGTCCTGTAAATGATAATAACTCCATTGTAAATCATAGTACTTCTGCTTTAAGAACACATATAGATCTGAAGTTTATTAATAACCTCCACTATTTCCTCCATCAGTCCATTGAGAAAATATATTTGGATTGCTTTTCAAAAAAAGGAAGAACAGTGGCGAGTGTCCTTTCTAGAGTATGTGAAATAAGATATGAGCAGGGCAGTAACCTATCCTTTTTAAACATTGATTTAAAAAAAAGATTTTATTTATTATTTTTTAGAGGGAGGGGAAGGGAGAGAGGCAGAGAGAGACAGAGACATCAATGTATGGCTGCCTTTCACCTGCCTCCAGCTATGACCTGGCTGGGGACTTGGCTGGGGACCTGGCTGGGGATGTGGCTTACAAACTGGTTATGTGCCCTGACTGGGAATCAAACCAGGAACCTTTGGGTTTGCAGGCTGGTGCTTTATCCACTGTGCCACGAGCCAGGGCTGTAAGTTATCCTTTTTTCTAAGTTCTAAGGATAGTTTTTAGACAGAGAAAGAGTCTATTAGATATTTTACCAAATTGTTTGAAATCAGGACATTAAGTTTACTGACTGGCCATATAAATTGTTGATGTTATAGATCAAAACCATCCAAGTATTGATAACTTCATAAAGTTCAACGTATTAACTTCCAGTTTCTCTCAACAATACTTCAACCCAGAGGAGTTATAGTAAAGAATATGCATTTAAACTTCTACTTAAAAATCCAGAGTTGCTTAGGACCCAACAAATGGAGGGAATTTGTTGGAATTCCCAAATGGAAGAAGTTAGGGCAACTATTATTCAAGGAACTTAGATTAAAGTCATACATGAAACAATCAAAATAAAAGTTAAACAAAAATGAGTATTATACCATAATGGAGTAGATGAAGGAAGCTACTGAAATTTGGCTAAGTGCCTGGATGTGAGTTTTGTGAAAAGAGGCTATCAGAAAAGGCTTGTGAACCTGTTCAAGGTAGAAGGAACAGCATAATAAGTAGCAGAGAACTGAGGACCAGGATGAAGTATAAAGTATGCATAGTCTAGAAAAGAGAAAGGATTTACTAGATCTTGGGTCTATGGGATCCATGAAGGGGTTAAGCTAGATGGATAAGAGAGAAGAGCTGAAAATCGGAGGAGAAACCTGGACTTGATTCTGCCAGAAGTGATTTTAGGCTTTTTCATGGGAATCTTGTGAGTAAAACCACATGTTCTAGGATTAACATGGTCACAGGCTTGGTGTAAGAGAGTGGACAGAGCATTTGATGAGAAGTCCAGGTAAATGGCCCAGGACTGAGTGTGAGAGCCAGGGTCAGGATATTAAAAATGAGAACAATATTTTGAATTGCACACCTTGAGTTAGAGACACAATTTGAATGAAGAGGTTGAGTTGACATATTTATGAAGCAAAAAGAGACTACAATATTGAATCTAAGTGATTAAGAAAAATGAGGTTTTATTATAAAGATAAGAAATGGAAACAAGTAAAAGATTGATGAGATGATTTATTTTAATAATTATGTAAAGTAAGGATAGCTTGTTTTGACTGCCAACTGTCTCAAGCATTGAGTACTAAGGAATGTACAGTACAAAGGTACATACACACACATACACCCACATGTGCATGCGTGTGTATTATACTCAATCCTTAAAACAATATTGCAAAACAATCATTGATATTTCAGTTTTATCAGTAAGGAAATGGAGATTCAAAGAGGTAAATTAATTTTTCCCAAGTTGCATAACACTGTTTCTGAGTTATAAGAACAAATCCCCTGCTCTTTCACCTATTTCACCCATGTGACTGCATCTGAAATTCAGTGTAGAACAGAACACTAGATCTAGAGTGAGAAGTGAAGACTGGAACATTGAGTTTGGAAGTCATCAGGGTGGCTAAGCTTTGGAAGTAAATGATCGCCTCAAGGGTTTAGGCATAAGAGAGCAAGAAAAGGAAACAAAACTCAATTCTTGGAAGTTACTTAGAATAATGGATAGAAAGGAACAGAGGACAGTTTAAGGAAGATTAGAGAACCAGAGTGAGTGTTGAAAAATACAGTATCCTATATCTCAGTTATTTATTCAGACAAGTATGCATTGAAAGTTTATAAACCCATAATAAACGGCAGCTTCTGCGACTACAGCAGTGAACAAACCTAGGTATGGCCTTTGCCTTCATGGAACTAGGAAATGGAGAAGACTGGCATTCATCTACACTTGTAAATTTTTAAAAGATACCAGCGATTATGCCAGTTTATAGGAAAGGCAGCAGCTGGGGAATGGTGGAAGGGTCCACAGAGGGTGTTCTTGAGAAAGGGACCAATGAGCTCACATCTTAAAGGCCCAATGGGAAGTTAAAGAGGTAGAAAGTGTCATATATGGAGGGGCCCAAGTAGGAAGGGAACATCCTCAAAAGATGAGTGTCAAGAAGGAATTGAGATTAGGGGGAATAAAAGTTGGACAGACGGAGTCCAGGAGGATTTAAGGTCTCAGGAGCAACCCACTTTTTTTGGCCAAATCCTTCTGGACTAGGGGCTGTCCAGTCCTTGGCTGTGCAGAATCTCAGTTGTTTTGGTTTATAGCCATGGAGACAGCTTCTCTCTATCTGACAACAAAAGAATTTTTGAACTGGCACCTCATTTACCTTCCTAATGATTTAATTTGATAATAAACAAGATTTATCGCCAAAAACTTCTAATTTTTAAAAGTTAAATATTGCTAATGTGATTTTTGCTAATTAGATTGCCACTTTAGGATTACATTTCCATATCAATAGGGAATATTAGCCTACTATGGCTGAAATAATATGTCACAAAGGAGCACTAAAACGAAGAAAAACAGTGGCAGATTTCAGCAGATGTTGAGAGAAATCTATTTCCTAAAAATCTCTGACTCCTGTGCTTCAGTTCTTAAAAAAAAATGTTTTGTGTGTATCACCTATAGTTCTAAATGGAGTAGAACAGGAGCAAAATAGAAGGTTTGTCCCATGAAGTAATAAAACCCACACAGCCCTCTCCATCCCTCCCCATAGAAAGAGCAGGGGAGCAAGATGATGACATTGTTTAGAAGAGTACCGCACCTCTATGTCAGTGCACTGAGCAATTTTCCCACTTACTTGTATTGTTAGAAGCACCACATTTCTAAGGAAGCCACGGTTGCAACAAGCAAATAGAATTGAGAGAGCAGACATCCACATGGTTGCTACATTCTGCATCTTTTGTTAAGAAGTGCTTTGGTCTCCTAGCAACATTGTGGGGAAATCCGTCAGGAATACGGAATTAGACAACCATGTAGGTGGAATACCTGTAGAGTGTTCAGTTTTATGAAAAGCTTTTGCTGAAAAATATATGTATATATTATGTAAAATGCTACAGTAACATAAGGTTATGGGAGAAATTGTTCAACACCTCCGCAAGCAATTCAAGGTTCCAACAGTACCCAGCAGCCAAGGGTCTATGTGGTACACACGCACACAGACACACACAGACACACACACACAATTTTCCTCCCCTCCAACACAGTTCCAAGCATCCAGATCCAGGGTTTCTTTCGTAAAAATGTTTTCCCAACTTTGGAAGGAGAAGGAAATGAAACCTTTTTCTAGTAAAGAAACAAATAAGTGAGTTAGACTTACAAATTTCAAGGAACAAGCACGGAAAACCCCTGCTGTTGTAGGTGATGACACAGTGTGCAGGCCACTGTCATTACCCTCTTTCTCACACAGGGTTTGAGGACCAGCTGCACACAGGCGCCAGGGCATGGGCCTCACTAATCAGCCCTAGAGCAGTATTCTGGGAAATCTGCATGTGGCCAGTCTGCCCAAATGATTCTTGATATTCTTGCTGCATTTTGCAGAAAGCATTAGTTTTAACAGAGTCTGCCCATTCCTTCACTCAAGGCCATTACTTTCCATTAGGAGCTGAGAACAAAGGACCTATCATGTTCTCCTTCAGCCCAATTTGATGTAAAATAAAAATCCCTTTAAATGACAAAACAAGTTTCTTCTCAGTTGATATATTTACATGGGCAGCTTTACTCATCGTCCTCTCTTACATACTTCCAACTATTTCATTTAAACATTTATGAGTGTCTATAGCATACCTACAGCAAAATTACAAGCAGGAAATGTGTTTTTTTTGGCTTCTCTGTTGCGTGCTGTGCCACATAGACTGCTTCTGTCTACATAGAACTTGCAGTCTACTGGAAAGACAAATAAGCGATACACGTTACAGGTGTTATCAAAAACCACCTGTTTAAAATTTGAAACACATTTTGGCTCCCAAGAAGACATTTGATTCTGGGTTTTAATGATAGTTTCTAGATAAAAATGAATTGCTGGCCATCATCCATATTGATTTTCAAAAGCCATCAAAAACATACAGCAGAAAGTTAAAGAGCCAACAAAAAGTGGTTAAACTGAATGAAATTAGGAAAATATGAACTACTTGGGACAGAGAAGGTGATATGTCACTTCTTCTTTATCTTGGAGTTTCTCTGTACCACACAACTTATTTTTCTCCTGGATTGAGGATGGGGAATATGAGGAAGCAAACAAGGACCTGTCAGGATGCTTCTGATCTGTCTCTCCTACCTTTACTTAAATTGGGACTAGCTTCCTGACAAAATTACCTGCTACATTAACCGTAGTACCTAAACTCTGATTAGATTTTGGGAAAAACACGATAACAAGTTTCTCCCTCTTAAATGAAGAACAGAGGACCTGGCGGTAGGAAGCTATATAAGAGGATAATTCTTCAAAATTCGTCATCAATATTTCTGAGTGGTAAAGGTTCTAGAATTAGATGGTGTATCTGACATTTGTTGTTGCTGCTGCAGATATGAATGTCCTTTATTGGGTCCTGTTCCATTTCACTAGAGAGGCCAAACGGTGAAGGTATTTCCTCTTTCTGTTTTTTGGTAGTCAGAGTGTGAGCATATGAGTCCCAAGGTAGAGATACAAAGTTGTAAGGCCAGATGGAGAGTCTTTGAAGCATTGTGATGGAGTGAAGACTCTAAGAGCTCACAGAGTGATGAGCGGTTAACGGTGCAGAGTGGTACCACCAGCAATAAGAGTCTCCTATGCAAAGAGTTCTTATGGAAGTATTTTAGCTATGTTGTGACTCCTTTAGTTACTACTCAAGCTTCTTTCTCCAGTCTTCTTGCTACTTTTGTGACCCAACACTTTGTAATAAACCTATTTCTGCTTAAATTAATCTGTCAGTTTTCATTTTTATGCACTCATGAACTTTGACTACTATGAGTAGGAAGCTGGGTCACAGGTATTAGAGGAGAAAGGCTATATGAGCTATAACAGAAGCCTCAGTTCTTTAAGAAAAGATTAGCAGGGATATGATTCCCAGCTTGGACCTTGGACCTTGGACCTAGGACCTAGGACCTATGGGTCAACCATGATCGCTAAATGGAGACAAAGTTAGATAGGAAAGTTGCAACTGACACTTTACTAGATTTAACCTAAACAGGTTAAATTCACCCATGAAGAACCACTGCAACCAGCAGTGAGGTATTTGAGAACCTAGCTCAAGGTCTAGGAGAACTTCCACTATACTCATTTAGCCATTCTTTTACTCCATCTGTAATTACTGAAGACCTGATATAGGCCAGCACTATTTGCTGGCCATATGGATAGAATGGTGGTAAGCAAGATAGAAATGGTGCATGCCCTCCTGAAAATTACAGATCAGCAACACAAATTTAAAGAAATAATTGTAAACAGTTGATCTTCATTATTCAGATTCTATACTCATAAATTCATCTGCTTGCTAAATGTATGTGTAATTCCTAAATCAATACTCACTGTGCTTTCACAGATATTGGTGGATATACTTAGAGCTGTGAAAAATTGGAGCCCCAGATGCACAGGTTCCTGAATGAGGTTAACCAGAGACACTCTGCCGTCTTCTTTGAGCTCTCCCAGGTATGGAGATGACCAGAGGATGGGCACCACATCAGCCAAGGAGCTCTGGCCTTGGGGTGAGTTTAAATCCAGCCCCTGTTTGTAGGGTACTCACTTCACACTTATGATAAATATATCCGTTAACACTCCTGAATCTCATTTTTGCTTTTGTAAATTTAAAAAACAGAATCTTTCATGATGACTTGTTTTTAGGATTTAAGATTATAATTTATGTGATATATATAGACATAAACATAGAAATAGATAAAAATGTGTATATATTTTTACAGGAACAATGTTTCAGGGTTTAAGGCATAACTACAGCAAATCATGAGAATTGACAGTAATGAAATTTACCCAAATGACCAATACAGGGTATTATTATGGTGGGAGTGTATAGTAACACTAATTTAATCAGGGAATTAGGGAAGGTCACCATGAAGTTGTCACATTAAGCTGATACCTGGAGCGCAGACAGAATTATGGCAGCAAAGTTGTAGAAAAGACATTGCTCTAGACAGAAGTGAAGAAGCAGTGTGGTGGTGTGGCTAGACCAGGGCACAACATGAAGAAAGGAGAGAGAAACAAAAATTAAGACTTGTAGGTAACAGAAGGTTTAGTTAACCAGATTGTAAATATGTTTTATTGAAGTATAATATATCCAATAAAATCCACCCATTGTAAGTGGAAATTGTGATGAAATTCACAGCAATTAAAATGGCTAACATTTTCATTAACCCAAAAATGTCCCCTAGTAGGTGTTTTCATTCTGCTCTCTCACCTTTCCTTCCTCAGGTCCACTCTCCCACTGATCTGCTTTCTGTCACTATAGACTTACTTTGTTTAGAATTTCAATAGAGGAAATCACAGTCTTTTGTTCCTTTCTGATTTTTGGATCTCATAGGTCATTTAGGCTTTGGGAATTAATTTTTAATTTTTTTTTCTCTATGTGTTTTATTTTGGATGGGCTTTACTGATCTGTTTTGTTCAATTTCAGATACTATTTTTTAATTTCTAAAAATTCTTTTGGATTTTTATTGTAGTTCTGTATGTATTATTTTCATATTTTTACATCCTTGAATATATTTATATACTATATACCAGTTCTTTTAAGACCTTTGCCAATTTTATCATTTCTGCCATTTCTTTTTATATTCTATTGATATTTTTTCTTTTGATTATAGGTCATATTTTCCTGCTTCTTTGTATAGCTAGAAGTTTTTACTTGAGTTCCAGACATTGTAAATTTTACATTATTGAGTACTGAGTTTTGTCAGGGATTTCTTTTTCCCTTTAGAAAATATTGAATCTTGTTCTTCCAAATGTTAAGCTGTATGAGAATTCAGATCATTTTGAGACTATATAAGCTTTGTTCCAGTAAGCCCTAACCAGTCTTTTCTTTGGAGAATAATTTAGCCTTGTTACTAAAGTACAACCATTTTGAGGACCATATCTAATGCTCTGTGTAATACGAGGCCTCTCAACTCCTGCTGGAGGGTAATACAAACTACTGCCATTGTAAACTCGGAAAATTGCTCCATTTCATTTGGATATGTTTTCCCCCAGGTCTTAGAGAATTTTACCCCACACATATACAGAAAGGCATAAAGGTTCACCATGAATCTCTTCTGCAGATGCTGGGAGCTGTCTGTATAAGCAGCTTCTTCCTCTTTGCTAATCTGCCCATAAATTTTATCCACTTTGGTTTCCCCCAATTTTTTCTGTCTCTTTAAATTTAGTGAGACCACTCGTCTCTTTTTCAATCTGCCTTCTTGTACTTGAGCTAAGATGCTGCTCTAGGAAGTAAGCTTGTGCAATCATGGAACTCATCTAATTTCATTTTGCCTCCCTTTTATTTGGATTACTATCTGAGCTGCCTGCTACTCAATGTCTAAAAACTCATGTTTCATAAATTTTATTGATTATTATAATTGTTGATTGCAAGAAGGGAGGTCTCATGGCAATTAATCCTTCTCAAGTAAGAGCAAAAAAAGGGAAAAAAAAGAAATATGCAATTACACTGTCTTTTGTATTTACTCACATAATGACCTTTATGGTTCTCTTTATTTTTCCCTATAGTTTTGAATTCCCATCTGGTGTCATTAGCTTTCTCCAGAAGTATATCCTTTAATATTTCTTAAGTTAGGTTCACTAGCAACAAATTTTCTCTGTTTTCATTTATTGGAGAATGTCTACTTTGCCTCCGTTTTTGAAAGAGTGTTTTGTTGAATAAAAGATTCTTGGTTGACAGTTTTACTTTTAGCACTTTGAATGTGTATACCTACCTACCGCTATCTGGCCTTCACTGTTTCTGATGAAAAGTCAGCCGTTGATGTTATCAGGGTTTTCTTGGATGTCTGAGTCATTTTTTTCTTATTGTTTTCAATAGTTTCTCTTTATTTTTGGCTTTCAACATTTTTACTATGATGTCTGTAACTATGGATCACATTCAGTTTATTTTATGAAAACTGTGAAGCTTCTTGGAAGTATAAATAGGTGTTCATCATTGAATTTAGTAAGGTTTTGCCATTATTTAAAAAAATAGTTTTCCTTTCCATTTACACATTATGTTGGTGCACTTAATAGTGGTCCACATGCCTCTCAATTTGTGTTTATTTTTCTTCATCCTTTTTTCTCTGATTTTCAAATTGTATAATCTTCATTAACCTACCTTTAAGATTACTGGATCGGCCCTGGCTGGTGGCTCAGTGGATAGGCGCCAGCCTACGAACCCAAAGGTCACTGGTTCGATCCCCCAGCCAGGGCATGTAACCAGACTGTAAGCCAGGTCTCCAGCCAGGTCCTTAGCCGGAGGCAGGTGAAAGGCAACCATACACTGGTGCTTCTCTCCTTCTCTGCCTCTCTCCCTTCCTCTCTCTTAAAATAAAATCTTAAAAAAAAAAAAAAAAAAAAAAGATTAATGGATCTTTTGTATGTCAGTTCACATCTATCATTGAGACCTTGTTCTAGTTATTTTACTTTCTGATATCAGAAAGTATATTTAGTTCTTTTAAATAACTATTTTCTTATTGATATTTTCTATTTGATGAAACATCATCATCATAACTTCTTTTAGTAATACTTTAAGCATAGTTTTCCTGGTTCTTTGAATGCAATTATCATAGCTTTTAAAAAGTCTTTGCTTAGATGACTATCCAGGCCCCTTCAAGACCATTTTTTCCAAAGTGGTTCTGGTTTTTTGTTTGTTTGTTTTGTTTTGTTTTGTTTTTGTACATGGGTTACACTTTCCTGAGCTTGTTTTGTATATCTTATAATATTTTGTTGAAAACTACATTTTCAAAAATATATTGCGGCAAGTCTAGGTACTGATTTCTCTGGATTTAGTCATTATTACTGTTTGCTTGATGGTTTATTTGTTTAGTGACTTGACCCAACTAATTCCAAGAAATCTATTTTGCATGCTGTTTCTAATGCCTTTGCTCAGATTTTTCTGCCTGGCTACCTAGGGATCATCCTGGTTTGGCCTAAGCCACTTTCTGATCCAAGGCTATGCTTAAGCCCTCTTAATGAGTTATTTTTACCCTTCACCATTGAATATGTGTATGGCTTAGAGGCTGCTATTATAATTCAAGGATTTTATGGCTTTTTACCCTATATTTAAGCAAGGGCTAGTTTAGAGATTCTCTCTCTGATCCACTCTGAGAGGGCTCAGCCTTGGGCATGCATACAATCTGAAACTGCCAGGGATGAAAGTAATTTTACTTTTAAATATGGCTTCCTAGGGGCAGCTTCGGGGTTCCATTAGCTAATTGTTCAGTTAATGTATAGTCAGAGGTTCTGTTGAAGCCCCTTGTGCTAGTGGGCTCTACCGTGTGTTCATGGGTCTGCATGCAGCTTGGGGAATGTGCTCAAGTCTGTCTCACACCCTGCTCTGGTTACAATTCCCATCAGAATCCCTCATGTATTCTCTCACAAAATATTTATTAAGTTCCTAGTATTTTGCAGGTACTATTGGGGCCACTGGAAATGAAATAAAAAAATGAATCTTCATTCATTGTGGGGGAGGGTATGGGGAAAGAAAGAAGATAAGAAGGTTATGATCTCAGCTGGGAACTGGATTCAGGCTGTGCACCACATACATTGCAGCACAGAATTAGTCCCCCTGAAGCATGAGGGCCTCTGTCATCCATGTCTGCGAGGTGGAGGGTGGGGAGTGGGTTGCTGGGCTATACATATTGCCAAATAGTAAAAGAATTCAAAGGTAAAAACAAGTCCAAGAGGTAAAATGTGGGGATTCAATTCTAAATTTGTGAGAGCAGGTCGAATAGCTACTTTAGTTCTGAGGCTTTTGCAAATCTTTATTTACAGACTACAAGCAGGCTGTGTAAAGGTGTCTCCACCCATCCCAGATTCAAATCTCAGTGTCCAGCCCTTTCATTCTTTGGTCTCCTTCACTGCACTAATTGTGAAAATATGTACAGGGAATTTGTGGGTGGGGAAAAGACTAGACAGAGAAAAGCAAGAAGAGAACCTGGAAAGTAGAGGAAATTCAGGCAACATGGAGGAGGACTGGGGAACACGCATTTAGGAAGAGAAGTGCCAAACGAGAAATCAGTTCATGCTCCTCACGGTAAGGTTCTCTAGCTTCGCCTTCAGTAAAGATTTCATAGGTGGCAAATGTGCAGGTTACATCGTACAGACTCTAAGAAATAGAATTTTGTTTTTCTTCAATGTTGGTACAGTGTGATAAGACAACTGGAATAATATAGAAAATTGTCCCTATAGCCGAAACACGTTAGTGGGCACAGCTCAGAGTCAGAGCTAACCATGAAAACAATTAAAATAAACCTTTGGGACATCGTTTCTATAATCTATGGAATAAAGGGTCAGAACATTCTTTACTTGAGCACCAAGGGACAAGGCGATTATGTCAGCTGGTACCACCATAACGATCACACATTTCATGGCTCCCTACTACCCAGATACACATTATCCTAAGCACATTATCCATTCTGTCCAAGATTTATCCCATCGGCAAAATCCAGTTTTTGCTGCACCAAAGATACCCGAAGACACAGCCTCCCCGTACGCATGGTCTTTCTCCCTGTATTGCTCGGTGGTAACTTGTTTTCCTGGCAAGGCACAACAATCTTATATATCAATCACATCTTTTTTCTAGTTAATACCTACCATCTATATTTTCAGGACCAGAGAAGGTAAAATAAATTTAACAAGGGAAACTTTCTTTTCACAAAATCTACTATGAAACAGAACATTAATTCTTAGGGGATCTTGAGTGAATTCCTGATACTGGTATAAGCAGGCCACTGCCAGATGGAAGCAGATCTAGAGAAGGTGAGAAAGAGCTCTGTACCTGGCAGAGGGCCACCTTATGAGGGATTCCAGGGACAGTCCATAGCCATGACCTGCAGTGCATGATTTAAATTACTCTGTCTTTTGATTCCTTTCTGTTTTCCTAGGCCCTCCAGTGGAGTCTCAATAAAATTTATAACTTGATGTCAGCAGTGAATAATTGATGGTCTGTGTCTAAGGTCATCTGAGATAGCAGCGCTTCCCACCCCCAAACCAAGTGAATGTGGTGCATGGGAAATACTTGGGCAATGTAAGTGAGCTTAGAAGACGTGACGTTAGGTGCATTAATGGTGGCCCTCAGGTGGAGCAGCAATCAGGAGACCATAGCTGGATGGCCATAGAGGCACAGTAACGACAAAGATAAAGGAGTATACAGGAGAGACCCCAGGTCTCCCACCCTCCACCCTCAAAGATTTCAGGGCACACACACACACACACACACACACACACACACACACACACACACAGACCACAAAGGAGTTGAGTTAGGTGAAAGGGAGAAAGTTGGCTAACAAGGGCTATTAAGGGCTCTTAAGAAGCCTGGGTTTAACTGTTAATATGATCTAACTTGTAACAACAGTCAACCACCTGGGAAGACTTACCTGAGGATATTGAAGTATCACATCAATAAAAAAAAATTGAAAAAGTCAAAGGTAGGTTGGGAAAACATATATACTTATCAACCTAGTCAGTTTCACTAGTACTGGTTTCTATTAACATGGATGAACCCATTTGACCTGCCAAGGCTGTGATGTTAGGTGATGTTAGAAAGGCCAACCTGGACTGCAGTCAGAAGAGTGGTTGTCCCACAAGTCTGTTTAATACTCTGATTTTTGTTGATCCGTGGTCATAGCCCATCTCACATTCTCCTCAGTATGAAAAATGACAATCTCTCAGGGGTCCTACTATTTTTTTTCCCTAAAATAAACAACAATAAGTTCCAGATACCTTTTTTCCCCCTAAAATATTCTTCTAGACTCCTAAAGATTTGAATAGAGGAGAAAGTTATGATGAAGGCTCAGCCACATAATTGGAAAAAAAAAAAAATACTCTCAAGGTTCACAACAGTATTTAAGTGCTCCTTTTTCCTTTTTAGTTTATTTTAAAAATTGTTTTGCTGGTTTCTTGTTTGAATGTTAAAATCACATTTTCTCAAAAATGCCTTTTCTATATACAATGAAATTTTATGTATTTTCCCATTTTTTGCTACACCATACTGGAGAAGCAATGATTTCTTAGAGTTTCTGACATCACAGCACTGTCAGATCACCAAAATAGCATTTAATCTCTGTAAACTATCATTACCTCATACAAGACTAAAACACAGCCCACTGCACTGTTCTTAAGGGTCTCCTGACAGAAATTTCTTGAACTCTTTAACCTCCTCAAGTGCTTTCTAGTTGACAAAATTATGTTTCCTCTTCTCTAAATCTTTTCTTGCTACTTTAGTTAATTTTCTTCACTATCTAAATTTTTCAAACTGTATATTATGAGACTTTTTAAAGATACCATTAAAGCACTTTGTCCTTCTGTTTGTGAGTGACCATTTCTATACCAGCTCTATGTACTGGAGCCCTAAGAAGGCAAATGAAGTGTATGGTATGATTCCTACTCTAGCCCTCTTGACACTTATTATAAAATGATCATTTAGTAAGATGATAATTAGTAAGATGATGTTAATACATCAAACAATGTGTGTCAAGGAACTAGAAAATACAGTATCATTCATAAACAAAAATTTAGAATCACAAAGATTTGGTAGAATTTGAATAAAAAGGCTGTAGGGAGGAGAATTAAACTGGGAAAATAGGTATGATAAATAAAGTTGGATACACTTATAGAAGGCACTGAATGCAATCATGATGTGATTAGATTTGGGAATAAAGTTATTGTTAGGTTTGTCCCTGGAAGAAGGGAGGAGTTGGGTGGACCAGTTCAAAGCCTTTATTGAATGATGTTCAAAATAATGGGCTGAGTTCAAGCTGACTACAGCCCCAAGGGAATGTGTAGAGGAGCTTTTAAGGGCATGGAGCAGGCCCCCAGGGGGGGTGAGTCACCCTGCCGGTCTGCTTCAGAGCCTGGGGTGTAGGTGTTTGTGAAACAACTATGTTCTCTGATTAGGGATGGCTGCTCTGGCAACAGAAAGTCCAGGAGATTTATGACCCTTGTTTCTGGGAAATGTTCTAGGGGGAGGGAAACCAGGTCTCAAAGGATGCTGGCAGCTATGCCTCAGTTGCTTCTGATAAGAGAGAATCTCCCAATCGGGTGCATGGGTGGTGACGCAGACCCAATGCAGCACAGGTGGTGGCTCAGGTCCTCCAAGATCCAGTTATTAAACAAGCTTCATTTTTCTTTGCTTTACTTTCACTTCAAAATAGAACAATTAAAAGCCTGAGATAGCTTTTAAAGATTAAATGGAACATGGTAGGCTCTAAGAGATGCTAAATAAGTTATGTAAGTGTAGTTGGAGTAGTCATTATTCTGTTAAGTGAACTGATTTTTAAAAGCAGTTCATAAATGCAGTGAATGATAGCCAAGGAAAGTACATGGTGAAACTAGGAAATAAGAAGGAAGAACAAACAAAAACACTTGCTCTAAATGTTGAAAAATAGAAAGTTAGTGGACCATTTAATTCTAGAAATAAGTAGCAAGATGGGGATTGTGCATATGCTTGTCTGAAATATTAAATAGCTTAATATAAATTATAATAAATAAGCTATGAAAATAAGCCTTTCAATGGAGGGAGAAAGCTTTTTAGCTTTTTAAAAAAGTAATTACTTAAAAATTTAGAAGTCTAACAGAAGTTAGTGAGAAGGTAATTAATTAGTACTTAATAGGCATTGCTTTTAATCCTTTTAGTATTGTAGAGTGTTCCAGTTAAATGGCTTTTGGGCTATCTTGAATAATGTATGGTTCCCTTTCACCAGTTTTCCTTGCCCACTCACAAGTTTTACTAAACAGGAAAAACATTTAGAGTGCAGTAGAGAGAATAAAGGAGAGATATTGCAAATGGTGCCAGTCGCAGTCTTCCCAGTAGTATTTGACTCCAGGCTGCATGTCAGGACTAAGCAGCTCTGAGGATGAGGTAAGTGAATGACTCTTCTTGAGCACAGATGTGGCTGTATAGGATAGGCTCTTCTTCCATGTCTTGGATTGTTCTTAACACTAGCAGTCAAAGGATGTTAAGTTGGGTCGCAGGGTATCATCTAAGCAAAGAAGTCTGTATTCCAGTAGCCCCTGCCCTGTGATTTCTGTGCAACACAATTCATCTGGCTCCTTACTGATCAATATGCACTGAGGCTTTTATTTTAGAAGACTGAGGTAGGGCAATTTTCTTATTTACTAGGAGGCCCAGTCAAAGGGATGAGGAGCTAATTAAATTTTATTTAATTACTTTAACTTACCTAAATGGAAAATAATATTAATAAAGTAGGGTACCTATTAAGATACAGATAAAATAAGGTAGCAGCAGAGAAAGCAGTTTAAAGTCATTCTTGCTTTTCTCTGTGTGTCAGAGTAAGTTCATGGGTAACCTTTGAACAAGACTTCTTTGTTTAGAGAATAGTTATTTGAGTATCCTCCCTGTTCCTTATGCAACTGTACAGTGAAGGTAATTTATTGGCTAAACTGAAAGTCAGGATAGAACAGACTGGGGATTAAGCAAGGCCTCTTATATATCTAAGTCCAAATTAATGAATCGGTGAATTGATTTACCTCAGAATCTCATGACTCATAGCAGGAAAGAAGTCACAACCCAGTCCCTCAAGGATAATTTTTGGCAGAGCAATCAGAATGGATCAGAATGGTCCTCATCAAGTCTTAGTGGAAGAAAATGACAAAAAGAGCCCTGAAATAAAAATTTCTTCATTTAAGGAAATTGAGGATGGATATTCCACTCATGATAAAGTTTGATTGCTCATGGTCATGCACAAGTATTAATTTGATCACTGCTAGAATGCAAGCACCACTAAGCAGAAGTTTCCGTTGGCTTTGTTAATTGCTTTCTCTCTAGCACTTAGAAGAGTGTGTTGCATGTTGTGGATGTGGGAAATTACCCTGATATAGTGGTAGCCTCCAAGTACATAATGAGACAGATTCTCAAATAATATTATCTGCATATGTCTTGTCCATCTCTGTGTGTGTTGTATCTGTCTTTCTTAGTGATGATATGCTTACAAAGACCACAGTTGAGGGAGATGAAGCAGATAGAATATGCCTGGAGCTTGTTTCATCAGGAAAACCAGAGCCAATATGCCTGATCACAGCTGTAGATCAACTGATGACCTGATGAGTAGGAATGAATTTGATCTGTATGTATCAGGTGGAAAACAAAAGAGCCAAAAGTGGGTGGCACTAATGGATGGCCAACTTAATTCTGTATGAATATGGAATAGTTTAAAAGCATGGGGTGACTCCAATATATTTAGTAGACTACTCGGTTTTTATATTTTTTTTTGAATTATCAATACATGTACATTCTTCTTTATCAACGTCTAACAACTTGTACAAGTTACCTGCTTGTTTAGTTTCATCTATCCTCCTTATATATCTGTACCTTTAATTTTCCTTAGCAGAATGTAACATTCTTAAATAACACAGCAAACACATCACATACAAAATAGATAACTCAAACATTGGTTGAATAAATACATATATATATATATATATATATATATATATATATATATCTTTATATTACTTGATAGAAAATTCTTTGGGCAAAGTCACTCTCAACAGTGAACACAAGGCTGAACATGGAAACTTCAAATAAAGAGAGCTGAATCACACAGTAAGGGATGCCATTGTCACCTTAGCCTATCAAGGTCTTCTTAGTGGCGATGCACAAACTTGCAAATTGGCAATATCACCTCAAAAATAACAGTGAAAAGAAGCACAATATTGGTTACTGATAAGATTCCAGTTATATTTCCAAAAGACTGTTGAAAGAAAATTGTTTTGAGTGTAAGTCGCTGAGGTTCAGACAATTGAGGTAAAAAAAAGAAGGACTCAAAAAGATACTGGACTTCCTGCAGTCAAGTAATTAGGTAAGGATTAGTTCTGTGTCTTTATTTGCACTCTACTATATAACTGTGTTATAACAATTGCTGAGTAAATTATACATACCTCTGGTCAGTTCTTACTGATCAGTATAATGGTATTTCTGATCCATTGTGTATTTTAGAACTAAAATATATTCATTCTCAGAACCAGGCAACATAGATAAAAATCTCTTTTTTATTTTTTGCCTAAACCTAAGCTTTATTTACTTGTCCAACTAAATCTATCATTAACACGGGTGCATACAGAGTAGCAATATGTTATAATCATGGTATTTTCATACATGTTTATGCTTAAAGCAATACCAGCTAAAGTACCTGTGTTATCCTAATGTAGTAGTCATGTGAGGAATAGACATAATAACTTGGAATCTATATACCTTTTCTAAAATCTCAACAGTTTTTCACTAATCACAACACCTGGTTTGAAAGGCTGTGGAGAATTATTTTAATTTTAATTTTAAAATATTTGTAGAATTTGTAGAAAGCTTTTGTAGGACAGTCCATGAAGAATGGTGTGGAGATGGGAGATTTACATTTATAAGCAAAATACTTACTATGCTGGAGACCAGAGGACAAGCAACTGGAGGGGAGAAGCAAAGGAGAAAAGCTGTGCTGCTTGGAGGTTGTCCAAGGGAGGAATCCAGCACCTGGAGCCATTTTGGAGATAAGAGGAAATAAAAAAGAGGACTTATTAGCTGACAAAAGAAAGGAAAACTTTTTAGGGGAAAAAAAAGAGCAAACAGAGAAATGGGTTGCTTTGTTTAAAAGGGAGGTGAGTTTAAATAATTTTGTTATTTTTTTTGTAAGCCCAGTTCAATTCTGTTCCTCTAGGTTTAAAGATAAACTTCAATAAAGATAGTTCTGGCAGAAACTGAAGCAATGGTTAGAAGACAAAGATGCTGTCCATGCACTGGAGTTTGGCATGCTTTACTCCTGTTACTGGTTTTTAGGTTTGTTAGTTTTAACTGTGCCATATTGCTGATGTGTATTTTTAACATTTTGTTGTTGATACCAATCCTTGTCAATTCTGAAGAACTTTTCCATTTCCAGAGACTTTACTGTGTTAAAAAAGCAACTGACAAGCACCTAGTACATCACACCCTATAGGCACTCAACAGACACTTGTTTTCTAATGGCCTGCCTAAACGCATCTTCAGGAACACAGGCAATAAACCCACTGCCTTACAAATAACACATGGTGGTATCTGGTAGGCATTCACTTGTGGCCTTCTTAAATACATATCAGGAGACACCTGCATCTTCTTACTCAAAGCAAGTACTACTTTAGTCATTTATCAACATGCATGTACATTTGTGAGAAAATGAACTGAAGTCACATTGATTCCTAAACACCTGAAACCCTTATTTGATTCCTAAGCACCTGAAACTCTTATGAGATTATGAAAAGCAAGTCAGAATAAGGGAAGAAGTTGATAATTGCAAACTTGGTCAAGCCAAGGAGATGAGACATTGCAGGGTAATAAATTTGGGTGAAGTTTGAATGGATGAGTCAATCAATTAGTCTTTAGGAAACATGGGGAGAAAGGAGGAAAGTTGGGGGAGGATGAGAGCATGCGCATATAAAAAAGGCATCATTCATATTCCTGTCAGTGTTATCTTTCTGAAGTGCAAGTTTGATTGCATTACTTCTTTACCTAAAGCCCTACATTAACAAGAAATTTGACACAAATATTAAGTTTTGCAATGGGTGAGGCTTGGAAAAATGAAAGAAAAAAATTAAGAACAATAGATTTAACTACACATATCTTTAAAATTTTCCATGTAAAAATAAAGGTCAAATAAAAATGAGGAACATATCTTCAGATGCTAGGTATTAAATTGTTGATATGTAAAGCACTCTAGAAAAACATAAGAAAATCATTAAATGCCAACATGGAAATGAGTAAACAGTATAGAGATGATTTTCTAAGTAGGAAAATGTATAAATGTATGTAACTGATAACTTCTCTCTTTTAAAATTCAAGAACATTTCTAATTAGAAGAATCCAAATGAAAACATTTTTACCTATCAAATGAACAAAGATTAAAAAATAAGAGTGCAGAATATTAGTCATACTTAATAGTGGGAAAAATATGAGCAGGTATCTTTAGAATCAGAATAATGATGTTTTAAGAATTCAGTTCCTCACCCTTGCCTGTTACTATGTCATCCAAATTTTCCATGATGCAGCCTCTGTCCTCCTGCTCCTGATTTTCTCACAGCTACTTCCTTTCCAACTTATTGGCCAACCAAACTGGAACTCACAGTTTCCCAAATGTGCCATGTTCTTTTACATGTCTGTGTTTGGGGAAATCCAGCCTAGAATGTTTTCTAGTTTCATTCACATTGCAAATTCATATCACTCTTTAAGAATCCGCCCTTGACATCCTTCCTTTGTTAAGTCTTCCCAGCCATGCTCCCATCATCCCCTCTCCACCTTCCACTTTAACAAAGAAACTTTATCTTCTTCATCTTGACTGCATTTCTATTGTTCCATATTTTACTTCATTTTTTAAATTTTATTTATTATTTCCAGAGAGAGAGGAAGGGAGAAAGGCAGAGAGGGAGAGAAACATCAATGTATGGTTGCCTTTCACCTGCCTCCAGCCATAGACCTGGCTGGTGCCCTGGCTTGCAACCTGATTATGTGCCCTGGCTGGGGAATTGAACCAGAGACCTTTGGGTTCACAGGCTAGTGCCTTATCCACTGTGCCACCAGCCAGGGATGTTCCATATTTTATACCACACATTATTTACATATAGAACCTACTAATTAGGTTATAGAATGCTTAAGAACATTATGGTGTTTTAATCACCTCTGTACCCCCAGTTTCTGCCACTGAGCTTGGCAGAAGAAATTAAGCATGGACTGATATGAATTGAATCAAAACTTCAGTGTAACATCAGTGTACATGAAGCAAAAGCATAACCTTAAGCTAGATCACACACTCACAAAAACACATGCGCAAATATATACAAGGTCTGTCCAGAAGGCATCTATTCATAGAATATGAAAAATAGAGACATTTATTGAAGAAGATACAGGATACAAGAAACACTGTACATAGGACAATGATGCCTCCGTCCCCTTCAAAGTAGGCACCTTGGGACCTCACACAGTTTTCCTAACTGAAATCAGCTGCCCTGTCATATTTTCCTGAAGCTCATTGACAGTCTGAAATCTCTTCCCTCAAAGGTTATTTTAGTTTTGGGACAAGCCAGAAGTTGAAGGGTGCCAAATCTGGGCTGTGGAGAGAGGCTGAGTCACCCAGTTGATGTAATGTTTTACAAAAAAACTGCACAAAACACCACACATGAGCAGGTGCATGGTTGTGATGAAGCTGTCAATCACCAATTGCCCATAGCTTTGGCCTTCAGAATTATCTGAATAGTTTCCATGGAGGTTTTGCTTAACATAAAATTTGATGCAAATTCATTGCTCTAATCACTCATTTTGAATGCTGCAATAACCGCACAGTACACATGTCACTCAATTGTCATCTACCAACCCCCTTGACTAGTACAGTGAAGTTGTCATTGTCCATTTGTGCACATTGCAGTCCACTCTCCTTGGCTGCCAGGTTACATCACTGTCAGGTAAACTGTTCTCGTTATATTAACAATAGCTGGACTTTTTCTGGACAAACCTTGTGTATGTACACATACACTTAGACTCTCTATAGGTAGGTGCCTTGTTTATAGCTTCTGTTAAAGGTTATATATATGTAATTTTCACCAGAGTATTTGAAAATGTAGAAACTATATTAATTACCAAGTGTTCACAAAACTATAACCTCAAGGCTGAAGAAAAACTAATGGCTTCATTTCTTTCTCTCTGGAACTACCATCAGGGAAGCATATTCTAAACAGACTTAATGACTAACGAGATTGAGCTGTAATGAGAACCCAATACTATGCCCCAGTGATCTTCCTTAAACTCCAGGACTTGCTCAACTGTCAGAGAGGCATGTTTAGTTATTTTCACCAACACTTTTTTCCCTTATTCTAGAAAATCATGTTTTGTTACCATAAAAACTAAGGCCAAAGTAATTTTTTAATCACCAGTTTTGTTTCATGTAGACACCAACAGATTCTCACTAACTGGTACTGTTGTTGTTTGATTTTCAGAGCAATTATTCCATTACAGCCTAAATGATACACATTTTAAGATATGATTGAAAAGAAGATGTGGTACTGCAAAATATCTTACTTATCCTTGGTGGATGTGGCTACATTAATTCATATGCTGTTGGTGAAATTTAGTCCTGCAACCTTCATGTCTTTTAGAGAGAAAATACCTTCCAAAAACATACTTCATTCTTTTTTTGTATCCATAAAAAGAAAATCAATTAACTGACTTTTTTTTTTTTTATGACTCAGGAACATCAGAATTAAAGTACATTGTTGTTTTGTGCATAATGCCTTAAAGCCAGTCTTTAGGCATACACCTGTCTGCGGGGCATTTTAGAATTGCTCCTACATTAATGGTTTCCACATCATTGTGCTTGTGGGCCTCTTTAACATTTTTATTTTCAGCTGGAACTTACTTTATGGCTGTTACTAAATCAGCCTGTAAACCCTCACCACTCCAAGCTTGTTAAATTACAATTGCATTTCACCATATCTCTAACTCAGTTAACCTGGGAGGACTGAGAGTGGCTTTATTTCTGACTTTGGATGGAAGCATCTCCAAGATGAGTTACAAGATTTCTAGAGTTCCTGGACTGGCTGAAGCTAGTCCAGGCAGGGTCAATGGCTCTTCAGGAAGCTGACTGAAATGTAGTTAAGAAGACCAGAGATTTACTGGGGACTAACTTCTGGGAAAGGAGAAGAAGGAAGGATTAAAGTTGGTCAAGGAGGGCATTAGAGTGTGAAGCAGATCGGACAAATTCTTGGACAATTGAGCAAAGGGAGCTCTGGAGCAAACCACACCCACCGATTATAAGGGTCCCATGCTGAGTAGAAATAGCTGAGCCCGATATCCCAGCCAATAAGCCTGGGACTTTCTGGAAAAGTTTGGTCCCTCCTTGAATATGAACTGGATTGTGACCGCAGAGACTGCTGGGAGCTACCAGCTGACTGCTGTCCTTACAGATGAATGGAAATGCCTTTATTAGAGATCCATAGAGGTGCATGTACGGGAGGGAGCACACATACTATATGGAAATATCTGAAAGGAGAGGCAAGTTTATAGAAGAGTAGGAAAAGTTATTTTCTGAACTTCTTAATGAGTTTCTGGTTAATGTGAGTGGGTGCAGAAAGCAGAGGAACTACTGGGAAACAGTCCGTAACTCTGAGGCCTGGGGTGGCGGGATTCAGGGAAGCAAGGGGTTGAGCTAAGTGATCAAAATCTTAACATTTCTAAGCAGAAAATTAACCTTCCTTGGAAGGACCCTATTTGGAAAAGTTATCTGGGATGGAAAGCAATACCACCAAGAATATTACTGAGTAATTTGCCCATATTTGCTTTACTTTGTAATTCTGCATTTTTAGCATTTTAATTATTTTGAGTGTTTACTTTTATTTTTGTATGAAATTTGGAATTATCATTTTTTTATTTTCAGGAAAGTTGTTATTTTATTATAATCACATTAACTATATTAATTAACTTAGGAAGAACTGACATCTTTATAATATTGAATTTTAACCTGGAAAATAATATTTGTTTGTTTCATATAATCTTTGTATATTTTAGGAATGTTTTAAATATTTTCCCATATAGGTTTTACATATTTATTATCAAGCTACTTACTAGGCATTTTATATTGGTGTCATGTATGTAGTTTTCTGATTCATTATATCTTGCATTTGGTGATAAATATATATAAGCTATATATTCATAAATATTAATTTTTACATATACTACCCTATTCTATTGTCTTATTTTTGTTTATCTTGCATTTACAATTGGTTATTTTTTCTTAAAATAGTAACAATTTCACCTCCATTAATTTTAATATCTTCTCCTTGTCTAATTGCATTGACTTATAACTCCATTAGTGTTAATAGTTATATTAATCACAATAATAAGCTATAGCTAATATCCTTGTATTTTTCCTAATTTTAGCAGGAATTACTTCATTAAGTATTGTATAATGCTGATTTTGGGAATAATTATACATTCACACACACAAAACTACTGAATAATTAATTATTCTTCAATTCCTTTTAATTTCACCCTAGAAATTTTTCTCCAACCAGTCTTATTATTGTCTTAAAATTCAATTTCTTCTTGACTTCTCTTATGCTTCTAATACAAGCATATTTTATTGAGGATGACTGTTTTTATTTACTATCTATTGGCACCCTAAGTACCATAGGTTGTAAGAGTAGTTTGCAACTACAGTCTTTCATGTGAGATTTGCTTTTGATCCTCCAAGCTTGGTTTCTCCGAAAAGAAACAACAACACTCTTGGTCTCTTTCTCACACTGACTTTATCAAGTCACTTTGCCTCTCTCCAGCTTAGTTCCCTCATAAGCAACACAAAGGGGTTGGTCTAGATCAGTTCCAACCCTGTAATGTGGAGCTTTAGAATTTTCCCAGGGAAATCTCACATCTCTAAGGAGGTGGCCAGGGAAACAGATCTCCATGTTCACTTTTTACTTCAAACTGAGCAACTAGTCTTTTATCTGTCTTACATATTAAGTTTTTGCATAAGATTTCTTTTGAAGAATAGCTCAATCAACAAAAAGAATCTGAAAATGACCAATCTACATAACTCCTCAAGGTTCATTTCAGCTGTCACATTTTGTCCTCTCCATTTCTTCTGGTTTGTATTCCCACGACATACTTTACAGTGCCCATGTGTCAGTGGTATGAATCATAATGTTGCGTCAGAGATATAAAAAATGATTCATTAAGTGCATTTTAAGAAAAAATGCACAAATGTATTAATTGGTTTGTTAATCACAAATATTCAGTAATTAAAGGTAATCATGAAGGTCCAGCCACTCTTTAAGAGAACAGAGACAGAATGTTGAAAACTCATAAATACCTACCCTGCTAGAATGATCAGTGAATTATTACATTAAGTAACAATTATTGGACACCTAAAATATTGCAGGTAGTTTGTTAAATCCTGACTCTATCAAGATCTATCACACCTGTCCCTTTTCTCAAAGACTTAAAAGCCTTCTAAGAGAAAAACATGTAAATAGATTATTAAAATAAATTTGTCAAGTACCATTGTAGAATTATGACAAAAGTGCTGTCTATGGGTGGTCAGAGAAAGGAATTCTGACTCTGGCTGAAGCAGTGAGAAAGATTTAAATTTTACAAAGACACTATAAACTAAGTGCTAGGAATGAGACTGTGCTGTGTGGAGCAAATCTGTTAACATGCCAGCAACAGGAATGTACTTAGAAGGTATGGGGAGAAGAAAAATGGGGGAGTGGTACAGAACAGGGAGGAACCTGACACAACTGCACTGTGTGGTCACTGGACATAAAATGATAAGTAGCAAAGGCATATTTTGCTGTAGATTCTTAAGTTCATTAATTCTATTATAGAGCTTTTGAGTCCCTTAATTTAGGAATCAAGAGTCAACAAAAATTCTTTTGTGTGGCATGGCTTTATCTCCAAGAAAAGATAGCACAGGCTGGAATAAGGAGTCCAATGAGCAGGAGGAGGGCAGGGAAGAGCTGTTGCAGTAGGTCAAAAAGAAGGTGAAGAAAGCCTGAAGGATGAGGAGAGGGATCAAGATGCAGAGAACAGTCAAATTGAGTTAAAAGGATCTTGTGACTGGAAATTATGTAGTAGTACTGTAGCATAGGAAAACATGAAAGGTGATTCTCTGTTCCACTCCATTAAAGATAAGAAAACATTTTCTTAAAATTCTATTTATTATAAAACATGACTAGCCACTGCTATTCTCTCTGGTCAATAAATAGTCCACTTACAGAGGTTAGTGGATGACTAAATTAAGGTCTGCAAAGATTCTCTAGGAGAAGAGATAATGGGCAATTCCCACTGAACAGTCCCCCTTAGGTGGTATGACACAGGCATTATTAATAATTTCCCCAGGCATTTCCCATCCTGATGAAGAATTAACATAGGAGTTCACATCTTGCCAGAGAGTCCAATCTGGAGTCTCTATTTTTGTTCCATTAGCTATGGCAGGTTTTTAATCTTCACGTTGACTTCAAGTACAGTATCAGAGCAGTGATTTGGCTGGGGTGGTTAAGGGGTGGGGTTGTCAGGAAGGATTGTTTTCTGAGTTAGCAGACGGTTTGGAAATCATTTGCCATGACAGACTGAACTGACTAGACATCAATTCTCTGTTCCTGGAGTGGTGATGAAAAAAACACATGTGGGACATTAAGTCTCCCAGTTTAACTAAAAATGACAATGCATTGCATCGTCAAAACACAAACTGGTGACAAGGATAAATGCAAGGCAAGTGGGAAGTTCCCAATTAACTCCAATCTACTTCAAGTAAATTTCCCTAATTCAGTTTTATTGCACATATGAGGGAAGTCAATTTGTGCATTCCAACACTTGATTTTATAATTTTGTTCTTGAAGAATGAGATAATCAAACAACAGAAAAAGTATGTTAACCAGGGACCTGGATCGCAGTGAGTCAGAGGTAGGTATCAGGTAATTGAATCTAGTCAGTTTATTCAGAGTGGGATGCAAATAAGCAATCAGGACATCTTGAATGAGCCCTGCCAAGTTAAAAGCCTCATGAAAATTCTGTAAATATGCCATGCATTTTCATCTGAGAGTAAAAGATGATTTACAATGATTTCAGACTCCTATTTGGCCATCACTATTATTATAGTTTTTAAAAATGTTTCCCAGGACATCCTTCCTCTGTAAATGAGTATGTCCCAGGGACACTTCAGTAAATGAGATGAACTAATGTAAAATGTTGAATAATTCATGTTTTGGGGAACCACTGTGACTTTGCTCATGTTTTCATAGAAACTAAACCACTGTTGTGGTGCAGAAAAAGAAGATATCTGCCTATGAAAATATCTCAAGTATTATCTTTCTAGCCTAAATGGGTGCTCAGTAAGGAAAAAAAAAAAAAAATAGGAAAGGAGAGAGCATGTTAAAAGAATGCATCAGACACCATTTTCAGTTTCATAATAGAGATGACTGATAAGATTTTTATTTGATACCCTTTTGTTTTGCTTAGAGCTCATTTCACTGCCTGTGTCATCAGATCAGTGGTTCTGGAGTGAGATGAACAGAGGAGGTGGTCAGGTGGGATGTGGGGATGAGAGGGAGACAGTAGAGGCAGCAGAGGCGGCACCGAGGAGGGGAAGGCGGGAGGAAGTGAATAAGAACCTGGGACATTTGTGTGTCAAGTTCTACCCCTGTAAGGTCTGATTTGGCAGTTGTTGTACCAGGGCTGTTAAACTCATTTTCACTGGGGGCCACATTAGCCTTGTGGTTGCCTTCAAGGGCCAAATGTAATTTTAAGGCTGTATAAATGTAACTACTTCTTAACTGTTAAGTGAGCCAGGTGGAAACAAGGTGCAGGGCGGAAGGTGCCAGGCCGATTAAAAGGAGATGGAGGGCCTGATTCAGCCCATGGGCCTTGTGTTTGCCACCCATGTGCTATACAATGTAACCTCTTAGGGCTACTGCTTTCTTATCTGTAAAGTGTTGGAATGATATCAGCCTCACAAGGCTGTTATAAAATTAAATGAGATAATATTTAGGAGCAGATGAAAGTATCTGGTATGAAGAAGGCACACGTACTGTTCCAGGAAAAGACCTCACACTGCCAGCTTCCCCTGGAAGGCAGTTTCCAGGTGCCAGGTGTCCCCTCATTATTAACAGCAGGATGGTTAACATGCAGTTGCGAGTTAATTTTAAAGAGAAAGTTCTTGGTCTTAAATTCCAAATCTACCACTGACCAGTAGTGTCATAATTAGCTATTTAGCCTCAGTTTCCTCATCAATATAATAAAGATAAGGTGAATGCTTACCTCACTGGAGGTTTGGAGGAAGTAAATGAAGTAATTTGCATTAAGTAAATAGTGTCATTTTAAGCATAAGGCAGACTCTCTAAATGTTACCTTTGAGCATCTTTTGATTAGCCCCACAGAATAACAACCATGAAAATTCTGTCTGTGATCAAGGACAAACAGAGAGGGTGGTTTTCTTCTCTAATACCTTGCAATGAAAATGTATCAAAACTAGAACTTTCAATTTAAATGTTGCTTTAACATGATTTGTTCCAAAAAAAAAAAAAAAAAAGGCCTTCAGCCCATTTAACAAAAAGTTCTGAGCTATTTTACCTACTACTTAAGAGGACAAATTTAAAGCTACTAGTAGTTCCATGTCCAATAATTTAAGGCATTGGAGAGTGATCGAATGTGATCTAAAATTCAAGGACAATCAACTTTGGAAATAAGGAAACTGTTAGGTGAGTTTGCATTTGTGCAGCTTTTCTCCTGTGGCCACACCCTTCCCCATGCTGGGTGGTATGACTGAAACTCTAGTGGAGCCCATAGTCTTACCAACTTGATGAGTCAGGACAGCATTTGGAACTGCCCAAGTGGCTAGAAAGTAAGAAGAGAAATGAGGAAGAGCTCACAATACTCTGTAAATTCTGTCCCAGTCCCAGGCTGAAGCTAGAGCTGTAAAGGCATGATAGAGACTTTAAGGAGCCTGACTGAAGGACTATAACTGGAGGATAGAGGAAAGTGAGCCAAAGTTTCAGCCACTATTTATAGCAGGAGTTTCAGAATTCGTAGTTTGTTTACAGCCAATTTAACAGCTTGCTAAAATAAAAATTACCATCCTTTAGGGGAAGATATCAGAATAACATAACAAGTATCTTCAATGTATCTTATACAATATTCAGCATATAATTAAAATTCACTAGTTATGGGGAAGAATAACAGAAAAACATGGCTCATATTAAAAAAAAAAGTAGTCAATAAAAACTGACCCTGACATGTTAGAATATATAGGTAAAGAGCTTAAAGTAGCTATTATAAATCTGTTGAAAAACTGACTTAAAGATTATAGTCAAAATGAATAAATAGATGAAAAACCAGACTATATAAGATCTAAAAATGAATAAAATGAAAATTCTAAAATTGAAAAATACTGCATCTGAAATGACAATGTCAGTGAATCTGAAGACATATCAAAAACATTACCCAATCTGAATAATAAAGATCCAAACTTAACAAAAGCTCAGCAACTGTGGAACAAAATCAGGTGGTGTGTGTGTGTGTGTGTGTGGTACTAAAAAGAAAAGAGAAATAATAGGACAGAAAAATAGTTGAAGAAATGATTATCAAAATTGCCCATATATAATGATAAATAACAACATAGAGAGCCAGAAATTTCAGTAAACTAAACAAGTTAAAAACAAATAAAATAGCATTAAGCTCTGACATGGTTAATTTTAGGTGTCAAGTTGACTATGCACCACAAGGTACTCAGATTGAACATTATTTTGTGGTGTGTCTATGGAGGTGTTTCTAGGTAAGGTTAGCATTTGACTTGGTGGGCTCAGTAACATAAACTGCCCTTCCAAATGTGTGTGACTCCTCCAATCCCTTGAGGTCCTACGTTGAACAGAAAGCAGAGGAAAGAAGAATTCACCTCGTTTTCATCCTCACTGCCTACTTGGGCAGCTTGAGCTGAAACATCAGCTTTTTCCTGCCCTTGGGTTGGGACTTAACCACCCATTTGCCTGATTCTCAGGCCTTCAGAATCAAACTGAATTTATATGACTGGTATTCTTGAGTTTTCAGCTTGCAGACAGCAGATCATGAGACTTCTCAGCCTCCATAATCACATGACAAAAACTCATAGTAAATCTCCTTTCATATATATAATATCTCCTATTGATTCTGTCTTTCTGAAAAATCCTAACTAATAAAATCCACATCGTGGACTTGTTGAAAACTTCCTGAAAACCAATACAAGAAAAAATATTGAAAGTAGTCAGGAAAATGACTCAATACTTACAGGGGAAGAACAATAAAAATGGTGGTCACGTTATCAGAAAACATAAAGGTCACAAGACACAAGGAAAAATATCTTTGAAGGGCTAAGAGAAAAGAAAAACTAACTGCTAATCTAGAATTCTATATTAAGCAAAAATATCCTTTGAAAATGATATCAAAATAAAGAGAGTTCTCACTTAGATAAATAAAGCTGAAAGTAAATGAAGAGAAAAGACACCAGGTAGAGACATGGATCGATACAAGATAAAGAAGAGCAATAGATACAGTGGGACATTTTACATTGATAAAAGAGTCAAAAGAATAAATTGTGTATGAGCCTGAATACAAAGCTTCAAAATTTGAATAAAACACTGAAAAATCTAGAGGAAAAAAGTAAATCAATCTTAATTATTTCAGATTAAACAATCATTTCTCAGTAATTGATAGACATTATGATTGTCTTATGAAATAGTAATTGACAGAAACACTATATAAAAGAATCAGTAAAGGTATCTGAAAAAGATTGGGAAAATACTATCAACTACTTTGACCAAACATATATCTAAGAAACCTTATACAAGTATACTATAAATATACAAAATTGTTTTGTGCATAGAGCACATTCACAAACATAAATGATATGCTGCATTTACTCTGTCTTTAATGTAAAATGTATTATAAAATATGTATACTGTGAAAAAGAATTAGATATAATAACAATATATAGAAAAGTCCTAATTATAGAAATAACTAATGAAAAAAATAATGAAATAATGGAGAATTTAGAATACTCTGAAATTCAGTGTGTTAAAATTTATGTGACTCAAATAAAGCAGAATTTAGAGGGAAAAAATTTTTTTAAAGATTTTATTTATTATTTTTAGAGAGGGGAAGGGAGAAAGGCAGAGAGGGAGAGAGACATCAATATATGGTTGCCTTTCACCTGCCTCCAGCCATGGACCTGGCTGGAGACCTGGCTTTCAACCTATAGAGGAAAAGTTATAACCAGTTATATAATCAATATTGCCTTAAGTTAAAAATAAAAGAATAAAACTAAAGCCAAAAATGTAGAAGGAAGAAAAAAGAATAATAGCAGAAATCAGTTGAAATAAAAAGCAATATTAGAAAAGTGACAAAACTCATACTTTGTTCTTTGAAAAGATTAATAAAATCATAACTCAAGCAATAAAAATAAGAGATAAAATATAAAATGCCATTATTAAAAATTAATACCTATTGCATTACACAGATTTTTAAAAGAGAATAATAGAATATATGAACAACCTTATAACTTAAATAAAAGAATATTCTTGAGGTTACCAAGACTCATCCAAGATAAAATTTTAACAAGTGAATAGCCCATATTTATTAGAAAGCCCATATTTATTTTGTTATCAAATACTGTCACACGGATTTCCTAGTCTGATGGTTTTATTGTGAATGTACTAGTATATTTCAAAAATTCATAATTCCAAGCAATGTTACAAAAACTCTTTTGAAAACTTCGGAGAAAAGAGAGCATTTCAACTTTTTAAGGAGGTCAGAAAACACTGGCACAAAATTCTCAAAGACATTATAAAAACCTAAAATTAATGTTCAGTATTATTTAACATAGCTGCAAAATCCAGAATAAATATTTTGCAAATTTAATTAAGCAATATGTATAAAGGTAAATATATCATGATTAATAGTCTCTATGTCAGGAATGTAAAGATTAACCATTCAAGTAACTCAATCAATGATTCTCCATATTAACCAAAAAAGCATTTCAACTCATGTCTTGAAAAAGTCCAGCCATTGTTAACATTACAAGAATGGTTCGTGCAATATTGACGTAACCTGGCAGTCAAGGAGAGTAGACTTCAATGAGTATGCACGAACAATGATGCCTTCACTGCACTAGTCAGTGGGGGTGGTAGATGCCATTAAAGAGCATGTGTTCTGTGTGGCCCTCACATTCAAAATGATTGAGCAAGTAGAGCAACAAATCTGCATCCAATTTTGTGTGAAGCTTGAACATTCCTCTGCAGAAACTATTTGGATGATTCAGAAGGCTTTGGGGACAATGAAATGAGTGCAGCACAAATAAAAGTGTGGCACAAATGATTGAAAGATGGTTGAGAATCTGTTAAAAGTGATCCATGTTCTGGAAGGCCTGCAACATGCAGAATACCTGGAATGTTGAACATGTAGGGGCTGCAACCAACAAAAATCAGTGACTGACAGTGTGAGAACTAGAAGTTAACTCAGGGATACCGAAACCTACTGTGTCTAAGGCTTTGATGCAGGATTTTGGCAATGAAATGTACCATGGCAAAATTTATTCCATGGCTTCTGCTACCAGAGCAGAAGGAACATGGTGTTACAGTCGCTAATAACTTGATTCAATCTCTACCAATGAACCAGATTTCCTCAGGAAGATCATAACTGGAGATGAATCATGAGCGCCTACTTTGGAGGGATCTGAAACATCATTATCCTATGCACAATGTTTCTTGTGTCACATATCTTCTTCAATAAATGTCTCTATTTTTCATATTACATGGCTGGATGCTTTCTGGACAGACCACATATGTAGAAAGATATAGAAAATGCTTTTGACAAAATTCAACACCCACTAATGTTAAAAACTCTTATTCAACTATGAACAAGAGACAAGTCTGTAATCCTGTAGAGGACATTTATGAAAAATAATAAATAAACAAATAAATTATATATATATATATATATATATATATATATATATATATATATATGTCATGTATGTGAATGATCAAAGACTAAAAACTCTTCCTGTAAGATCAAGAAAGGAAAAAAGAAATCTGCTCTCAAAACTTCAATGAAACATTTTACTAGTGAACATAGCCACTGCAGCATAGCAAGTAAAAGAAATAAGTGGCATAAAAACTGAAAAAGGAGTACAACTTTCTCATGTGTAGATATCATGATTAGTAGCATTCAAAACCTTAAGGAATCTCTAAAACAATAACTAGACTAAGAGAATTTAACAAGGCCACAGAATTCAAAATTAATATAAAATTCACTTGTATTTTATATTCTACTAGAAAACAATGAGAAAAAAATTAAAAAATATTCTGCTATCTTAGTATCAAAAAGGAAAATGAGATAAAATTTAACAAATATTTCAAGACCTCTAACAAGTATTTCTAAGAAACTACAAAATAATGCTGAGAAAAATTAAAGAAGACCTAAGCAAATACAGGTATGCCTTGTTCCTAGAGTAGAAGACTCATTACTATTGTTTGTTTCCTCAACTAGATCTGTAACATCAGTTTTCACACTTTATTTTGTTTCATAACCCTAAAACAGCTTTAAAATTATTGAAGACCTCAAAGGACTTTGTGAGTTATATCCATCAATATTTGTAGTATTATAAATGAAAACTGTGGAACTTTTAAATAGAAATTTAATAATTTATTTTAACATAGCAATAAATCTATTACATTATTATAAGAATGTTTATAAAAATAGCTACATTTTCCAAAACAAGAAAAAAATTCAGAAGAGTAGCATTGTTTTATATTTCTTGCAAATTTATCTGCTTTAATAAAGACTAGATTTTCACATATCAAAGACAGTAGCTTTTACATTTGTCTGATGTGATGTGTTATTTCCTTTGAAGTAGATGAAGAAATGCTGGCCTCACACAAATATGCAGCAGGAGAAGGCAGAAGTATTTAAATAATCTTTACAGGTAATTGCAGATACCCTTCTTTGATACTATCCCAAAACTTGCCAATAAAATAAAAGAAGCCATTGCAGTTCATGCTGATAAGGCCATGATAAGGTAAATGCATGGTTCTACAGAAGTACATGGAGAGGGCTTGGCTACTGGAAGAGAATTTCTGCAAGAAATGATGGTAAAGTGTAGAATTAAAGAAATGTGAGTGAGTGAGAGTCAAACAAAGAGTGTCCCAGGAAGGAAAATATAGTCAGGAAAAAACATGGTAAGTTCACAGAGTCAAAAAAGACTCAGCGTAACTTTAGCTTAGTGGTTACCTAGTGTTGAGACAGTAAGGCAATGTTAGTGAGAGTGACAGAAAATGAGACTGAAGAGATAGATAATCAAGAGTTTGAATATGACAGTTGTCTCTAAGTAGGACTTTTCAATAATGATAATGAAAGTTAAATTAAGTATTTAAGAAGAAGAATGGCAGTTCATGAAAGCTAAAAGTTTAAAGAGAAATTGACTGGTCAGCTGTGTGAGATAGCATAAAGAGGTCTAATAATATCAGGTCTTAAATGCATACAATAACAATGTTATTTGTGACTTAAACAACAAAAAAGGATGAAGCTACATGGCAGGAAGTTAAGAAACGATTGGGGAGTGAAGATGATGAGGGTAGTCTCAGCTTTCAGTATGCTTGTCTGAGAACAAATTTTAGGACAGTAATTAGAGGCAACAAACAATAGGAAGGGGTGAAGGGTAAAAAGCCAATCTACTGAGAAAGACCAGGGATGTGTATCTAGAAAAGGATACAAAACGTATCTTGCTTGTAGAGGTATACCAGATCTGTTCCAATAATGGTAAAAGTTGACTGTGATGTATGCATTATTTTTTAACTTGTTTTTCTCATGACTTTTTAAAAACAACTCTGCAATGTCCTATTTTCTTCACTTTGCTTAGTCAAAATTTATTCCAAAACATGCAAATAATAATGTTTTAAATTCTAAATAAACCACTTAAAAGTTCAAATCAATGATGTCTTAATTAATGATCTTTATTTTATATCAGAACTGGGGAGCATGACTTGACTATCAAATTATTCGATGAACGAGGCCCAAACCTCATGAATACTGTGTATATCCTACTTGTTTAGCTCTTCTGCGGAAGGGGGTTGGGCTGCTTTTACCTGTGGATTTGTAATTCATAGGGTCAGTTGTAACAGACTAGTGATTTGCAGTATAGTTTAAATGGATAGAAACCTTTGAAACTAGTTTACCAAATAGAATAAAAAAACCTTTAATACAATTAACCTGCCTGAAACTGATGTGAAAGCTTGGTCCATGATCTGTTGACCCACAACCTGAGACTGTTGTAAAGATATCTGCCATTTATAAATCTTCCTGCCAGAACAGTGAGGTGCAGAATACAGACTAACTGACTGAATGATGCTTGATAGTCACGTGTGGCTGATGAATGTCATGGGCTAGTAGCAGGAGACTTTAGTGGGGGTGGCAATTTTCTAGGCCAGTTGGGAACATGACCATGCTGACCTTTCTATTCTGGACTTTCAGGCTCCAGAACTATGTGACAATAAAAAGCAGTTGTCTCAAGCCATTTATTTGGTGGTACTTGTTAATGGCAGCCCTACGAATCTAATCATCTTTTCAAAGATACCATAAAAAATAGGAAATGGCAACAAAAATTCTTTTAAAGAAAATTCTCTAGAAAAAAAATATTGCCTCCAAAAGATGAGAATACAATACAACATTTCACCATGATTTAAATAAGCAATTACAAGCATGCAGGAAATATAAAGACTTGGAGAGATGTGATTGGTTAAGAGAAACTAGTTATGTAGACATATGGTAATAAAGTGGAATATGACAGAATTCAGGAGGAACATGGAAGAAAAAGAGAACCATTTTAAGAATAAAACTAAACTACAGGATCAGAAAAAATAGTGACACCAAAGAAAGCATAATCAGAGATATCATGAGGTATACATGAAATAAATAAAAATACAAAAAAGATTGAAAAGAATATGATACACAAAAGACAGGTAAAGTATATCTAATAGTCATATAATTAGAAAACCAGAATAATGGAAGAAACCAGTATTTTAAAATATAATTCAAGAAAACCTTAAATAAAAGAAGACTTGAATTTAACTCTTGAAGAGAAAACTATAACCCAGTGAGTGGGTACACAGAATAGTAACTATTGAGAAAGAATCCGAAAACAACCATTTACTTTTAAAGATAAAGAAATTTGGGGCAATGAGAAGCAATATAAAGATTATTTTAGGTGAGAGAAAATCAAGCCAATGTCAAACTTCCCCTTTAATTATCTACCAAAAAACAGTGAAAAAAGTTCCAACTAGGGAAAGGAAATGACTCAAAGACAAAGGAAAAAGTGAGTCAAGCTTTTATACCTAGCTAGACAGACCATCCTTCAAGTATAAAGACTATAGACAAATGTAATTTTTAGAGACATGTCTGCAAGAACTCAAGAAAGGGATCAGAACAATTCATTCAAATCTCAGAGATGTTAGAGAAGCTAAGAAGTAGAGATGAGTTGAAGAAGGCACAGCAATTAGAAGCTATTTATGCAAGCTCTTGCTACTCCTGCCCACCTCCTGTTGACCATTCCTTTTCCCAGACTTCTTCATCTCAAGGAACTTCTTCCGTGCTCACACTCACTCTTGCTTCATATCCTTCTCCCTCTGTCATGGCATGGTTCCTGCCCAAACATGTAAATCATTTCCAGGTGTTTCCACATTTCTGGTATTGTGAGACAGCTCCTTTAAGAGAATGTGCCTGACTCTGGCTGGTACATCTGTTTAATTCCCACTTGTGGCACATGCATGGGTTTCAGGTTCCATCCTTGGTAGGTCAGGGTGTGTGAGGAAGGCAACCTGTTGGTATTTCACACATCCATGTTTCTCTCTCTCTCTTTTTCCCTCCCTTCACCTCTCTAAAATCAAAAATTAAGATTGAAAAGAGAGAGAATGTACCTGAAATTTTTCATCTTTTCTATGGCACTAAGTGAATTAATAGTGCATGTGTATTGAAATCATTCCTTGTACCCCTCTATGGTATTGATATCATTTCTTGTACCCCTGTATGGTGTCTGTGCCAATTTAGCTGAAGCTGCATTGAAAGTTTCAGAATTTCAGCTTAAAGAGATGTTCTAAATTTATGAAAATGTATTGAATGTCCTTAAGTTAGGCCTACTACAAAGAAACACTGGTGGTTGGAAAGATAATGCCAAACCCAGAAACAGTTTGTCCAAGGCCAGTAAGTTGGCAACAGTGTTTTACTAAGTGTCACAATTCTGTACAAAGTTTTATTTTGATTTGATATTGTAAAGATTCCATCAACCTCCACTGTAGGGCAGTTTGGAAAGCCCTGGAAAAAATGTGGGGAGTAATCAAAATTTCTTAGATGGATTTTTCTTCTTTGCTATGGCACCATTTGGAGTTGAAAACCAAACACAAAACAAAACAACATGAAAACAGGAGAGCCGCTACATAAGCCATCTGCTACTGAAAGCCTTCAGCAATGTTCCTTCCCATACCTACTGCCAAGGGAGGTCCCCAAGACACGTTACAATTCCAAGCTGAGGCTTCCAAATCCTGGCCTTTCACATAGCAGCAAAGCAATAGCAGTGGAAACATAATAACAGATACTTGTCATTTTTGTACTTTTGAATATTTTTATATTCATAATCAGTTCATTTGGAGATAAACACAAAGATGAAAGAGCAGGGTGGCATTTTAATTATTCTTAAGCAGGAAAAAGAGAACTGCTTTTTTGGCATGGAAACTTTCCACTTTTAGTAAGAGAAGAGTGAGAGAAGGCAGCGTGCACTGTCACTTCCACCAGGTTCAATTAATTGTTGCAATCAAACAAAAATAGCTTCTTATGGTTCCCATTGTTCTGCAGCTGCTGGCTTCAGAATGTTTGTTGCCTCCTTCCTTCTGACTAATCACCATGGTTGCCCAGTTTCCTTTCTTGATTTCCTACCAGAAGTTGTGATGTGTCATGGGAAGAAAGGGTAACCCTCCCAGCATTCCTTTCCAGGCCTTTTGAACACATCCATCCTGGAGCACTTGTCTTTTTTTTTTTCCAAATTCCTGAATTTCTTGACCTGTCTGGACTTAGTGGCTGTGTTTGTGAGCATGCATGCTTTATCTGTTTGATAAGGGAGCCCAAGTGGCTTCCTGTTTTAAAGAGGTCAAAAAGATGTGAGTCTTGAATGGAATGTGTGCATAAGAATTAGCCCTAATACACGTTCTTCTTCTTTTTTTAATCTCATTTTACTTCTTGCTGCTTTGTTGAAAGGGTTCTATATTGCTAAAAGTATAATCTGCTTTCTGAGTTTAGCAGTTACTGAGTTATATCATGTGGATGTAAAATCATGTTTAGTTAAATGTCAATCTTCTAGCAACTGAGATCTCCAGAACATAGAAATGATCTTCAAAGTACTGCAAAAGGAAATGACCACTAACATAGCTGCAAAATCTTCATGTACTAAGACCTAAACACTTTTGATTTAAGAAGTTTTAAAGTTTAGAACATTGCCTCCTGTATATTCAACGCTACATGTTTGTGGTTACTATTAGGACTGGTTATCTGTTTTTGTATATAAATCTAGTTAACTTGGTTTTCATGTTTCTTCTGTGTGTGTGCGGTGGCGGGGTCGGGGGAGATTACTAAAAGCATTTATGAATGATGGGAAAAAATAAAATGAGAACATTGTGAAAATCTGTGCCCGACAGCTAGCTATAATGAGACGGAAAGTTAAACAAATCACAATTGCAGCAGTTGACCCATTTAAACTGCCAAAGGATCAGGGATGTGTTACACCATTCTTTACAGACACTGCCCTAATGATCATAGTGACCTCCCAAGTCCTCAAAAGAAAAAAAAAATTTTTTTTAGCTTGAATCTATTCTAAGAATATAATGCAAGGAAATTTTTTAAAAGATTGATGAAAAAGACTGGACTGAAGCACTAAATAGGATTTTCATCAACTGTCTTGGAAAATCTACTTAAATAGGGCAGGCCATTCATCAACAATTATAGCGAAGCTTTGCTGAATGCACTGATGCTATCTGATTTGAAGATAGCCCGGGGGAGTCTAATGTTTTGCGTGGGCATGGCTGAGAGACTGACGAGAGCGCCACTGTCCTCTCCCTGGCATGACCACATCTGGCTCTCCTTAGAAAATAGCTGTCTGATTGCTGGGAATCCTCCAGATTGCCTTCCAGGAGAATGCAGCTCTTTTGCTCAGAATGACTCACCACAATCTATTTACAACCCGTCTAATTGGTGTGTACATTGACATTGGTTCCCCACCGTCAGTCTAGGCCACATGGCTCAAATTTATGATTCAGAGTAACCTTTGGTTCTGACTCCTGCCCACTTGTGTTTGTTAGAGCTCTCTCCAGGTCACCACACATTTTTTTCCTCCTCTGCATCATCGTCATCATCAAAACCACTCCCTGACACGTTGCGACACACACATCAGTTCTTTCACTTCCATAGTTTTGTTCCCAATGTGGCCTCTCTCTGGCAGGTCTCTTTTCCCCTTCTCTCCCTGAATTCACTCACCACCTCATTCCTCTTTAGCTCAGTAGGTCTCAATCTGAGCCAGTTTTATTCACCAGAGGACATTTGGCAATGTCTCAAGATATTTTTAATTGTCATAACCTGGGGAAAGGTACTCACCAGCCAGCAAGTAGTAGGCGGAGGCTAGAAATGCTGCTAAACATCTCCCAGAGCACACACCAGTCCCCAACAAAGAAAGATTACTCAGTCCAAAATGCCAATGGGGCCAAGGTTGGGGGATCTCACTGGTCCCCACTCTTCAAGTCTTGGTTCAAATCTCACCTTCCCTGAAAATATCCCTCCCCTGTATGAGCCAGGTTAGATCTCTCTACTTTTTCCTTTTAGCCCTTGAAAAGGGTGTTCTTTTTTTGAGATTTCCATACTATGGCAAAATTACCTTTGTGTAGTTCCCTTGCCCTAATTGACTTGAACCTCTTTTTTCATCCATGTATGAACAGCACTTGGACTAATGCCTGGCTTATTGTAAGTTAAAAAAAAAAAAAATGTTTGAATGAGTAAATAAAAAGGGAACAATTTTGTTTCAAGCTTTATGACCTTCATTTTCTGCAAATTATTTGGCAGCTTTAGAGACATCTTGCTGGTCCTCTTCAGAATATAAAATTGCAGAGCAAGTGGCTTTACCTGTTTACATTTCATTGGCTGTGTGGTCTAGAGTGTTTCAACATCTATGATGATAATGTTTGGGTGGTGATAACTATACACTTAATGCTAACAGGGAGCTCATCTTTCCTTGCTAATAATCTACTTCATTGGAATTGTTTTCTATTTAAGAGAACAGTCACTGAAGTCAGCTTATCTACTTCCAACTCTGGGAATCTGCCACCTACTACTGTATGACCTTGAGCATATTACTTCAGCTCTGTACCTCAATTTTGTGTCCATTAAAGGGGGTGATCAAGGAGCAAAACTCAGAATTGTTACAAGGATTAATTGATATTTGCATAATGCTTAGCACAGAACTTGGCACCTAATAAGTTCTACGTAAATGTTTTTTAACCAGAAATAATCAGGTATCAATCCCTTGCTTGTCATGAGTGCATCAGCCAGGCAAATAAATCTCATTTTATCATGTTACTCTGCTATACTGAAATCTTGAAGAGGAATGGAGAGGACCATATTAAAAGATAAGAATACCCATGATTTGCTCACCATGCATGCTGGCCAGACCAAAGTCACCCTCCAACCCTCCTCAAGCTTTCTGCAGGCAGGTGATGGAATGTCTCCTAATCTTGGCACAGAGACAAAGTCACTGATCATCTACAGTTACCACTGCTGTTGCAGTCTGATTTTTCTGCTTCACACAGTGGCATTTTAGTCATTCTGCCCATAGCAACTAATGTCCTTTAAATTAACATGAAAAATTCATTCTTTTGGTTTATCTTTCCTGAATCAAGCTAATTAACTATCAGCTGAGGGCTCTTTAAATTATAATCTGTATGTTACATTTTCTAATGTATAATGCCTCATCTAAGCAAATTGAAATCTCAAAAAGGAATAAATTAATTCATGTTAATTGAAGAGTACAGTGTGGAACAAATGACAGGTTAATTTCTGGAGTGCATTTGGAAAGCCATTGCTAGGACTAAGTTGACCCTTTGCAGCATAGAGCTTTGGGCAAAAAGCTTTGCCATGGTGACTTTGTAAGGAATGGGAAAAGGAAGCCAGAGATAACACTAGAAACAGCACCGAAGAGAGTGCATATATCTGTACATACTACATATGTAATATTACATAGTCTCAGTAATAAGAAACCAAATAACCAAATCAACCTCTGAAAGGTTTTACTACAGTTTTTGAAAATCTTCCTTCTATATCTTTAATCAAATATTTTCTGAATGCTTCCTACATACAAGGTTTCATTAGACACTGAGGGAAATGCAAAGATAAGATAGTCATACCCAAAGAACTTACAGTGTCAGGCAGTGCTGTCCAATGGAAGTTTCTACATGGTTCTCTCTCTGCACCATCCAAATAGGTATTTACATGTAGATATTCAGCACTGGGAATGTGGCTTTGTGATTAAATAATTGAATTTTTAATTTTACTTAATTTGTATTTAAATAGAAATAGCTACATATGGTTACTATACTGGATATCTAAGAACTACCTAGCAGGTGAGAGATACAGCATACTGCAAATTTTCATTACTTAAAAATTTCCAACACTTGTCAATCAGTGTTTCTCTCATGCCATACCCTTGTACTATCTGTTCTCTCCTCTTTCTCTCTTATGAACACACATACAAGGGCATTTATACAATTTTCTATTCAGTGTAACATTCATTAACTTAAGCTGATTTTTCTCAGGACTATGGCTTGGACAGAGGGAGCAGCATATCAGAGTTTTGGAGTGATGAAAAGAAAAAAGCTGAATACTAAATATTATAATTTTATAAAGAAAAAATGAACAAATATTTATATCCACACTATAGCAAAGTAAATTGGAGGGAGCATTTAAGGGACACAAATAGTTCTTAATAGAATCTTATGCCAATTCCCAAGGGGGAGTATCAAGTCTAAAAAGAAGAAAAAGAAAGATTGAGATTTTTTTTTAAATGAGATTTTTATGTTAAACTAATTTGTGCATGACTTTACAAACTTTAAGAACTACTACAGTAAATTAAAAGTAATTAAAACATTCATTCTAAAGTGCTAAAGGATCTTTTCACTGCGTAAGTCAGCATGCACATAACTATTATCTCAATGGACATTAGAAATTCACTATTTGGAGACCAATAGCTTGCATTGTCCTGGGGTTCTTTCAGAGTTGCTAACACAATTACTAATTGTTTATATTGAACAATATAATTTGGACTTTACCTTTATATTCTTAATTGAAAACAAAGGTGTTAGGAGTATAGTCTGGCTTGAATTTATTCATAGTTTAATAAACTACTATGAATAAGGAGATTAAAGTACACTAACAATGGGATTCATTATTCAAGACAAATAAATCAGAAGTGTTTATTTTTCAAATTCGTATCTGTAATTCATTTTGGGTATTTTAGATGTAAAAGCTAATTCCATAAGGTTTGGTAAACTTTTTCATTTTTTCAAGTTATATTCATCAAAGATGGGTTTCATATTCAATCATTTTCTTTGTTGAGCCATTAAATTATGCTCCCTTATTCACCCCATCTTTTTGTGCTTGACTTGAACAATACCAATATTGCCACCTATAGGCCAAAATGATTTTTTAGTTTGTTTCTCAAGACCAAGGTGAGGAGGAGCTAAAAGTCCTTGGAGAATGGATCATTCTGTAGAGTTGAGTTTGACAGCTTCTTAGAATCCATGCTTCACTCAGTTTTAAAAAAAAAACAACACAATTTTGGATGGAAAACTTTTTCAAAAATACCATGTAAGTCCTTAACTTCTCAGCAAGTACACTGAAAAAAATCAACATTTTTGATAGCAAAGAAGGATCATCATAATTATGAACTATTGTGCTAGCTTATTTGTTCCTAGACAAAATGCAACATCATCCCCAACTGTTGCATCCTTTCAGTATTTCAGTCAACAAATTATTCATTCAGTCAGTTGTCTGGACCCTCCATTCACCTTTCACAGCTGACAGTATATATTCCTCTTTGGCAATTCCCACTTTTCCATATGTTGCTCCCAGTTTCTGGAATTAGAACTGAAATGACTACTATAGTTAGAGCTATTTGCAAAATAAGAATAATTTGGAAGTAAACTTGTGACTGAAAATTCATAAATCTTACTTTGGGAATTTTGCTACTTCTTGGAAGAATTTTTGTAACTAGCTAGCTAATGCACAGCTGTATTTCTGACAGGTGAGATTACTGAATACAAAATCAGGATAGGTGATTCATTAATGACCTCTTATTTAACTTAATTTTATATGTAATAATTCTTTACACTTGAAATAATCAATTTTAATAAAAATTGTTTATGCTATTTAAAACATTTGACTTTTATCTTCCCTAAATCTTGCAATCCCAATATCAACATTCCATATGACAGTTATTTAAAATGTTATATTTTTCTCCATATTGGAATGTTGTATTATTCTGAGCAGGAGTTACTGAACTTTAAACAACCAATTAGAAGGTCCTGGCCAGGTAGCTCAGTTAGTTGATCAATGCACCATCCTGATATGTTAAGGTTGCAGGTTTGATATCTGGTCAGGGCACACACAAGAATCAACCAATGAATGAATAAATAAGTGGAACAACAAACTGATGTGTCTGTCTATCTCTCTCTCCCTCTCACCACCTTCTCTCTCTCTGATAATTAGCTTATAGAATATTATTTACTACTTTTTAACTCACTGCATTAAAAAATAAGTCATACCTTGATAACTGGAAGTCTGAAAACTAAATAAATTTCAAACTTTTAACTTGGAAGTACTATGTTTATGTGGGTTGTATAACACCCTAGACAATCCTACAGTGTGTCAGAGAAAGTTAAAATAGACCTCATAGTCTATCTTCTACTGTAGACTTCAATATTAATCAATAATGTTCTAATTTAGGACTTTTCTGAAGGGAAAAATGGAGCTAGACATTTATGGTCCTTATTTGATAAAGATGTTTATTACTTTTCTATATTAAGTTTATTTTCACTTGCTTAAAATAATTTGGAAATAAGCACTCCATAAAGAGAAGTTTAAAAAATGGGGAAGGGCTCAGAAAGTACACTTATCTAGTGCCTCTTGCAAAGCTGACCAGGCAAACAGTACTTCTTCAAATGCTCTGTGCAGAGAGGAAATCTAACAATGTAATGAGTTTGGGAAGCACTTAATATCATAACTCTTAATTAAATATTCATAATTCACTTTACAGATTAAGTACTAATAACCCCTCAAGGAGAAATATATGCCACTTTGACCCAAATTTCCCTAATTCTTTGGACCATGGAATCGTTTCCTCTCCCAATGCCTTTTAATGTTATACCGAAATATTATAATAAAGCATTGTATCTGGGCACACGTTCTAGTCATCACTGGACCACTCACAGATCTTGCTTCTTTCTCAACAAGCCATGCTAGATTTATACTTTTTTACATTTTTTAAAGTTTAGCATTACTAATCACCTTCATTTGTTCAGATAAATGTGACAGTTGTGACCTGTGTTACTCCTCAGCAGAGCTTTAAGGGATACTGTGCAAATTGCCAGAGTCTCCTTTCCCTGCAGAAAGAAATGTATCAAGGTGGAACTTGGGGTGAACCTACATCAGAGAATGACTATGATGAGCAGAGCCCCCTGCTGCTCATCAGGGGGTGAAGAATGAACAAAAATAATCTTTGGTTGGTTTGGTTTTTAAGACTCTGAGATAGGAGGGAGAGTTATTTGTTGTAGTAGCATTACTCAGCTTCTCTACTGAGTAAGCTAGAAGTAAATGGACTTCTTTAATCATAGACTGAAAAAGGACAACTGATGCTATTCAAGAAGATATAAAACAGGTCCTCTTTTCCACAAGGAATCAGATTTCTAAATATAGAAAATTTTACAACATCAATTCACATTTATATTTGGTACTGACCTTTTCTAACACCATAATAAGAGAAAACTCAACATGAAATAATCTCTCAGTTGTCAGAAACACATTTCAGTGGACATTCCAAGCCACCCCAGTCTTTAATCCCTATACTTTTCCCCCTTACAACCTTGGAAAAACTGAATCAAGGGCATAGTTTAGATCAAATTTGAAAAAATAAGAGCTTATTTTCTGCTAAAGTAGTAAATGAATATGAGATCATTTTTCTGGTAAGGATATTATGCAGAAATGAAATCAAGTTCTCTTGATTTGTTCAGCTACTCTGCAAAAATATTAATTTTTCAGTCTTTTAGAATTTACTTTCTCTTAATAATCACCAAATATGAGTGTCTACTATGAATTAGTTACAAGCCTACAAAGAGCATACAAAGAAAATAGTCAACATATCTTTTCTGCTTCTAAAACTAGTTAAAATATTGACCTGTACTTTTTACTATGGTAACCAATAACTATGTATCACTATTTAAATTAAATAAGTTAAATTAAAAAATTGATTTCTTCAGCCACATGAAACCTATTTTAAGTATTCAATATCTACATGAAGCTAAAGACTACCATATTGGATATTACAGATTTAAAACATTTCCATATTACATAAGGCAGATAGATATAGAACATGAAATGATCACAGAAAGTTTTGTTAGACAATGTAGGCCGTAGATAATAAAACTGACATGTTTGTAAAAAATAATATAGAGATAACAGTCTTAAGAGTATATAGTATCATAAGGCTGCTTGGGAAAATTAGATTTTCCCAATACATAAAATTGCTTGGGAAAATTAGAGGAATGCAAAGAAGATTATGTAGATGATGGTCAGAAGGACAAAAGAAGGTCATTCTATACAGAACATCAATACACTTGAAATAATGTGTGTTTCAGAAATAGTAGGAAACAGTATAGCTAGAATGAAACAAGTATATGAGGTAATGGTGGCATAAAATGAGGCTGTAAGCTTTATCAGGAGTTAGATCTTGGAGGGTGTTGTGTGCTATATTGAAAACTATCAACATGAATCTCAAGAAAAGCCAAAAACATATGTTTAGAAAAGGTGTAGCATAGTCATATAATTTTTATCAATATAATTCAAAATCTACTGAAGATAAATTAGTAAACTGAGATAATCTGCTTCAGATATGCAGGGGTAAGAGAAAAGAGAAGACCAAACAAAATCATACCAAAATGCTGAATTCTCAAAGAATATACACAGTTTTGTGGATAAGAAATAACAGAGAACATGGCCAAAACTATTGGTCTATGATACTTCATATTAAAAGTGCTTCAAGTCAAGTAAGGACCAGATCTATCTAGACTTACTGCTTGATCCTAGGACCAGTTTTTTGTTTTTGTTTTTATCCATGAGATTTGAAATATTCCTAATGCCATACAGTAAAAAAATAGAAAAAATAGTGAAATTTTTCACTATTGAAAAAATAATGAAAATTTTCATGTTTGTTAAAAAATAACTATCAATCTAGAATCATAAATACAATTTTACTGTCACTTAAAAATCAAGGAAATAGAACTCAGCAGATGATCACTCAGTACATAGGCCAATGAAAAACACAGCTAGCTGTGAGAATTAATGTGAGTTACAGGACACACTGATCATCAACACTTCAAACATACGTTTAGCCCTTAGATCTCCCCAGAACTATAACAATAAAAATAATTCTAGGAAAATAAAGGTATTTTTAGATATTAAAATGAGATTTTACCACCCAGAATCCCTTATTGAAAAAAAATTAACAATTAACAGTATGGAATTTACTAAAAAAAAAAAAAAACTAAAAATTGAGCTGCCTTTTGATTTGGTGATTCCACTGCTAAGATTATACCAGAAGAACCCTGAAACACCAATTTAGAAGAACCTACATACCTCTATGTTCATAGCACAGCTATTTACAATAACCAAATGCTGGAAACAACCTAGGTGCCCATCAGTGGGTGAGTGGATCAAAAACTGTGGTACATTTACACAATGAAATACTACACAGCAGAAAGAAAAAAGGAACTCCTACCTTTTGCAACAGCATGGATGGAACTGGAGAGTATTATGCTTAGTGAAATAAGCCAGGTGGTAAAAGACAGATACCATATGCTCTCACCCAATATAGGAACTTAATGAACAAAATAAACTAACAAGCAAAATAGAATCAGAGGCATGGGAACAAGGAACAGACAAACAGTAACCAGAGGTTGTGTATGTGTGTGTGTGTGGGGGGGGGGGGGGGGCTTGGATAGAGAAGGGGAAGTGTCTAGTCAAGGAACTAGTATAAATGACTCATGGACATGGACAACAGGGTAGGGATTGACTATGGGAGGGTGGAGAGGTGAGCAGAGCAGGAGAGAGCAATAGGAGAAAAATAAGACACTATAATAGAACAACAATAAAGTTCAAATGCAGAAACACAAATACAAGTTGAATCCAGAGGGAAATTATGAGATTAAAAAAAAAAAAAAAAAAAAAAAAAGAATGCTGTCCACATAAATTTTAAAATAGGTTAGTAAGTTTAATTTACTATTAACTGGAAAAAATAAAGTGTTAGAAAGCTATAAATTCTACCTTATGTAATATTCAATATCTCATGTTAAAAATAAAATGAAGGACTCCCAGGTTGTGATCCATTATGTAAAGAGCTTGGAAGTCATCTCATTGCACCATCCTTTTTATAAGTAAAAAGATGGACAAACTGGAAATTAACAACTCCTCTTAGATCCATCAGAAAATTGAAGTCACAGGGCAAACCATTGCCTCTCAAATTGATGAGACAGACAGGCAGATATAGAGAATCACAGCTTATTGTTGCAGAAACCCATGAGCACCAGTTCATACCGTAACAAGTGCTAGGGTAAAAAAAATCTAAACGGTGAGCTGAGGAATCCTACCAAGTATTTGAGGAAGAAATTATATCAATCTTCTACAATCTCTTTCAGAACAGAAAAGCAGAAGCAATGTTTCCTAATTCATTCTATGAGGCCAGCTTCACCCTAATACCAAAAAAAGACAAGTATGAGAAAATAAAAGATTAACATTTCTCATAAACATAGATACAAAACTCATCAATAAAATACTATCAAGTTCAATCTAACAGTGCATGAAAGGAGTTATACACAATGATCAAATGGGATTTATTTCAAGTATGCAAGCCTGTTTCACCATTTGAATATCAATCAACATAAGTCATCGCATCACCAGGCTAAAGAAGAAAAATATATATGTATATGAATATTATATATGTATGTATGTATGTATGTATGTATACATATATATGTATATACATATGTATGTATGTATGTATATGGAAATTAGAAAACTAGGAATAAAGGGGAACTTTCTCACTTTGATAAAGAAAATCTACAGTTAACATCATACTTAATATTAAGAAGCTAGAAGCTTTTTCATTAAGATCAAGTACTAGGCAAGGATGTCCCCTGTCTCACTGGACAAGGATGACAAACAACAGGAACTCACATTCACTGCTGGTCTAAATGTAAAGTGTTACAGCAACTTTAGACGACTTCAAGGCTATAGGACTCAGAACAGTGTGTTCTTGGCATAGTGGTAGACAAAGAAAACTGATAAAATACTATACAAAACCCAGAAATAAAACCATGTAAGCAGGAAATGTGACATGTGGAAGAAAATGAAGGTATTAGACTAATAAGGAATGGATAGTTTATACTATAATACATGGTGCTAGAACAACTGATTACCTATATGAAAAACAAATAAAATTAGATCATTACTCTATGTGCTAAATTTAATTCTAGTGTCTTTGTGAATTTATGATAACAGGAAATTTCTTAATCAAGACATAAAAGTATAAACCCTAGAATTAAAGATTAATAATGTTAACCACATTAAAATGATAAACACTTAGAGAACAGATTCTTTCATAAACAAAATTAAAAGACAAACCACAGACTGAGAGAAGATACTTGATATTCATGTAACTGGTAAAGGATGAAAATTCCTGCAAATTCTACAAAGGAAAGAATTCCTACAAATAAATAATCTGATAAGAAAAATAGCAGTGGATATAAATAACTTCTTTACAGAAGATAAAGTGCAAATGCCCAGTAAAAATATGATCAATAAATGATTCTCAATTTAACCTCAATAGTAATCAAGAGATGCAAATATGATATCATTAGCAAAACTATTCAAGTGAGACCACGCTAAGATATTGGTGAGTATCTTAGGAACAAATTTGTAAAACAACATTGGAGAAGAAATATTTACTGAGTTTACTGCCAATAGGCATATGTATGTATAGCCCAGCAATAACATATCCAGTGTTGTTCTTAAGAAATTCTGACACATGTGCACAAGGCGTTATGCACAACAAGGTCCGTTATCAGGTTATCTATAATAGCAAATGTCTTAAAATAATTTAATTTCATCGCTATGGTAAATAAATATAGTACATTCATTCATAGAATGATTCAAAGGGAAATTCTATATACCCAATGTATAAGGTAGATAATAAGAGTCATAAAGAAAAAATACATATGTCTCTTGGCAGCTAAAACTGAGATAGCAAATAAGGTATCAATAGTAAGTCAATAAAACCCTCAACCTTGCTGATCACATGGGCACTTGTGATATTTGGAATGTGCTCTTCCAAGATACCTGTCAACATGTCACAAAGAATAAAGCAAATGTCAGGTCAGAACCTCTGGATCCCTGGTATAAATGTTCTAGCTTGAGGCATAATTGCTAATTAAAAAGTTTAGTTCTTGCATTGACTTTTTTAAACATTGACTTCATTGGTTTCTCAAGTTCCAACTCATTATGTTCCTTATACCACCTAAAGTTGCCTTTCTTAATACAATAAGGCATAGAGGATACATCCCCTGTTCACAGAAATACTGCCTTATAGGACTCTGTTGACCCTATTGTTGATTTTAATATTGGAATAAGGAAATGCACTCATGAAATAATATACAATACTTTGTTCTACTTACAGCCATCTCTTGGTGTGGAAGAGCATCACACAATTGATTTGCATTCATTTCTTAATTTAGACACAGATAACCTTTTATTCTTTGTGACAAAAAGACAATTAGCTTGTTTTCTTTCCATTGAGAATAAATCATCTTAGCAAACTACCAAACACTGTAACTAGAATTTGTTCTCTCTCTCTCTCTCTCTCTCTTTCTCTCTCTCTCTCATTAATACTTCTGATCTCCTGTTATGACTTTGTTAAATTGACATTTGTTAAAAGGAGCACAGGGTGCTAGATGGTGAGCCAAGATTCAACAACAAACAAATTGAGATAATTGAATTACAGAGGTGTGTTAATCATGGGACCAGGAAAAAGATGCCACATAGGGAGGTCAAGGCAGAGTGCAGACAGAGACAGGTAAGATCTGGGACACAAACCTATGTTAGGGCCCCTAGATAAAATGCCTTTCAGTTACCTGGCTAAGAGTAATTGCTTAATTTAAATAAAAAGAGCAGGGTTCTGGTAGTCCCCAGGGGGTGGTGATATCACCTAAGGAGCCTTTTAAGGCATACGGGCCCTAGAAGGCAGGGCAGACTGTTGACCAAAAGGACTGTTGGGAAATTGAATCTGGAAGTTACATTTGCTTGTGACTCTATGAACTGTTATCCAGGACATTCAGAATGTCACCCTAAGACCTCTACAGGCCACTTGATGAAACAAAATAGATGCCAGGGCAGCAAGTTTAGCTAAAACCTTGACACCTTCAGATGTGAGGAAAAACTAGGCACAACACTTGCAACACTTATGAGATCTTGGGGCTAGATTTGCTTCATCAGACTGCTCCTTTTTTCACATAAAAGTTCTATGTTCAAAGCCCTGGCTGGTAGCACAGTGGGTAAGGCGCTGGCCTGCGAACCCAAAGGTTGCAGGTTCGATTCCCCAGCCAGGGCACATAACAAGGTTGCAAACCAGGTCTCTAGTCAGGTCTGTGGCTGGAGGCAGGTGAAAAGCAACCATACATTGATGTCTCTCTCCCTCTCTGCCTCTCTCCCTTCCCCTCTTTCTAAAAATAATGAAATAATATCTTTAAAAAAAAAAAAGTTCTATGTTCATTCCATCTAATTGCTAAACTTCTAACAGCATATTATTTGCCAGGATAATTCCATGAATATGAAAGAAGTCATTAGTATCCCCTCCTCTCAGGCCCAGAGTTTATGTTTCCATCCATAGGATATGACCTAGCCACTAACCACTGAGAATTTTATTATTAATGTACATAATTACTTATGCTTGTCAAGTGCTTATCTATAAGTATCCTTACTCAGCTCTTTTGCCATTGGGAATGCTGGATCAATTGGGCCTGGTCAATGAGCCATATAACTAAGATGCAGAGAAGAAATTGGGCTGTAATCCAATATTTGGTCATGCCGTAGCTTTGCATGCACTCGGAGGAAGTTTTTGGTCAAATAACATGGTGAACTTGGTCACTTCCATAGTTCTGCTCAGAAATAAGGCAGAGCAGAATAGGAACAGGGCTCAATTCCTGGGATATGGGTCAGGTAAGTGCACAACAGAAAGTGGATCTTTTGGTTAACTGTTTAGGTTTTAATGCAGTAACTTTGCTGTCCTCTCAGTCCCTCTCAAACATTTATGCACCAGTGTATCCAAGATCCAAGTATAAAGTAACCAGATGTGGACTGATTTCTCCAAGGAGTTACACTTCTCTTTTGCATCAAAGAAGTACCTGATATGCTGTTAGTTAGGGCAAATTAACATTAGCTGCTGTAATGAATAACACTAATGTCAGTGGCTTGCCACGCGCAGAAGAAAAAAAAAAAAAAAGCTTTATTTCTTGTTCTTCATGAAGTTCCATAAAGGTCTCACCCTCTCCTGAAAGGATAACTTAGAAAATCAGCTTTTTTCCATTGTGTCCTTTGGTCACAATGGTGGTCTTTTTTTTCCATCCGGAAAAGAAAAGGAGAAGGAGGAGAGAGAAAGAGAAAGAGTGCACATGAGCAGAGATCAAGCAAGTTGTTTGATAGGTCACACTTATAAGCAGTATACATCAATTTCATTCTTGGCCAGAACCCAGTTAGAGAGCCACCAACCTTACTACAAAGGAGGCTGTGATATGTAGCCATTCTACCTCTCCATAAGAGGAATTCGCATTGATGGGTATCTAGCAAGCCTTGGCCACACTGTCTTCTGAGTGAGACCAGTAAGATTTTTTTTCACATCATAGGGACATGCAATAAAAGCTCCTGGTAAATTGATAAGCAGCCTTCTTATTGTTTCTATTTAGCAAAAATTAGGAGGCTCAGTTGGGTTAAGTTTAAGGCTATCTCTATCTAGTTATTGCTTGAAGGTGTAGCACATCCAGAGTTTTAAGACCAATCCTGTTTTCTCTAAAGTTAATTTTATATATCTAATTAAGTGAGTTGTCAGCAAGGAGTTGTGCTCCCTTATTACTGTTGTGATTCTGTGCCCCAGTTTAAAACAGGAAGTCCTAGAGACAGACTGTCTAGTTTGAATTCTGGATTGCTCTCTATGAGATCGGGGGCAAGTTACCTCTTTTCCTTTTCTGTAAAATTTTATTTTCGTATTTAACTCACTAAGAGTTTGTGAGAAATAATTTGAAAATCTGGAAAAAAGTACTTAGCACAGGGCCCAGTTTCTAAGCCAATGTTGTCATCATCAACATCATCAACATCATCATTATTATCATCATTGCTATCTAGCAATGTTGAATTATGCAATAATTTGGCCCTTGTCACATTTCTCTAGAAGCTGAATGACTGACATTATTCATCTTTGTGTATGTTCAGGGAAAGACTCTCTGTAGCTTTGGGTGGTGGTGGTACAGTTCAGAGAATGAGACCAAGAGATAAATTGTGAGTAGAGTCCCCAAAATGGAAGACCTTGAGCTGCCTAAACCAAAAGTCAATGGACAAAAGTGCATCAAGAGAAGATAGTACAGTGTTCAGACCAGGACTTAGGATTCAGTACCCCCCACAAGTAAACAAACAAAAACACTGACTCTAGATTGATCGGGATTGGACAAAATCAAGAGAAAGACAACCTATGATCAAGCCAAGTTAGGTACCACGACCCTGTTCTTCCAACTATGAGTGAGTAGACCAAAACAAGAGAGAGAGAGAGAGAGAGGCTAGTAGGAGGGACAATAAACAACATAAATAAAAGACTTGTGAAGATTAGAAATGACCTTGCTGAATCTGTCTTTTGTTCATATTTGACATGCTGCAATTTCCTAAAAATCTCTGCCCTAATCAGCCATTCCATTTCTCTACAAATGGTGTCATCCCTTGTTCTAATTGATAATTTTGTCCCCCTACCTCAATTTCTGAGACCATTTCCTTCTGCAACTGCCACACATCTCTAGTGTCTGTTAGATTTCTGGAACTCAACTTGTTGCCATTCTAGATCCATCACCTCTAGTTCCAACCATCCACTGGCTCACTTATTGATTATGTAGCAAAATTTCTAACACCTACTTTTTGACCCTTGAAAATGCTATTGATTTATCACATCCTAGACTTTAAGGGTCTGGCGAGTCTTACTGGAATTCAAGTCCTAATTCTGTCTCTGTTTACATTTCAGAAATTCTATCTCTAATATAGGACAATATGTCATATAAAATTAAAGGTACATCAAGAACTCAATCAAGCCATAAGACAACTTTTTTAAATTGAAGCTTACCAGATTTTTAAAAATTTGAGTTGAAGTCTCTTGCAATTTTTTTAGCACCTCCAAAAATAAATATTGACATTTCTTTATTAAACAACTCTTCACACTCAGCACTTGTTTTATATTTTGAATCAGTAAGTTTCAAACTAGTTACAGGTTCTCTGTGTAACGATTTCCTGTGTTCATTGCTTGTATCCCAAGCAAAATCTGCTTTCTCTCTCCAGGCAGCCTGGTGATATGCCATTTTTAAAGGAAATATTGCTGTTTGAAGCATTATGAGCAATGTGTGCTTGGTTTAAAAGGACTCCTTCTACACATTTTCTACATGACTCATAGATAGTATAATATGTTTGCTCCTTGTCTTCAGGTTAAAATTTGAGGATATGGAGACAATGGGGTGGGGGCTATGCCTAGCTTGTTCCTTCTTTGAGAAATAACTTCCTTATTAAGATTTCTAGTTCTATGTTCTTTCTGAAGTAATTAAATATTATATCTAATTACAAGCTAAACAAATGATTTTGGTAAAATGTTCCTATGCCTTTGCACATACCATATCTTGCCTTTACCCTTCACATCACTGTTTATAATATTTGAATCTCTTCTCTTGTTATGGTTTAACAGCTCCTAACATTAGAGCAAACTACATGTTCAGGATAATGAATAGAGATGAGATCAAAGATATATTACCAGTTGATTTTAGATTACACTAAAGTCTGAAGTTTACCAGAAAGAATAGTAAAATTCAGAAGAAAATTTGAGTTTTCAGATTTCTTCATTAATGAATATAATTAGTAACCAAATAATCAATTTTCCTTAGCTCAGATTCTTTATGATATGATTTTACTATTGAAACACAATGCATTCATTTTTAAATTATATTTTTAACATAGGAATTAAAGATATAGAATTCCTATACATAAGAATGAATTATCATTTATTTTAGAATTCAGTATAGAGTTATTATATTATTTTCTAAAACCAAAGAATACAATATATTAATTTATATAATAACTATCCAATTTACTCTCCTAAAAGAGAAAAGCAACATGTATTCATTCCAATCTTGAATAATAAAAGTATTTCTTTAAACAAAGACAATTTCACTGAGACATACATATATTGGTAATAGAAGTATAAATTAGAATTATCTCCAAGGAAAGCAAATTGGAATTAATTCATCAAATTATTCCCACATTCTTTGAGCTTGCAATTGTACTTTTAGGAATTTTCCGTAAAGATACACTAGCTCATAAGTTAATTGATGTATGTAACAGAGCTTGTGATAGCAAAAGACTGGACACAACTTAACTGTCTATCAATAAAAGACTTGCTAAATAAATTTTGTTGAATGCATGCAAATATAATTGAATAAAATATACCTATAAATATAATATATTTGCACATTAAACAGATTCAAATATTTATTGTGTGCCTACTATGTACTAGGCACAATACTAGAAATTGCACATGCATCAGTAAGTAACAGCTGAAAATATTTACTCTCATGTAGTTACATTATAGTTGGGTACCAGAAGCAATAAACAAATTAATGATGGCAACTAGTTCAGATTTTCCTTCTTTTTTCTTTTTTTTAAGGAATAAAGATGATGGAGAATCTGAGGTGTTGAATCATATTTAAAATAGAGATCTTCAGTACTAATATTAAATAATTTCTAATTTATGTTAATAGTGAAAAAGGAAGGTACATAGCAGTATATAAAACACATACATATACCATCAGAGTGTTTGCTTATATAAAATATCTTTGAAAGATATGATAAAAATGGTAACATTGGTTACCTCCCCAGAGGGATATTGGGGAACTGGGATAGGAGAAAATATTTTATTTTGCACTTTTTGAATTTTGTGCCAGATGAATGTATTTGTCTTAAACATGAAATAAAGGGTTGGCATAAAGGCATAAAGTATAGGTTAGAATTTCCATATAATCCTAAAGTCCTAATATCGGAAGAGTCCTTTTACATTTTGGGGAACTATGAATGGTTTGCCATTTTTGGTGAAAGTCAGATGTTCCTCAACTTACAATGAACCCATTGTAAGTTGAAAATACCATTAAGTCAGAAATACATTTAACACACTTAACCTACCAAAGATGGTAGCTCAGCCTAGCCTATGTTAAAGGTGCTCAGAACACAATATCCAAAAAACATTGGCAACGCAGTATATTTTGAACTATCAATTGTTGACCTTCATGATCCCATAATTGGCTGGGAGCTACGCCTCACTGCTGCTGCATAGCATCATAAGAGAGCATCATGCTGCAAAAGACCTTAAAACAAATAGTGATCATAGTTGCTTTCTATTCACAACAAAAGCTTGATACCACCATATACATGTTTTTCTAGAAATATATAGTATAAAAATATATGCAAATATATATATATATATATATATATATATATATATATATATATATGCAATCACTCTAGAAATATTTCTAGAATATATATGAGGGGACCTCCAAAAAGCAGAATTATCTTCTGGAAGATGGACCCATTGTAGTACTAGCTTCCCCCAGTGGGTGAGTGTTCTAGGAGCCCATCTGTATCAGTGCACCAGTTGTTGTGAGAAGCTGTGCTCAGCTTCAGTGAATTTTTTCAAAGACTCTTTCAATGCATTTACTCATTTCATGATGGGTGATGGTGATTTATGAGTGCACTTGCCCACGCTGTGCTGAGTGTATAGCAGTTTTTGATCAAACACAGCATGACTCCCTGCACCATCTTCCCTAATCACCCAATACTGTCCCAAGTGACTTTCTTGTCATGAAAAAAAAATGCCACAAAGTGTCAAAGAGGTGAAACAAAAAACAGCAGAAGCACTAAAAGGCATCAAAATTGAAGAGTTCAAAAACTGTTTTTAGCAGGAGGAAAAATGTCTAGATAGGTGTATTGCACCAAATAGAAAGTACTTTGAAGGTGACTAAAGTTTCAACATGTAAGAATAAATGCACAATTTTTTAAACTAAATTCCATTTTGCACAACATCCATGTAAGCTATCAGTCAAGGGGAATGGACTGGAATTCATATGTGTGAACAATGATGACTTCACTGTACTACTCAGTGAAGGTGATAGATGCTGTTGAATGAGCATGTGTACTATGTGGCTATCACATTCAAAGTGACTGAGCAAGTAGGCCAACAAATCTGCATCAAATTTTGCATTATGCTTGACCTCTGCTCCAAAGAAACTATTCAGATGATTCAAGCCACAGCTATGGGCAACTGGTGGTTGGCAGCTTTATCATGACACTGCCCTTGCTTATGTATCACATCATATTTTCCTGAATCTCATTGACAATCTAAAATCGCTTCCTTTTCAAATGTGGTTTTAGTTTTGGGAATTTGAATCATACACACACACACACACACACACACACACACTAATATGCGGTCTGTCCTGACAGAATTAGCTGCAAAAACTGTTTTAATCATATTGACATTGGCTCAATACTTTTGGGACAGATCTCATATGTATGTGTGTATATATGCATGTATAGTACATATAGTATACACACACATATGTAATTCCTAGAATTGTACAGGATGGGGCAAAAATAGGTTTACAGTTGGTTGTATAGAAAATAATACAATAATTAATAATACTACAAGAATTAACTGTGTTTCAAGTACTCATAACTATAAACCTACTTTTACCTCACCCTATATATGTATTTTTTTTAAGTTTACATAAGTAAAACATTATTCTTATTAGTGGACATATTATTTTATGTCTCCTCCGACTTTCCCAAGAGATTTATTTCTCTCCCTTTAAATCTCATAAACTCATTTAGGGTCCTGTTAACTTCACTAGAACATGCTGGAGTTCTTTTTTTATATATCTTCCAATTTATAAAAAGTAAACTGAGAAGATGACCAGTTTTCTCCTTTATCAAGCAAGGAGAGTCAAGGTTTGTTTACATCTCTCTATTCTGTGGCATGTAAATACTGTGGCATTTTACTCCAAAAAAAAAAAAAAATGAAAATAAAATGAGAAGCTTGAGCAGAATCCTATCACATGTTTAGACATTTAAATATCATTCAAAAAAATTCAGAGATTGTCACTTCGTAACTATACCATTCCCAAATTTTGACCTTTTAATTTTGCTCACATTGTATCTCAGAATTATCAATAATGAGACAGAATAAATTTAAGGGGAACAGAGAAATTCATGATACAATTTATGGTAGTTACTCCTAATTTAAGTTTTCAGGTACATAAGTAAGTAAAAGCAAAAAGCCAGGTGAAAATCACATATTTACTTAGGGCATACATATGTAAATTAAGTACAAGGAGAAGTTTATTTTGTCTAAACTAAAAATCACATAAGCCCAATATGACAATATTCATCATATGTTCATCAGCAGCTCTGTTGGTAGTTACATCAGCTTGACTAAAAGATCAAAATATGAAAATAAATAGTTACTTAAAGAATTCAAATATTTTATAAGACAAATTATCTCAAAACATCATTCTTATGAATACAAAAAAAAAAAAAAGTATTTTCTATTGTAAAAAAGATGGAGAATGCCTTCCCTCTCCCACCCATCTACCAGGTTGTTTAAGTATCTAAGATTAATTATATATTTATCTGTGACACAGGTCTTTTGATAAAAATGCAAGGAAAACCTCCTTTAGACTTATTTTATTGCTAGCCATGTCACAGTTAGCCATGTCACAGCTTTACCCTGCTGTGTATATTGTACAACAGCATCAGGCTGCAGGGTGAGTGGGAGCTGAAATACACACATGCCCAAAAGCCAAGTTGTGGCTTTCAGAACTGGACCTACCCCAAAGGGGTTCTGTCTTAATTAGCAAATGGCACCATGAAAAGCCAATGCCAGGCCTTTTCATCTTATGAAAGTAAACATACCTGACAAGATATTTTTTGCTTTGAATCTGAATGGCTAGCCTTCAATCTAAATACACTCCAAATAATCTAGATATTCAATTATGCACAACTAGTTAAGTAATTTCCAAAATATTCCAAACTTGGTTTCAAGCTGCAAGAAGAAATTATGTAGGAGGATTCAAGATGGTGGTGGAGTCACCTCCTCCAGTATCCAAGGGACCAATGACTTACATAAGAAACCATATCCAGACTGGTAGGAAAAGCAGAGATGCTAAAAGGGTTGGCTCCACTCCTATGGGTGGTGGCTGAGACTCTGGAGAGATAGCTTAGTTGTGGGAATTCCCCCTGAGCTAACTCTCAGGCCCCAGCCTAAAGTACGAGAGGTAGTCAGAGGTGCCCATATAACATCTGGCTGTGAAACTCAGGGACTCTGCTGCCAGGGAGAGGCAGGAGTCTGCTAACGACACAGGCATTCTCTTAAAAGGCCAATGCACAAAAGTTTGTTTATGACCACTCAACCTGGATTCCAGAAGAAGGACACAGTAGACTAGAGTCATATGAGGAGAGTCTAGGGTTTGTGGCTACGGGGAGAGAGCTGAGTCAACAGCCTTTAGGATTCCTGAGCTCAGTTCTGCACACCACAGACAACATTTTTCTTGGATGGAGCACTTCCCTCCTTATAGCATTGGCTTGGCAGAATGCATTAGTCCCACCCTCTGGACCCCCTGCCACCCAACCCTAAGGAGTTGGGTTCTGCTAAGAAGTTAGCTGCCTGAGCCAAGGTGTAGAGGTCTTGGCAGACTCAGGAGGTGTCAGTGACTGAGTTGTGTGACTTTGGGGCAGAGTCATTCCCTCAATTTCCCATGAACCTAACTGCTGCCTCTGCTTTGTGAGACCAGATGGTTCACAAGTGATTTTTATCAAATATTCAAAGAGAACACTTATCTTTCTCAAATTATTCTAAAAAAATTCAAGAGGAGGGAAAAGTCCCAAGCTCGTTTTAAAAGGCCAGCATTATCCTAGTTGCAGAACCAGATAAAGACACTAAAAAGAAATAAAATTATATGCTTATATCCCTGATGAACATAGATCTAAAATTATTGGTAAACCAGATCTAGCAATATATTAAAAAGATCATACACCATGATCAAGTGGGATTTATTCTGGGGATGCAAGTTTGGTACAATATCCACAAATCAATAATCATGATATACCACATAAAATTAAGAATAAAAACAACAGAAAACACATTTAATAAAATCCAATATCCTTTTATGATAAAAACTATCAGCAAAGTGGGAATAACATAATAAAGGTATTTTATGACAAACCTACTGCCAACATCATACTCAATGGGCAAAAAATACATGTGTTCCTTTTAAAATCAGGAACAAAATAGGGATGTCCACTTTCATTACTCTTATTCAACATCATACTGGAAGTCCTAGCCATAACAATCAGATAAGAAGAAATAAAAAGCATACCAATTGGAAAGGAAGAAGTAAAACATCATTGTTTACAGATAACATGACACTTACATAGAGGACCCTAAAACTACTAAAACTAATAAATGAATTCAGTTAAGTAGCAGGATAGAAAATAAAGATTCAGAAATCAGTTGCATCTTTACACACTAATAATGAACAACCAGAAAGGAAAACTAAGAAAACAACCCTATTTACAATTGCATAAAAGAAATAAAGTACCTAGGAATCAATTTAACCAAGGATGTAAAGGACAGAAATGTAGTTGGAAAAGTACAAGGCACTGAGGAAGATACATAGAACTGGGAGTGTATATCCTGTTCATGCATAGGAAGAATTAATATCATTAACATGTCCATACTACCAAAATCAATCTATAACTTAAGTCCTTTCAAGATGCCAATGGAATATTTCACAGAACTAAAACAAATGCTCTAAAAAAGTTATATGAAACCACAAAAGATCTTGAATGGCCACAGTAATCTTAAGAAAGAGCAAAGTTGAAGGAGTCACTACCTGATATCAAACTATACCAGAAAGCCATGGTAACTGAAACAGCATTGTGCTGGCATAAAAACAGACAAATAGATCAATGGTACAGAATAGAAAGTCCAGAAATAAACTCATGTCCTAATGGTCAACTACTATTAGACAAAGTAAGCATGAACATGCAATGGGGTAAAGATACTCTATTTAATAAATGATTTTGAGAAAATTGGCAGATGCACACAGAAAAAGAAAAGAGAAAAAAAAGAAAACAGACCACCTTCTTACATCATACACAAGAATAAACTAAATGGATTAAATACTTAAATGAATAAAGAATAAAAATGGATTAAAGACTTAAATGTTAGACTCAAAGCCATTAAAATCCTAGAAGAAAACATAGGCAGTAAAATCTTGGACATTTCTCATAGCAATATTTTTTCTGATATATAACTTCAGATAAGAGAAACTAAAGAAAAAAATAAACAAATTGGGCAACATCTAACTAAAATGTCTTTACAGAACAAAAGAAACCATCAACAAACTGAAAGGACTGAATGTGAGAACATATTCACTAATGATACATCTGATAAGGAGTTAATATCCAAAAATATTTAAGAACTTACACAACTGAACAGCAAAAACCAAACAATCCAATTAAAGGATGGGCTAAGGAACTGAACAGACACTTTTCCAAGTAGAACATACAGATGGCCCACAGACATGAAAAATTGCTCAACATCACTAACCATCAGAGAGATGCAAATTAAAACCACAATGAGATACCACCTCACACCTGTCAGAATGGCCATCATTAATAAGTCAACAAACTACAAGTGCTGGTGAGGATGTGGAGCAAAAGGAATCCTACTACATAGCTTGTGTTAATTCAGATTGGTGCAGCCACTGTGGGAAGCAATATGCAATTACCTCAAAAAGTTAAAAATACAATTGCCTTATGTCTCACCAACTCCACTTCTGGTAAACTAATATATATGAAGAAACTCAAAACACAAATTTGGGAGAATATTAGCTCCTCTGCATTCATTGCCGCATTGTTTACAATAGCCAAGATCTGGAAATAGCCCAGGTGCCCATCAGTAGAGGAGTTGCTTTGAAAAAAGCTGTTGCCCTTGCTGGTGGCACAGTGGATAAGGAGTTGGCCTGTGAACCCGAAAGACACTGGTTTAATTCCCCAGCCAGGGCACATAACCATGTTGTAAGCCAGGTCTCCAGCCAGGTCCTTAGCTGGAGGCAGGTGAAAGGCAACCATACATTGATGTCTCTCTCCCTCTTTGCCTCTCTCCCTTCTCCTCTTTCTGGAAATAATAAATAAAATCTTAAAAGAAAAGAAAAAAAGCTGTGATAAATTTATACAGAGAAATACTACTCAGCTGTAAAAAAAGAAATAAATTGTAACTTTGGCAACAGCATGAATAGATCTGGAGAGTATTACACTAAGTGAAATAAGCCAACCAGAGAAAGACAAGTACCATATAATTTCAATTATATGTGGAATCTAATGAACAAAATAAACTAATAAACAAAATAGAAACTGACTCATAGATATGGAGAATAGGCTGATTAACTGTCAGAGGGGAGGGGTGTGAGGGGCTGGTGAAAAAAGGTGAAGGGATTAAGAAAAATAAAAACCTTTATAGATACAGGCAACAGCCTGGTGATCACCAGAAGGAAAGGGGGATGGGAGAGGTAGAAGAAAGCAAAGGAGATATAAATGGTGATAGAAGGAGACTTGACTTAGGGAGGTGAATACACATTACAATATACATATGAGGAATCATAGAATTGTACACATAAATATAATTTTATTAACCACTATCACCCAAAACTTTAATAAGTTTTAAAAGAAGAAAAAGAAAAGGAAATTGTGTAGCTACACACATACACATATGCACTGATAGATGAAAATATACTTAGCCAGAAAACTGGTTCAGATATAGGAAAACATATAGATCATATATGATCAAATATTTCATCCTAACAGCCATGTTCCATTGTATGACATTTTATCACTATATTCCCATTTTATTAATGGAAATACTCTCAAGGTCATAAAAAGTTAGCTTTTATAGCTTCTGAGAATTTTAAAAATTCTTCTTTGGTAATACTCATTAGAATCTAACCTTTGGATTTTATGACCCAACCAAAATAATTCCTCTAGAGTCCAAATTTACCTAACTTTTACTGAGTATTTATGACTAGTGCTTTGTATTTTTTAAATCCAAATGTCATGATGAATGTTTAATAAATAGATACATATAATCTAGTCCTAAAAATATCCAAGCTACCCTCTGTGTTTACAAGAAGTTTATATACTTCTGTCATTATAGAATGTGGACAAGATAAGGCTGTCAAATATTTACCATTTCACTTTCCATTTTCTCATTCCTTTCCACTGCTTCATTTACTGAATTCTGTTCCAAAACTCAAAAATAGCACACTGTCAAAATGCTCCTGTTTTGTTATTTGATGGGAGGTGAAAAGCACTTTCATTCCATCGATTGTTGCTCTACTATGGAAGATTCGCCAATGTTTTACTTTTTCATTTATGACCATTATCTTTACCCTCATCCAAGTAACAGGCATTTAGGTTCTTTTCCTCTCTTTGTTAAGTCATCACCCAAGAATATGTTTATTGATTTTTACAGAGAGAGGAAGGGAAAGAAAGACAAATATCGATGTGGGAAAGAAACATTGGCCTGTTGCTTCCCACATGCACCCAGACCAGGGATTGAACCTGTAAACTAGAAATGTGCCCTAACCAGGGAAACACACAACATTTTAGTGTACAGGACAATGCTCCATCCAACTGAGCCACCTGGCCAGGGCAATTCAGTCTCTTCATTTCTCTGTCTCCCAAATGCAAATGCAAAGACACACACACACATACACACACTGGCACACTCACAGAAAGGAAATACAGGAGAAATAATCTGGCGTTGTATAAGTTCTTTATATATTTTGGAGATCAAGCCCTTATCTGAGGTATCATTGGCAAATGTTTTCCCATATGTTTTCATTTTGCTGATGTTTTCTTTAGCTTAGCAGGAATTTTTTAATTTGATGTAGTCCATTTTGTTTACTTGTTCCTTTATTTCCCTTGATCAAGAGAAATATCAGTGAAAATATTGCTGCTTGGGATATCTGAAATTTTACTGTGTTTTTTCTCTAAGACTTTTATGGTGGCATGTCTTATGTTTAAGTCTTTCATCTATCTTGAGTTTATTCTGGTGTATAGTAGAAGTTGGTATACCTTTATTTTTGTGTGTGTCCCTGATTAGTTCTCCCAACACCACTTGATGAGGAGGTTATTTGCATTCCATTTTATACAATATAACTTATACGAATCAACACCAGGGAGACAGAGCACCCAATTAAAAAATGGGCAAAGGACCTCAACAGACACTTCTCCAAGCAGAACACAGGCATATGAAAGAATGCTTATCATCATTAGCCATCAGATAGATGCAAATTAAAACCACAATGAGATACCTCTTCACACCTATCAGAATGGCCATTATTAACAAATCAACAAACAATAAGTGCTGATAAAGATGTGGAGAAAAGAGAACCCTAGTATACTGTTGGTGGGAACGCAGACTAGAGCAGCCAGTATGGAAAACAATATGGAATTTCCTCAAAAAACTAAAAACAGAACTGCCTTTTGTTCCAGAGACTCCATTGTTAGGATTATACACAAAGAATCTTAAAACACCAATTCAAAAGAACCTATGCATCTCTATGTTCATAGACACTATTTGCAATAGCCAAGTGCTGAAAATAGTCTAAGTACCCATAAGTAGATGAATAGATTTAAAAACTCTGTTTTTTGTTTTTTTTTTAAATACTACGCAGTGGAAAGAAAGAAGGAACTCCTTTCTGCCTTTTGCAACAGCATGAACGGACCTGGAGAGTATTAGGCTTAGTGAAATAATCCAGGTGGTAAAAGACAAATACCATATGATCTCACCTAATACAGGAAACTAATGAACCAAACAAACAAATGAGCACAATAGAACCAGAGGCATGGAAACAAGGAACACACTGACAGAGACCAGAGGTGGGGGTGCGGGGGGAGAAGGTGAAGAGTTTAGTCAAGGAACTAGTATAAATGACAACATTTGGGGATTGACTTCAGGATAGGGGATAAGGCGAGTGGGGCAAGGGAGAACAATGGAGGGAAAATGGGATAAATGTAACAACAATAAATTAATTTTAAAAACACTTAGGATGGGGCAGGGGAGAGCAATGGGGGAAAACAATAGAACTGTTGTTCCCACTAAAAAGAAAAAAAGAAAAGAAAAGACACCAATAATCTGGAGATCCAGCCAAGATGGTGGCATAGGCAGACATGGCTCACCTCTTTGCACAAACAAGAAAAGAAAAGAAACCAATAATCTGGAGATCCAGCCAAGATGGTGGCATAGGCAGACATGGCTCACCTCTTTGCACAAACACATTAAAATGATAACTAAACACAAAACAACCATCAGCCATAACTGTCAGAAATTGAGTTGAATGGAAGCCTGACAACTCTGTAATTAAAGAAACCACATTCACTGAGACCAGTAGGAGGAGTTCAGAACAAGCTGGTCTCTCACCCACATGTGGTGGGTAAAAATTTGGAAGAAATATCTCGGGAGTGAGGAGTCCCAGCCCCATACCAGGTCCCCTAGCTCAGGGTTCCAGTACCAGGAAGATAAGTCCCCACAGCCTTTGGCTGCAAAAACCAGCAGGGATTGAGCCATTGGGAAAAAAAATTCTGGAACCCCAAGCAGTTCCTCTTCAAGAACCCACGCATGGGCTCATCTACTCAAACTCACTTTCTCTGAGCTTCAGCAGCTTGAAGGGAACCAGTGGTACACAGTGAAAAACTGAAGTGTCCGGCATTGGGGTGAGTGAAAGCCATTGTCTCTTTTCTGAGCCTTCACTCCATGTAGCTGGTGGGTTAGTGCCATGTCTGAAACTCCATCAACCTGCTAACTCTGTTTGACCCACCTTGAAGACTCTGTCCCACCCAATTTACAGCCCACCCAAGCTGCTTTTCCATATGAATGGCTGGTCTTGTCTCTTGCTTCACAGCTTCCTAAATACTATCAAACAAGCCATAGCTGCCTCAGTGAGCCCCAGGTCCAGCACTAGCAGCAGCCAGCCTAGATTCACAGCTTGGCTTCTTCAGGGAATCTCCAAGTCCAGCATTAGCAGCAGCCATCTCAGATTGCTTTCTAGCTTAGTCAGAGAAGTCCCAGAAAAACACAGCTGGGGGCTGACTTTGTCCTGAACCACCCAGGAAAGCTCAGGGCCAGTGCACCTAGTGAACAGCCACAGACCACATTGGAGCACCACCACCCTGCTTCTGCACAGTTGATCCTCCACAGAGGATGGAGGTTGGTGGTTAGTGGTCACAGCCAGTCATTGCAATTGACTGGTCTGGGTAAATCCCTCCAGTTGACCTGCCAACAGCAATCAAAGCTCAATTACAAAAGGAGAGTGTACTCAGCCCACATGAAGGGTGCACCTCAAATATCCAAGACATGGAGTTAAAGAAGGTCTACCCAATACACAGAAACATAGGGAGGCTGCCAAATTGAGAAGGCAAAGAAATATGTCCCAAATGAAAGAATAGAACAAACCCCCCAAAAAAGAACTAAATGAAATGGAGATAGCCATCATCTATCAGATGCAGAGTTCAACATCTCTGACCAGGATGCTCAGAGAAATGACTGAGTTCAACTACAAAATAAAGGAAGAAGCAAAGGTTATTCAAAGGGAAATAAAAAATATACATACAGGGAACCAACAGTGATGGGAAGCAAGCTGGGATTCATATCAATGACTTGGAACATAAGAAATAAACATTCTCCCAGAAGATAAAGAAAAACAAAAATTGAAAAAAATGAGTCAAGGATTAGGAACCTCCAGGACAACTTTGAATTTACCAGCATCTGAATTATATGGGTGCCAGAAGGAGAAGAGGAAGAGCAAGAAACTGAAACCTTATTTGAAAAAATAATGAAAGAAAACTTCCCTAACTTGGCAAAGGAAATAGACATACCAATCCAGGAAGCACAGAGAATCCCAAACAAGTTGGACACAAAGAGGCACACCAAGACACATCATAATTAAAATGCCAAAGGTTAAAGATAAAGAGAGAATCTTAAAAGAAGCAAGAGAAGCCCTGGCTGGTGGCACAATGGATAGGTCACTGGCCTGTGAACCCAAAGTTCACTGGTTTGATTCCCTAGCCAGAGCACATAACCAGGTTGCAAGCCAGGTCTCCAGCCAGGTCCATGGCAACTACACTTGGATGTCTCTCTCCCTCTCTGCCTCTCTCCCTTCCCCTCTCTCTAAAGATAATAAATAATATCTTGAGAGAAGAAAAGAATTTATTTATTATTTTTAGAGAGAGGGGAAGGGAGAGAGGCAGAGAGGGTGAGAGACATCCACATATGGTTGCCTTTCACCTGCCTCCAGCCACGGACCTGGCTGGAGACCTGGCTTGCAACCTGGTTGTGTGCTTTGGCTGGGGAATCAAACCAGTGACCATTGGGTTCGCAGACTGGCACCTTATCCACTGTGCTACCAGCCAGGGCTTACATAAATTCTTTAAAAAAGAAAAAAAAGAAGAAGAAGAAGAAGAAGCAAGAGAAAAGCAGGGTTACCTATAAAGGAATTTCCAAAAGACTACCAGCTGATTTTCAAAAGGAACTTTCGAGACAAGAAGGGGCTGGCAAGAAGTATTTTAAGGGATGAAAAGCAAGGACCTACAACCAAGATCATTCTATCCAGCAAAGCTATCATTTAGCATGGAAGGGCAGATCAAGTGCTTCCCAGACAAGGTAAAGCTAAAAGAGCTCATGATCACCTAGCCCTTATCTGAAATGTTAAAGAGACTTGCGTAAGGAAAAGATCAATACTATGAACAGTAAAATGACAACAAGTTCACAACTATCAACAACTGAATCTAAAAAATAAAAACAAAAACAAAAGCAAACAATTAAGCAAACAAACAAGCAAACAGAATCATAGGTATGGGGTTCATTTGGAAGGTTATCAGCTGGGAGGGGGAAGAGGGAGAAAGGGGAAAACAGTACAGGAATCAAGAAGCATAATTGGTAGGTACAAAATAGACAGGGGGATGTTAAGAATAGAATAGGAAAAGGTGGAGCCATGGACCTTATATGCACGACCCAGGGACATGAACTAAGGGGTGGGAAACTGATGGAGGGAACAGGGATACTGAGCAGAGAGGGTCAAAGGAAAAGAATTAGGACAATTGTAGCAGCATAATCAATAAAATGTATGTTTTTAATGAATCGGCTTATTATTTGAAAATTGTATTTATTATTTTTAGAGAGAGGAGAAGTGAGAGAGGCAGAGAGGGAGGGAGACTTCAATGTATGGTTACCTTTCACCTGCCTCCAGCTAAGGACCTGGCTGGAGGCTTGCAACTTGGTTATTTGTACCCTGGCTAGGAATCAAACCAACGACCTTTGGGTTTGCCGGCCAGTGCCTATCAATAAAATGTATTTTTAAAATAAAATAAAATAAAGAAATAATCTGGAACCACAACAAAATTTTGAAAAGAAACTATTATAGGAAAATAAATAATAAGTACTTAACATTACCTACTATGTGTCTTATACTGGGCTATCTGCCATAGTTGACACATAAATAACATATCACACCTAGATATCCTGCAGCTTACTACCTACTAAGAGAAATAATGCCATAACACCTAAATTCTTGGAGAATATGTTAGTGTTAAACAGAATGCAGGGATTCAATGCCTTGAACTAGTCAAGAAAATTTTTATGATTGTGAAAGTTCTTGAATTGAGTCTTTAAAGGTGCAAGATCCAAATGAGTGGAAGAATGTAGAATGCCATTCCTGGCAAAGTACAGCATAATCAAAGTCCAGGGAAAAGGAGTTGAAGAAAACATGTTGTGCAGGGAGAGGGACGTAAGAGAAGGAAGCTAAACCAACAAAAACAGAGAGAATATTATAGAATATAAGGTTGCTTTCTTCAGATAGAAAATACTTCTCTCATGAGTTCCTGTTATATATGTTATAGCTGGAATTGCAGTATCCTTATTTAAAATTAGAGACTTACATCTTTTCCCAATTGTTCTTTGATTAAATGGCCAACAGCCAGGAAAGTATGCTACAGAAAATTGCTCAGCGAAGCAGATAGAGAAAAAAAAAAATCTAAATAATTCAGTATTCCTTTCCAAATAGAATTTTTCAAAGTGCAGACGCTATTTTCAAAACACAAACACAAAAAGCAATCATTTTCACTTTTCTCAAAGGACTGTATGAGAAAAGGAATAAGTACCTCTCACATACTAAACTGGAAGCCACCAATACCACTACTTCTCCTGGGAAACAGGAGCCCAAAACCTGTGCTAAATTGTATTCTATAGAGCACAAGTCAAATGGTGAGATTCATGTGCAGTAAGCTGAATGCCTCTTATCCCTGGGGGAAACCAGAGACAGGTTCAATTGCATAGTTTCAAAGGCAAATCTCAGTGAGCCTATTAAAAGTAGTGCCTCATCCTCTGCCCTCAAATTTAATTTCTGTCTCCACAGTTCAGCAGTAGTCCCTCTGCCCCTTCAAAGGTGTACAACAAAGAAGTTATTCGCACAGCACATATTTTTCTGGAGCTGATCCAAGAACAAGGTGACATTTGCTGTGTATCAGTCCTCAGAATATTGACAAGAACTTCTCTATCTTTTGTGAGCTAGCATAAGGTTACCATAGGTGAAATATTGATGCTAATGATAACTATGAAGATACCTGGCATTTGCTCTCTACTCCTATGACATTTATGTTTCCACTTTGATTATTTTGGCTCACACTCAAAATGAGATTTTCTTTGTGGCCCCCTGCCTGGCAAGGAAATCTTATCTGACCTGGTAAGAATGACATTGTGTTCTGGAGAAACCTTTGCAGGGAGTTGAATCAAAGTAAGGGATAAGTGCAGTTGTTTACGAAACCTGCCTCTGCTGGAGCAGAGTTGCTCCCTGCAGTGACTTCCATTATAAGGGATCTTGCCCAGGGACTGTGGTCCATGGTGTAATGCATGCCACCATCTGCACACGTGCATGATGTCATCCCAGTTCCCATGTTCATGTGAAATCTAACAAACTAATAAACAGATCAGAATAAACAACACCTACTTTTACTTTTTTTTTTTACAACTATTTACATTTCTTTTTTTTTTTTTTAAAGATTTTATTATTTTTAGAGAGAGGGGTAGGGGGAGAGGCAGAGAGAGAGAGAGACATCAATGTATGGTTGCCTTTCACATGCCTCCAGCTAAGGACCTGGCTGGAGACCTGGCTTGCAACATGGTTATGTGCCCTGGCTAGGGAGTTGAACCAGTGACCTTTGTGTTCACAGGCCAGAGTCTTGTCCACTGTGCCACCAGCCAGGGCTTAAGTTTCTTCTTTAAAATTAATTTTCAGTATACAATATAGTGATTTGACATTTTTATTCCTTACATTGTGATCACCACATTAATGCTTCTAATCACCTGGTACCATGCAAACATATCACAATATTATTGACTATATTCCCCTTTACCTTTTCCACCCATCTCCCCACACCCCTCTCCTCTGGCAACCATCCCTTTGGTATCTGTTTCTATTCTACCCTCTAGAAGGGGTATGATTTTTAAAATGTGTTGGTTATATAGAGGTTTTTAAAAATGGCACTTGGATTATGAGCAGAGTGGAATAAATAAGTAAGTTTTAAAAACATGATTTTGTGAACTAGATCAAAAGAAGAAGGGACCTCTCTAGTGAGTTTGATAACAGAAGGAACTAAATGTAGGGATGCTAGGGAAGAAGAAATAAAAGAAATATAGCAGAATTATCACCTCATGAGCACTTACTGTTTATTCTTATTGATATGTTTCTCAAGAAAAGCAATGATTAATGACAGAAGAAGGGCCAAAGAAACATTTCACTGAAATATATTTCAGTGAAATGTATTTGAATTTCAAGGAGAAATAGATAATAAAAATTGTTTAAGGTCAGCATAGGTGCAGTTTGGTTTGACCTGTCTCTCACTATAAGTACCTTTCTCCACCCCTCTCTGCCTTGTTTTTGTCCTGGGAGGTCAGCCTCCCAGGACTGCTTCTGATTGGGTTCAGCCACTGTGAAGGCTGGAGAAGAGAAAGATCAAGATGTTTATTCCCTAACTCTTTCCTGTGTTGAGGCTGCATCCCTAGAACTAGTTGATTCTCTGTACACATCAACTATAGCCTTTACATTGTGGCCTCTCATCTAGAATCCCAGCACTTCTTGGGTTTGGTAACTATTTCTTCACTTCCTCCCTTTAAGCCTAGAGTTGGCAGAAGCTTTCCACTAATTGCTAGTGGTTGGGCACCTTATCCTCATTTGTTTGCTAAATCTCTGAAAGTAGTCCTCTCATTGAAGTCTCTTTATTTGAAGCATCTGGGATAAATCCTGTGCCCTAACAGAGCTTAACAGATAAGCTACCAGTGAGGGCAAGAGCTGGAAGGCATCCTGGGGAATGTAGTCCATTATTTTCATTTTAAAAGCAATGGAACCCATGTTCTAAGCAGTGAAGTGACTGGCTGAGGTTCTCATGGCCAGCAACAAAGCAACCTGAAGCAGACATTTGAAGTTTCCTGGCATATGATCTGGTTCTGAGTTTTTTCTATAGAACCAAACAGTTTCAGTGCTGTTGGCTTGTAGAAGGGAGCCTAAGCTAAAATGTACAAATCAAAATTTAATGCAAATTTTATTTGTAAATCAAATTTGTATTCATTAAAATGTACTGAGGACATACATATTAAATCAGATAGATGGCCACTCATAACCCAGAGCAAAGGGTTTCTTTCAGCTGTGGTAATTTTTGTTTTGCTAATGTTACATTCAACATTCTATTTTTTCTGCTGTGAGCAGAACACATTTGTAAATGACTCAAATACTTAAATTATCACAAATTTTAATTTACTGTTATATCTAATAAATATTTTTAAATGCAATGATATTCTATTTGAATCAAAATTAAAGGGAAGGGAGGAAGTATTTTCTTATTTTTCAGCATGCAAATAGTTATACATTTTATAATCCAATTAATATTCTCAAACTTTCCCCAGCAGAATTTTCTTATCATTTTAAAATATTTAATATGACCTTTGAGTAAAAGAAAGTTTAAATCCCTATTTTTTGTTATTGCATATGCAAATGAGTTATTTGATTCCTCATGTCTTGGTTTCCTCATCTTTAAAACAAAACACTGGCTAGTGTGGCTCGGTGGATTGAGCACTGGCCTGTGGACTGAAAAATCACTGGTTCAATTCCCAGTCAGGGCACATGCCTGAGTTGTGGGCCAGGTCCCCAGCTGAGCGCATACAAGAAGCAACCAATCAATGATTCTCTTGCACATAGGTGTTTCTCTCCCTCTCTTTCTCCTTCATTTCCTCTAAAAATAAATCTCTCTAAAAATAAATAAATAAAATATTAGAAAAACAGAATGAATATTTTGGTCTTCTGAGATAAAATGAGATAATATGTGGAAAATGTCTCTGATTACAGTAAGGGTTACTATTTCTTTAGCACCTAACCCAGTGCCTGATAAAGTAGGTGCTTGTTAAATTTTTGAGTGATGAATAGATGTTTGAGCAAATAAATGATCATCATTTCCCTTCAAATAATCTGTTGAGACTTAAAATGATCACCTCAAGGGCCTGTTTACCAATCTGGAGCTTTCTTTTGGAAGTTGTTCATTATCTTAGCTTGTTAAAGGCCATTATGTTAAAAGATGCTAGTGGATATATAACACTATAAATAAATGTTTAGAATACTAAAGTAGCTAAAGTTTTAATTCTTCAGGTCAATCATTAATAATGAGGTAATGTGTTGGTATAAAAATACCTAGAGAGGCCCTGGCTGGTGGCACAGTGGATAAGGCACCAGCCTGCCAACCCAAAGGTTGCTGGTTTGATCCCCAGCCAGGGCACATAGCCAGGTTGCAAACCAGGTCTCCAGCCAGGTCTATAGCTGGAGGCAGGTGAAAGTCAACCATACATTGATGTCTCTCTTCCTCTCTGCTTCTCTCCCTTCCCTTCTCTCTAAAAATTAATAAACAAATCTTTAAACAAACAAAAAATACCTAGAAGACTCATAATAGCCTCTAAATAAAAGCAGTTTTCCTTCTTCTTACTTGTCTACTCTTCCCTAGAGTAGTTTATAGCTTTGTGGAAACATCAGTCAGAATGGTCTAACATGTTGTAATAAAAAATATCTCTGAATTCTTAGTCTCTAAAAACAACTAAGGTTTATTTCTTATTCACAATATATGTCCATCACCAATCTTTTAGGAGCTCTGATCCTTATAATTACACATGAGCCCAGGTTGATAAAGCAGGTATTATCTCAGACATTTCCAGTTGCTGTACCAGCAGGATATTGTTCTGGAGGGTATCAGGTCAGCAACTAGGTGCATGAGCTAGAAATGATGTACATCTCCCCTGCTTACAACTCATTGGCCAGAATTAGTCACAGGGTCCCACCCAATCACAAGTGGCCTAAGAAGCACAATCTGACCGAATGCAGAAAACGGGAAATACTTGGTAAGCTGCATGAAGAACTACCATCATCGAGGCAAAAACCACAATTGTTTTAGACATTCTCAACCTATCTGTAACTCAGTCAATCACTGTGAAATACTGCTTCGAGCAAAGGAACTCAATCCCCATGTTTATTCTGAGGAGAAAGAGAAGCATGAGGTTAGGGAGAGAAATAGTTAGGAAAAATAGAAAGAAAAGAGGAAAAAGGTAGAAGAGAAAATAGAAAAATTCAGGAAGAAAATCAGGAAGGTAAAAAGAAATAAATTAAAAAAATATATAATTATCCCAGAATATTCATCATCTATGAAAAGGTGTGCATAGCTATCAGCATTTTTACAGATTCCAACTTCTCATAGAAATTTCCAGAATTACTAGGATTCTTAGATGTTCTGTTTACTGTTTTCTAATCAAACAGCAAAATAATAATAATAATAATAATTTTCTAATGTTTAACCATTTTCAAAATAATATCTGTAACATCATTTGGCTGGATAGTTATAAATATTACCATTTTATAAACACCAAAAATCTGAAATCCAGAGAAGATTAATGAGATGCTACTCACCGATAGATGACTTATTCATGAGGTGAGTCATGGGGTGCAAAAGTGCAAATGAAAGAAGGGAAAGGAAGTAGAGTGAAAAGAACAAAAAAGGAGATAATGCAGCCGCAAGAAAACGATTCAAGAATGAGAAAGTTCTAACTCCTAGCTGGTATTATAAAGTGGCAGAGAGGTTTTGGTTTGTAAGATCCTGGCCTTTTTTAGGAATGGCTTCTTGCACTTCAGATGAAATTCTAGATAATGTCAAAGTCATTACCATAATCAGAACAAGTTGTCAAAGGTGGTGAAGCATGAACCTAATTTTTCCAGGACCTGTTCGGAATACAGGGGACAGAAAAGCAGGCTGTGCTGGAGCCACTGGTGCCAACAGCCTGCTGAGGCAGCCCTGGAAACCAGGTATTGAAGAAGGACTTCAACCTGTGGCCTGGTCACTGCCAGGAGCAGCAGATGGCATTTGTTGGACATGGAGGCCCATTAGCTTGGGACACACACTCATAATGAACAGCACAGCAGTGTTTATTTATTCTTAGTCCCTGGACCAGCTACCCTGGATAAGCTCAGGAAGCCCCCAAATCAAGGAAAATAATATTATATTAGTTTGAGTACGGTTTACCCAGCACATAGAAGGCTCTCAATTTTCTAATGTATGATTTATAAACCTGTGTTTGACTTTTGTATCTCCATTTTCCTAAAAACATTTTCCTATAACCCTCAAATATTTAAGTGTTTGAAGTAAAGTATTATTTTGAGGATGAGATTTTCATTATTTGTTAGATGAAAATGTTTCCTGGGAAGAATTTTTTGGCAACCAAGCCCATAACAAATATCAGAAGAACTAACTATTGCAGGTGATTTTAAAAGTTGAAAATCTTATGATGATTTTATGGGTTCCTTAACTTCATAGTATGGTTGATGTGTGCTTACAGAATCCTGGGAGCAAGTGGAGAAGGTGGAAAAAGTGTTCCCGGGATTCTTCCACAGGGCAAGTCTCTGTGAACATTTCCTCTCTAATTGTGTTGCTAACTCAGCCTTGTGCAGAGCCCCGGGGTTGTTCTTGCTACTTTTCTCCACCTGACCCCATCCCAGCTGCTCCTGTCTCAACCTGGCAAAGCTTGTGCATGGCTCACAGAGAATCTTGTTTTCTCCACCCACCGCAGGGCTGCCATATGCTACTGGGCCCAGAGAGGTTCTCTGTGTAAACAATGGAACCACACGTTCTCTGGATATTCCATTTTCAAATTGTCATGTAGCAGATTATCTTGGGGGTTTTCCCAAATTCTCTGCTCCCCTCCAGGCACAGCGACCAGAAAAGGAGCTTGTGGGTGGGCATTGAAGATGTCAGCGTAGTATTCTGGCTAGCTTCCTCAAAACCATGAGATAGCAAAAAGCAATTGAGAATGTTTCCTTAGCCACAATACTATGTAATATAACTACAGGCCTGGCGCCCAAATTAAACTGCTCCTAGATAATTTTTTTAGCTGTTAAAATTCCTAGGATGTTAATGCTCAGAGGGTGATCCTGGAGCCAGCAGCAAGGGCATCACCTAGGAGTAGGCTAGAAATGCTGAGTCTAGAGCCCTAGCCCAGACTTTTGGAACCACAATCTATATTTTAGCAACATCCCTAGGTGATGTACATACACCCACACAAAATTTTGAGGAGCAATGCTCTGCAACACAGTTATACCCTTTGGAATATATTACACAAGTCAAAGAACAAAGGACTTGAAATCAAAGATGGGCTCAAAAGCTTGGTGAGGGTGACAGTATAAACATAGTCACAGGTAAGTTCCCCAGGTGAGATGGGAAAGCAAAAAATAATAGGATAGCAGTACTGGGGTTTCAGGCATAACACCCAGTTATTCTCAGACCCTTTCTCCCTATGTTGATAGCAGTTAAATTTTATTTTGGTCCCAACTTAATTTAATTTACTTAACAAACAAAAAGAGCACCTACTATGTGTAAGACATAATTCTAAGCACTTTACAAATCCTAACTATGTCATCCTTGTAACAAACCTACAAGACAGGTTCTAGTATTAGCCCCATTTACAAAGGAACAAACTGACATCCAAAGAAGTCAAATAATTTCCTAGGCCACATGGTCAGAAAGTAACAAAGCCAGGGTTCAAACCTTAGAAGTCTGGTTAAGCCTGGATCTTAAACAATACACTTAATTAGTTTTCAAAGGACACAGAGAATTAAAAACTGAATCCATGAATTTCAAATTCACATTTTTGTTGAAGTGCTATGTTATTATTTAAAACATGAGCCACTTCTGCTTTCTACTTCATTATATACCAGTATTTGTTTTAACAATTATTCTTTCATTTTTTGGGGTCTGGATAAAATTGATGTTTATAGCATATAGCTTCATATAACATATAGGTAGGTGGCCATGCTCAGAGCACATATTTTTTAAAATATTTTTTAAAGTTTTTATTTTAAAAGGATATTTTTAAAGGAGTTTCTTTTTTTAATTTAAATAAGGTTCTTTGGTTTTTACTTCAAAATATCTTGTGTTTATTCTAACAAAGCTTTTTTATGTCATATATACATATTTATATATTTTATATATACAAAAGTAGAACAGTATTAAAAGTAATACTGCATTAAAAGTAATTCTATCTGCAGATTGTTTTTTTCTTTTTTATTGTATTTTTCCATTAGTATTTTGCTCCTCATACACTCTTCCACCTTCAGTCACCCTTCTCTCCCTCGCAAAAACCAACCACATTTTTGCCCATGTCCATGAGTCCTTTTTCTTTTTTGTTCAATACCCCCCTGTAGAGCTGTCATCCTGCTCTCCATCTATGAGTCTGTCTTTATTTGGCTTGTTAGTTCAGTTAGTTCATTAGAATCCACATATGAGTGAAACCATATGATATTTTTCTTTTTCTGACTGGCTGATTTTACTTAGTATAATGTTTTTCAGGTCCGTCTATGCTGTCACAAGGGTAAAATTTTCTTTTTTTCATGGCCCAGTAGTATTCCACTGTGTAAATGACCCATAGTTGTTTTATTCACTCATCTACTGATGACACTTGGGTTGTTTCCAAATCTTGGCTATTATAGATAATGCTGCAACGAACATAGGGGTGCTTATATTCTTTTGAGTTAGTGTATTGGGTTTCTTTGGATAAATTCCCAAAGTGGAATCACTGGGTCATAAAGCAGTTTCATGTTTAATATTTTGAGGTATCTTCATTCTGCTTTCTGTAATGGCTATACCAATCTGCATTCATACTAACAGTGCAAAAGAGTTCCTCTTTCTCCACATCCTCACCAGCACTTGTTATGTTGATTTCTTGATAATAGCCATTCTGACAGGTGTGAGGTGGTATCTCATTGTGGTTTTAATTTTCATCTCCCTGATTATTAGTGATGTTGAAGATAACTTCGTATGTCTGTTGGCCACCTATGTGTCATCTTTAGAGAAGTAGCTATTCTGATATCCATTTTTAATTGGATTGTTTATTTTGGGGGCATTAAGCCTTATAGGTTCTTTACAAATTTTGGATATTAATGCCTTATCAGATATACCAGCAAATATGTTCTTTCATTCAGTGGGTTGTCTTTTTCATTTCATTGATGATTTCCTTTTCTGTGCAAAAGCTTTATAGTTAGGTATATTTATTTATTTCTTTGTTTGTTTCTCTTGCTTGTGGAGATATAGCAGAAAAAAATATTGCTACAATCAATGTCTGAAATTTTGTTTATGTTTTCTTCTAGGACTTTAATAGTTTTAGGTCTAACATTTAAGTCTTCAACTGATTTTGAATGTATTCTCGTGTTTGGCAAAAATAGATTATCTAGTTTAATTTCCTGCATGTATCTGCCCAATTTTCCCAATGCCATTTATTAAATCAACCATCTTTAGCCCACTGTATGTGCTTGCTTATACAAAGGATTGTAAGAAAATATTGTGAATCACTATATGCCAATAAATTAGACAACCTAGATAAAATGGATAAATTCCTAGGAACATACAATATTCCAAAACTAAATCAGGAAGAAACAGAGAATCTGAATAGGCTGATTACACCTAGTGAAACTGAAACAGTAATCAACAAACTCCCAACAAACAAAAGCCCTGGACCAGATGGCTTCACAGGTAAATTTTACCAAACATTCCAAGAACTAACACCTCTTCTCAAACTATCCCAAAAGGGGGAAGATTCCCAAGCTTATTTTATACAGCCAGAATTCTTCTAACTCCAAAACCAGACAAAGACACTAACAAGAAAAGAAAAGAAAGCAGAAAATTATAGACCAATATCCCTGCTGAACATAGGTGCTAAAATCCTGAGCAAAATATGAGCAAACTGTATACAGCATTGCATCAAAAAAAAATCATACACCATGATCAAAAGGGATTTATTCTTGGAATGCAAAGTTGGTACAACATTCACAAATCAATAAATGTCATATGCTACATAAATAAAATAAAGAATAAAAACCACATGATTGTATCAATAGAAGTAGAAAAAGTATTTGATAAAATACAGCACCCATTTATGGTTAAAAAGAACTCAGCAGGAACAAACTCACTTGCAGCTTCATACTCAGTGGAAAAAACTACAATTGTTTCCTTTAAGATTGGGAAGTAGTTAGAAATGTAAGTTTTCATCTCTTTTATTCAACTAGCCATAGCCATCAGGCAAGAAGAAGAAATAAAAGCTATCCAAATTAGACCGGAAGAAGTAAAACTGTTTTTATTTGAAGATGGCATAGTACTGTACATAGGGAACCCTAAAGATTTCACCAAGAAACTATTCAAACTGATAAATTAATTCAGGAAAGTAGCAGGATACAAAATTAATGTCCAGAAATCAGTTGCATTTTTATATGCCAATAATGAACTCCCAGAAAGGGAAATTAAGGAAACAATTCCTTTCACAATTGCTACTCTAGAGGCAAAAAAACAAATAATGGCTATTATCAAAGAGTTCAGAAGATTCTTAATGGATAATTTTTCTTCTTTAATAGAAAATTATACACATATTTTCCATATATTTCTTATAAATACATTCATAATGAAGCAGTTTGCTTTGCAAATAGTGCACTCCACTTATAAGTACTAAGCACAGCTAAGTACATTAAAATGTCTTATTTAATATCAGAAGAAAGATTAGGAAGCTACTACAGGAAGACCTACATACAGTGCTGGATAAATTCATTTCTACAAGTTTGAATCCTTTGGAGTTACAAATATTAAAGAAAAATATACCACCATATGTAAAGTATAGTTTGTACCAGGGAGAACGTGCTGGATGCATAAGTACAACAGATTTGAGAACAAAAGTAAAAGCAAAATCACCTTCTTTTTTTTTTTTAATTGTTGTTGTATTACATCCATCCCTTTTTTTTTTTTCCCCTCTGTCCCCCAAAATCACCTTCTTTCACCCAGATAACCTGGAGCAACTTTAGTCTGCAGGTTAAGAGCAGGGGCTCAGGTTCAATAAACCAGCAGTATGACTGATTTTCTCACACCCTAATTATGACTGCACAGAGTTGTTTGAAGATTAACTAACAAGTGCTTGTAAAATATTAAATACAACCCTGCCCCATAGTAGGAGCTCAGTCAATATTACTTACATGTCTGTGTAGTTTCCCCTGGGTTTATAAAATGGTACTCCCTATTTCCCAGCCAGTCAAACATATAAACCCACAACAAAAGATTTATTGATCATACTCATTAGTTTCACCAGAAGCCAACTTGATAAGGAGAGGCCTCAGTTAATTTTTACCAAATAATATGGGTTTAATATCTCTATGAGGAAAGCATAGTAAAGAACTTTGAACACTGGTGGGGAATATTTAATTGATTTTCCCTTTTTTGAGCCAACAGATATTTATGGTACACCCACTGTGTTCATACCAGCTTGCTACTGTCTCTAGAGGATAGAAAGATTCATGGCTTGTAAGTTCTAAGAGCTAAAATCATAAGAAGATTTTATATATATATATATAAATATAAAAATTTATTTGTCCTTTATATATATATATATACATATATATATATATATATATATATATATATATATATATATATATATATATGTGTGTGTGTGTGTGTGTGTGTGTGTGTGTGTGTGTGTGTGTATATCCATATCCATGATTCAGGGTTACATACACACCAATTGCTAGAGGTGTAGGTCTGTGAAAATTCTAAAGAAAGTGAGATTTTATTCAATGAGTCCAACAGGAACAGCTTCAAAGGGAAGTAGAACAGATCCTAGCTGGGCTTTCCAATGAAGGAATCCAAACCTCTCACCACGGCCCTCCAGCCCCAACTCAGCTTAGCTGCCATCTTTCTGCCATCATCTGGAGTCATCTTTTCTGAGTTTACACCATTCCTACCCTCTGCCCTTTTCTCTGTGCCTAATATCTAGCAAGTTAGTTTAGCCAAGGGACCTCAACACTTGCTGTCATTCCTTCTGGAATGTGCTCCCATTCTTGTTATGAATAAGGCCTTTTAGTCATGTCTCAGGCCAACTTTTTGCTCAATTCAATTCTCCCTCCTCTTTATTAATTGGCTTCCTCTGTTTTCTCATAGTTTCTACTCATCATGATAATGTCCAGCTTATGGTCAGATTCAGTTTGATATGGTTCTAGCTTTGGGTGGACATGATTCTCATTCCAGCCACAAATTAACATAACAGTCCCTAAGTCTCTTGACTTATATTCTTAAAACAGATCTTTCTGTCTATGTGCTTCTCTGGCTTAGTTTATAGTCATTAGGTAGAGCTATAGTTGAACAGATTATAAAAGAGCCTATAGAAGGGGAGGGAATAAATCTTATCCAATACTCTTGACTGCTAAAGCATTCTTCTGATTCCATTACTAAATTAACTTATTAATTATATTATTTTAAAAGTCTACTCTATCAGGTTTCTAAATTTTTAAATGTATCACCTAAAAATATATTTTTTCTTTTTCCTTTATGTGTGTCTGGATCAACTGGAGGATAAATAATAATACTGAGCTCCTGAATTTGTTGTGATGCTTAAATGAGTCAATACATGCAAAACACTTAGGATAGTACTTAGCACAGAGAAAGCCAAAGGCTAACAGGCAGCCATGCTGGAAGTGCTGAGGTGGGTATGCAGAGAAGATACGGGCAGGAACATGACAGCATTGGCTACAACAGGGATTCAAAGAGCGTTTCTCTCTTCAAAGCACTCCTAGCTCTATAAATAAACTAAAAAGAAAACAAAACCTATGAAGTGTCTAATTGCATGTGATATTTTTTTTGGCAGAGTATTTAATAAATTACTTAGACACTTTTCTAAGCTTACAATTAAAAAGTGAACCATGAAAAATAGCTCCTTGAACAGTTTAATGAGAGTTTAAATCCTAGAATTATATAAAATTTATTAAGATGGAGCTGATTTAACTGCCAGTTCTTCATTATTGAAGATATTAACAATGTACAGTTATTTTAATGGTTAAGTTAAAGAAGAGAAAGATTAAAAAAACTTAAATCAGTGCCTAATGCATGTAATCATGTGGTATGTGCTTATAAAATGTAATCTTTGTATACATATATTCGCTGTTAAAATAGTAAAAATTTAAAAACATAAGCTATGTATAGTAAATGGTAAGATTATTCAAAAATACTTGCTGACCTTTTATAATAGGAAGAGTATACTTCAGGCTTGAACACATGATTATGTTGGCCAAGGAAATGTGAGAGGAACTAACATGAAACACTTTTAAAAAGTGGCTTATGAGGCATCCTTTGGTCTGCCGTTGCTCTTTTCTCTCTACTATAAGGCCAGAATATCCCAGATTGATTCTGCTCTCTCATTCTAGGTCTCAGAATGAAGATAAATAGGGCATCAAGTTCACCCATTATGATCATGGGTGAGAAATCATTCTGTTATTGATAGTCAATATGTTGTTTATTATTGCAACATAATTCAGCCTAAGCTAGCTGATAGAACAAGAATTTAAAAAAATATGCTTATAACTACATATTCTAAATTTTTTTTTTTAATATAAGGGCAGTTAGAGAACATCTAGTCAAAGTAGGGGTTGTAATACCCCTGGAGAAGAAAAAAACAAGACATATTTAAGTAGCCATAGGCATAAGGTTTAAAGCAATGGTTCTCAAAATTATCTGTTCTAATGTTCCATATTTAGAAAAATTGCTTTTTTATTATGTTAAGATTAATTCATATCTTATGATCCAATGACACAAATTTAAAAAAAAAAATTATAAACAATGTTCTAACTGTATGTAATAAAAGGGAGAAATAAAAGGAAAGTAATTTATAAAGTAACATATATTTGAATGTTTTTATAAAATAACATGCATTTCAGTATGTAAATACAGACATGACTATACATGGTGACACCTATATGATGCAAAAGAAGTATGAGAAAGTGAAAGTACATGGATCCAAGAGACTACTGAAATAAAAGCCAGTTACAGGACACATACTAACAGAGCAGATTTGTTAATATGATAAAGAGAAAACCTTCCTTAAGGTAATGATATGGTAAGGTAAATTACAAACTGTCCAAAGGGGAAAATGCAGAGGTATGATATTTTTCACAAATAAGCTGGGCCTTACTTATAACTTCTAAATCAAAATAATTCACTTTTTATAACATGTTATACATAGTAAAAGAAAATTTCACAGAAACCATATCTCTTATTTTAAAATCTCAATACATATCAATGCATACCTAACTTTCCTGTATATAAAGATCTCAAGCATACAATCGAATGCTACTCAACAATAAAAAGGAACAGGTGTGATACATGCAACAACTTAGTTGAATCTCAAAGAAATTATCTTGAGTAAAATGAACCAGTATCAAAACATTACATACTGTGTGATTTAATTTATATAAGGTTTTTTAAGACAAAAGCTATATTGACCTTGATGGAGAATAGATCAGCAATTTAGAGTAGGAGGAGGGTGTAACAAATCACAGAAGAACAGTCAGTCTGAGGGAGATTTTTGGAGTAAGGGCACTATTCTGTGTCCTGATTATGGTGGTGGCCACATAGAATCTATACACAAGCTAAAACTTATGCTGCTATACACACCCCACCCCAAAAGGCAACTTCACTATGTATATACAAGGCCTGTCCAGAAAGTATCTCATCATGTAGTATGAAAAATAGAGACATTTACTGAAAAAGATACAAGATACAAGAAACATTGTACATAGGACAATGACGCCTCAGTCTCCTTCAAATTAGGTACCTTGGGTCCTCACACAGCTCTCCCAATCTGCCATCAGCTGCCTTGTTATATTTCCCTGAATCTTGCTGATGATCTGAAATCTTTTTCTTTTAAGTTTTGGGAAAAGCCAGAAGTTGAGGGCACCAAAGCTGGACTGGGGGGGGGGGGGGGGCTGAGTCCCTGGGTGATTTAATGTTTTGACAAAAAAAAAACTGCACAAGACGTGATGCATGGGCGAACACATTGCCATGATGAAGCTGCCAGTCACTAGTTGCCCATAGCTACGGCCTTCTGAATCACCTGAATAGTTTCCGAGGAGAAATGTTCAAGCTTAATCCGAAATCTGATGCTGATTGGTTTCTCTACTTGCTCAGTCAATTTGAATGTAATGGCCACACAGTACACATGCTCCACCTACTGACTAGTACAGTAAAGTTGTTGTTCACTCATGCTCATTCCAGTCCACTCTCCTTGGCTGCCAGGTTATATTGATGTCCTGCAAGCCATTAGGGCTGAACTTTTCCTGGACAGCACTTGTATATTCTCTTAGCCAATTAGCAATGCAGACAAATGGAAATGCTTCCTTGGGTCCTCATCTATGGTAGATGCTAAATAAACATGATTGAAATATAGGACAGGTCAATTTGGTTTGGGTTCAAAAATATTACGTAATTATTTGTTATAGTAATTCTTAAAGCTGACTTTAGTCAAATGGGAAATAACTCAGTAAAAACACAGATTTTCTTTAGTTTCTTTGGCTACTATTAACTTACTCATTATTGCTTTAAATGAGGACCAGCGATTCCTGTAATTCCTAGTTTCAAGTTGATAGCGAGAGAAGAAACATCTGGAGAGGCTATTGCCTTTCAAATAAATCTGCCCAAGAATAGACAGAGGTTGAAAATGATACACCTGAAATCATGAATTAAGAGCACTGTGTGATTCAGCTCATCAGCAATAGATAGGAGACTTTCATTTAAAAATTTTGCTTGTAAACTTAATTCCCTTGATACATTGCCAAAACAGTATATTTGTGATTAATGTAAATATTTTGGTAACCCACCAAATGACAATTTACTACTTCAGTTATGCTTTTGATAACATAATTTGTTTGGGATCATTTGATTGGTAAACACAGTAAGGTCCTTGATTGTAAGACACTGTCACTATTTTTAGAAAAATAAAATAAAAGAAATGTGCTTTCCAATGATTGTTTATCACTTGATAATTACAGAGCCCTTGCAGCTATTCTCTATATTTCAAGAACTCCTATTTTTTTCTCAAGATCCAGCAGTTCTTTGTTTTAATTTATTTTCCTCTTAAATACCTCCTGCTATTTAAGCAATAATTCCTTCTAAATCAATTGTTAGCAGCAGTTAATGACTGGTTGGTTAATTAATAGCTCAAAGCAAAGCTGAGGGTGTTCCCTGTTCTAACACACCACCAGACTCTCACTGGGGTATTATTGTTACCATCCCTGTAATCATTTGCCTCTCAGAGCCTCACTTTTGCAGACTATTTCAACTAAAAATGATGAGCTGAATGGAAGCTAGAGGACAGCATTACAAAATCAATCACAATAACATACATAGCTTTAAATTTTTTGCATGAACGGATTGATCTTTATTTTCATAGGGTGAGCCACAGACAGAGGCTGAAATATTAGCTTGCTCTGGTTAGGAAGCCCATTTGACTCAAGCATTTTTTATGCTTCATCCTCTGGGGCTGCAAGTCCCACGTAGCTGCCACAGCCTCACCGCGTTCTGAATCTTTGTTGTTCCAAAACTCTCAAGCACTGCCTTCACTGTCAACAAAAGGAGAGGAACTGCTGCACATTTTCTGCCTGATAAATATATGGTTTACTTAATGACACCAGATATGCCCTTTATACCGCTAATAGACAGGATATGTACTTAATAATTAAGGCAAGAAACTAAACATCAAGAGTCCTCAGTTCTGTTCCCAACATCTTCTGCCTTGTTCTGTGTGATCACAGGAAAGTAATTCAGCAAGGCTGTGCTTCTGATGCTAATACTTCTAACAATCAACCAAAATTAAAGAGATGATGAGTATTCATCAGATCAGAGTATGCCCTACAGTTGCCTTTTCTAGAATATATATTTATGAACAGACTGCATTAAAATAAATGTCAGACAGATATTAAGTGACTTACTAAAGTAAATACTTTCATTCTTTTTTCCTATGCTCTCCTTTTAACGATCAGCTCCCTGAGATGGTATGGGCAAGATACCTTCTGTTATATCATGCAATCCTCCCAATGAAGTCACAAGGCATTGGGATACCAAGGATCAATAATACTGTGGAGGATTAGGATGCAAATATTAGCTAATATTTTCCTCCTAGATTTCAATGCAACAGACTATTGCTGAATGAAATGAGATACTATGGAATCATAAATCCAAGCCCAGCTTCAATGGTTTGCTGACAACACAGTGACATGAACTCCCATGGATGACGGTGGAGGGGGAGAGTTGAGTAGAATAGGAAGGAAAAGTATAGGCATTTCATGGATAGAGAGCACTCTGAAGAGGAAAAGACATGAAGATACACAAACCCTAGAGCAAGAAAGGGTGAATGTGAAAGATGCCATCAAATGTGTGGCCAGTGAAGGTCACTTGGTGCACTTGCTCTGTGAGACCCATAAATAATACTTTCGACTAAACCAGAAAGGACATAAAAGCCAAAGCGCAGGCTCCCGGATTTCTGACAGGATTTCAAGCGTGGTTTGTAGGCAGTTTCTTGGACTTGTTATTAAAGCATGCCCATTGGAGCTCCAGTCTAGCTACATTGAATTATTTTCACGATTTCTAAAATGTCATTGTTCCCTGAAACTGCTTCAGATTGCCAGAATAAGCAAAACATATCCGTTATTATAATAAACTTGCAACAAGCTCCTAGTCTACAGGGATGATTAACAACATAAAAGATGAGAATATTGTCAGAGGTGACACCTGGCTAAACTAAGTTCCCGAGTGTGTAGCCCTCCAGTGAGACTCCCTGTAATGGTTTAGGCTTTGAAATACACTCCCATTAGAAATACTACATTAGGTTATTCTTTGCTCTGCATCAATTTAAACAACCTTCTCAGATTCATGGAGAGCAGATTAATTCAAATTTAGGTGGGGTTTTATTTTCATCCTTGTATTTCTACTGTTAATATTAATGGAAAAAGTAGTTCCTGCTTGCTGAATATCTAGTCTGTTCTCAATGCTGAACTTCATTTCATCTAATCCTGACAATAAATCTGCTTGGTCAAGCCCTGGCTGGTGGCACAGTGGATAAGGTGCCGGCCTGCGAACCCAAAGGTCGCAGGTTCGATTCCCCAGCCAGGGCACATAACTAGGTTGCAAACCAGGTCTCCAGTCAGGTCTGTGGCTGGAGGCAGGTGAAAAGCAACCATACATTGATGTCTCTCTCCCTCTCTGCCTCTCTCCCTTCCCCTCCTTCTAAAAATAATGAAATAAAGTATTTAAAAAAAAAAAAAAAATCTGCTTGGTCAGTGTTATCATGAACATTTTACTGTGTGTACCAAACACACTAAGCTACAGAGATGTTAAGTAACATGCCCAACTTTGAGAATGTTAAGTAACTGCATGCCCAACAAGCAGTTAGCAGAGCCATGGTTCAAAACCAGGTCTGCCTGACAGTTATGTCCAATAGATAGCACTGATTTTCAAACGGACATCATCTCCAAACCAGCGTGTTAATCCTAATGATGACACAACCATCTTCATCTTTCAAGTTGGCATAAGTGTGGCATCTTATGCCACATTTGCTTTATGTTCTCCTAAAACTTATTTTCAACCATAGTTATCTGGATAAAATAAAAATGTGAGGCCATTCTTGTCATTCTTGCCTCTTGATTACAATGAGGTAGCTGACTCAGAAATGGAATTCCCCACCCTCGAAATTCATTTTCACAGCTGGCTGTAAGCCCATGGTCAAGCAGAGCAAAATTGTACAAATTCGGGTCAATGACCCAAGTGCCACAGGAACATTCAGAGTTTATTTTACTACCTTCAATGGGCTTTACTGAAAAGCAACCATGGACAAATATGCCTCACAGCTTCCCTGCAGGAGTCTTCAGTGTGGTCATTTTACTCAAAGGCAGACTGAACAGTTCATAAGTGAGCACAATGCAATCATGGGAGGGTTAGCAAGAGCCTTTATCAATCTTGACAATGATTAGAGCTGTGGATCTGGAATCAACAACAGTACCTCCACATTTGTCCAGGTAAGGAGGACAAAATTTCTGTGCCTGTCTTATTCATATCAAATGCGGATTTTCTTTAATAAATTGACTTTTTTTTTCAGGTCTCCCACCTAGACTTCTCAATTTAAGGCAGGCTGCTATGTAAGCCTGTCACAGCTATTAATTAGTTATGGGTGGAAAAGCTAAGCATCATTTGTGATCATCTATACATGTGGGGCCACCTCACAGTAGATCACATCAATATTTTATTTGATTGGGCAATGTTTACTTTATGTAAGAATATAAGATGAAATAAGCCATGCACGATAAATTTACTTCTCATGTGAAACTGAGTGGATGTATTTGGCTTTTAAACCACACTAATTATTCATAAGACTTGGCAAATATTCAAAATACTGCAGCAGAGGAAACTAATGCAGTAAAAATAATTTTCATGCATTTTCATTTATGTGAAGACTGTTCTTCCAATTCCCTTTCCAAGTGTTTACAGTTTGTTAGAAAATGTTTATTCTGCACAAACTGTCTTCAAATGTAATGTCTTCTGTTTCTTTACATTCCATCATTGGTGAATAATAAATCAAGAAGGTGTTGTTGAAAAGTAAAAATGTAAATTGGGAATAGTGCTTGGTTTTGCAAATTGCTTTTTTGCCAAAGAGGAACCTCAGTCTGTGACCCAACTTCAGAAAATGAATCGAATCAAGAAGTCGGGCCTCCACTCGAGAAACAGTCATCTTGGGAGGCTCTACTGATTGGAGTAGGGAGTTGGTGGTCTGAACTGGAGTTTTAGGACACTCTAAAATGGAGATATCGTGAAGGCAAGCCACCAAGTGGAGGAAATATGCTGTTTGGTGAACACACACATTCATATATGACTACCAGCAAGTGCTCCACAGAAGTGTGGGAAGACAACGGAGGAAGCCTTTGAAGCTCAGGGTAAAACATATCATAAATGCCAGCATAAGCAGGCTACCTCTTGAGTGTTATGCCAAAGCAGAAAAAGAAACTTCATCCTGCTTTTCAAGTGCAGAGCAAGAATAGATCTCCAAGTTTGTCTTCAAAAAAGAACTGGTAAATATTCCTAGGGAAATTTTCATGATTTACAGTACTTATGGATTCTGTAATGATAATTTTTTCCTAAAGCTTATCTTTCCTCATGATCGTTGTCCAAAAGTTACACAGTCATAACTCTACAGAATCAGGAAATGGTAGCATCTGAGAGTTCAAGAGGATTGCAAATATATCCAGTGTAAAGACAGTATGTGCTAGATTAATCTCCAGTTGTTTTCAGTCACTTTTGATTCATTAGTAGATGTGACAAGAAAAGTGATACTTAAAATGATATAGATGAATAGTCACCCTCCCTTTTTCTCTATTATCTTGAGGATGGCTTATGGTGAGAACCTCAATTAACCAAGCACAGTGTATTCTATTTATCTACATAACTGAACATGCTTCCACACTCCCTACTTTGGGAAAGTCAGATTGGAATTTTGAATTCTTGTAGGTCTCAGAGTTGAATGCTGGGAAGGCAACAAGTTCAGGATTTCTGTCCTGGGCTCTGAGGCTTGTGGAAAGTTCCTTTCTAAATCTGTTCAGATTTTCCAACATTAATCCAAGAATATGCAAATAAAAACAGCAGAATATGCTCTGCTTCAGGAACACAAGAGATGCATGCATATTTTAGAAAGATATCCACCCAAGATAGTTTTAGCACTAATGAGCACAAGTCTGAAAATGCACTTTTAAAAATCAATGCATACCTGACAGTAACCAGATAAATTCAAACTAACTTAACTGAAACAAAAGCTGGGCTAACAGCAAGCATAACAGGAAGATGATTTCTTTGAGTCTCACATGTTATATCACTGCCACATGCATGTATTAGTTACATTTTATGTCACAGCTTCATGTGGATGACTAAAAGGCTTCTCTTCCTAAATTACTTTTTGTATGGAAAATTAAGAACCTGAGGTTTTTGGGGTTTTTTTTGATAGTTTGATTATTTAAATATTATTTTTATTATTTTCACTTATTCACTTCTTAACTCATTCTATTATCACCTATTATTTACCAGATGCTCATCCAGGTATGAGATCTACAGATAAAAAAAAAAAAAAAAATTGATGAATCAAGGGACTTCTAATATCATCTGGCCTATTCAGGTTTAAATATTTATGTTTGATATTATTTGGGTGTTTTAAAAAATGCCTCAACATGTTCTCAAGAAAAACTACAACATTATATTTTGTAGGAACCCCCTGAATTACTTTCAGAAAAAAATCTGAAGAATTCAGCTTTCTCTATAGGAAACAACATTTTCTAGGAGGCTAGCAGCTTTACTGGGTACCTAAAGCAATTATGAATTATTAAGCCTATGTGCCTCCTCTGTGTAACTAATTTGTACTGAGTGCTCACTGCAAGCAATTCTTACTTTCGAGTTCATTATCTCATTGATTTCCCCTATAAAAATGCCAAGTTCTACATAGACAGGATCAGAAGCTGCCAACACTCCTCACAGGAGAGTATCATCTGAGATTAGCAGCTTTGGAAGAATCTCATACCTCTTTAACTATTACTTCCTGGCTAGAAAATGGTCTAATTCTATGTTCTGTACAGTGTATAACTCCATGTTGGTGCTAAACAAATGTTAAATACCAATAATAACGTTGGATGGGGGTAATCAGGATTTCCTTTGACAGAAACTAGTTTGTCTCAACTTTGTTCTTACCCTGGATCTCCTAGTAATTGGCATTTTCCCAGCTGTTCTTGTCTTTTTTAATTATATCTTACTGACATGACTCTTAAAGCATCGTAAAGCAAGCAGAAGAAAGGCTGAATGTTTCTGCACAAAAGGACCAGCAGGAAGCAGGTGCCTAGCAGTTAGAATAATAAACTCAAAAGGAATAAGTGAGATCTTGCTTTTATTTCTCACAAATGTAAAAGGAAGGCTGGGGGGAAGTCAGAGAGCACAAAAAGGAAAAGGGGGAATTAGCTTGCCTAAGATTAGTGATGAGGATATGAGGATAAACACAACTTTTATTCATTTATTTTTCTTTTCTTTTTTCTTTTTCCAGTTCATTTGTATTGGGAAGGGTTGAGGCATTAGATGCATTATAGCAATTCACAGATTTGGCATAAAGTATTTGCTTAAGGTTAGAGAAATGGTAAGGTGTGCACTAAATGTCATTTATTGACAGGAATTGAGCATCTATTTTACAGAACCAAATATTTGTGTCCCAGAGGAGAAATGCAAAATTGACTCCATGTCTATACTTAGAGTTCAGATTCGCTTTGAAAAACCAAGGTGTTCAGATACCTAAGGCTGTGGTTGTGGGACCTTCTTCTCCACAGCATCCTGAATTTCAGAGGTTAAGTTAATCTAAAGAGTACTGAGGTTATGTTAACTATTATAGGTCCACTAACATTGCTTAAATCTAATTGGTACTAGCAATAACTTTGAGATAATGGTAGTTGATCATCTGGATTACTTAGATTACAAAGGAGTTGCTATAACCCTAGAAGAAATACGAACATAAGGAACATATATCAATGCCTGCTATGTGCACTATTGTTTATGCTGCTCTCTATGCTCATGATGCCAAATTTGTATAAAAATGCTCCCATCTCCATTTTCCAGTTGAGGAAATCATTTAAGAGAGGATAAGTAACATTCCTAAAGTCATAAGTAGCCAAGCCAGGATTTCTACTTGAGTCAATCTGATTCCACATTCAGTGCCTCTTCTATGGACAAGGGTTAGTGATTGACTTGAGAAGCAAAGGAGACAAGATTAAAACTTGAGTCCTTATTGCTTTGGCCTTGATAGGAGTGCACAATATGTGCCCCTAAGACTGCAGAGGGGTGGTATTGCTTTTGAAGGAGGCAACCTGTGTTTAATGACTACGTTGGCATCTCCTCCTTGGTCAACCATATTCTAATTTATAGACTATCAAAGAGGGAATGGTATTAGCAAAAATGGAGAGAGAAGAACAAAACTATCAACATTAATGGACAAAGTAATCCAAAGCACCATTGCCACCAGGTGAAGAACAGTCTCTTTAGGACAGCACTTTAATCTGGAATGGTATAAAGCCATTCTCCCTTAACTGGCCTGAGGACTCTCTGTTGTTTGTTCATTTTTAAGTTTTAATCACTGGCTAGGAGACACAATTATCTTTACTCACTTAAGCACCACTCCCTCTACTAAACATTTCAGTCTGAAATACCTTTCTTTAACATTTTTCCTGGTTTAGGATTACCATTTAAGCTGGTCATTGCTTGGTCTTTATTCTAACAATAAAATTAATCATTTCATTACCAAGTATTTGTGCTTTACCAGAAATAAATTATTTATCAGATAATACTACAAAGGGGTTGTTAGAGTTGTCCTCACTATATTGTGAGCAACTTAGATGTCCAAATCATCCTTGCACGACTAGCTTTGGACATACTGCCTACCTAGTACATAGTAGATACTCAGTATGTAAGTGAAAAAAAATATTAAAATTTCCATTGTAGGTACCTCTGGTTTAAAATAGTAATTGAGGCCCATTCATTGATGAAGGCTATGTGCTGCCAAAATGAATGTTATTCTCCTGGTCACTTCCTTGAGGGTATTCATATTAAAAACAGCATTATTTTCTCAAAAGATAAGGCATGGCAAAAATTCTTAAGCGCCATCCAAGGCATGAATAGAAAGCCCCGTAAAATGTATGTAATCATTTAAAGTCAGTATATAATGTTAACCCTAATTCATACATTTTAAATAATATTTTTTGTTTCTCTGGTGTATATAAGGATTCTATGAACAGTTTTTGCTTTCAAGAACTATGTAAACCAGTGGTAAAAACATTTTATAATTACCTAAATAAGTTTTAAGTTGCAAGTGTAGAAAAAATATAATTAGGAAACATTTTTTTAAAAATATGGGTGACATGTAAACATACAGCAGAAGAGAATCGTGCTTTTTGGTGAAGGGTTATGTTCACAAATAACATGAGGAAAAGCAGGGAGATCATTTGGCTATTGCAGAAATCCATGGGACACTCATTGGGAAAGAATTGTGATGAAGCAAATGGACAGAACATGAATTCAGGTGGCACATACTACAATATTTAAATTCATAATACTTTGTGTTGGATGGGGAAGATTGAAGAAAGAGAAAAGATAGCAAGGATGATTGAGTGAATAAAAATGCCATTTACTGAGGTAAGGAATAATGATGAGGGACAGTGTGGATGGAGGGGAAATAGGCAAAATTGAGAAATTCAATTTTGAACATGTTTAGATTAAAGGTATTTATATGAGTCCTAAAATTGAAAATAAATCTATGTTAATAATAGTTTTTTTAGCCTTCAAATAATTTTTTCTTTTCTTTTTTTTTAAAAAGATTTTATTTATTTTTAGAGAGAGGCAGAGAGGGAGAGAGACATCAATGTATGGTTGCCTTTTACCTGCCTCCAGCTATGGGCCTGGCTTGTAACCTGGTTATGTGCCCTGACTAGGGAATCTAACCAGCGACCTTTGGGTTCACAGGCTGGTGCCTTATCCATTGTGCCACCAGCCAGGTGCAGATAAGCTTTTTAAACAATGTTCACCACTATTCTTGAGAAAACCAAGTAGAGTACAATGGACTAATGTCATTCGGGGCTCCCCCAAAACTGTGCATAGCTCTCCATATGTTGACAGGTTCTTATATTTCAAATCCTACCTTCTTAAGTTAAAATTTTAAGAAAAAAATATTTTCCAAGTTCTTTTACAGTTAGCATGCAGGTGTGCACCTTAAATTCCATCAGTTGGATGTTCCTGCTGAGTTTGATTTCAAAGTGAACTATTGAAAACAGGAGCCAGTCATCAATTTTTCTGGTGTGCTGGTGGCAGCAGCAATCACTACCAGGCCAGTTAGCAGTGACATCCTATTGTTTTTCCTGAAAGCTTAAAGCCTGTTTCCCCAGATCTCTCAATGATTCTCTGAGCTGTGCAATATTCTCAAGGAACTCCAATTCTGCTAAAGAAAAGAGTTATTGTCTTCAATGAAAACAATTCAGAGTTTGATTAAGACATAGTGACAATTCACATATTATAGTAATAGATTGATAACACTTCTACTTATATATGCTGTTATATGTTGGACAATGTGTTGATTTCAAAGTATGAAAATATTGCAAAGAGGCATTTTTAAGAAAATGACAATAATTTTTGACTTAATAATTAAATTCCCAAGATGAAAAATGCCACATAAAAGAAAATAAACTTCAAAAACTATAGGGAAATAAATACAGAAATTAATCCTAATAAGTCTACTTATAATCAGCATGTGGGAGACAGATGGGAAATAATAAAAAGAAAATCTATGTATGTTATCCTAAGTTAACAGATGGAAAATTGTATAACAAGAATACTCACACTAGGCTTTCAAATTTTCAATTTACACTAAATCCAGGAAGTAGTTGCAATAGTGAAGCTCATTATGTGAAGCATGTGAAAGAAATTTGATATATTGCGATTGGTACATATAATTTAACACATTTTCCCATTAGGTGCACCTGTCTAAAAATAGGTAGTCAGCCTTGTTCAAACTATAATTTTAAAAGAAAAAATGAAAAATAAGAGCTTTTTAAAATCTAAATGTTTTTATTTGATCTAATTCTGCCCAACTATACATAATATTCAGCTAACCACCTGAATTCCATTCAAACATGACATGTCAGTCAAGCAAAATCTGGGAAGCCTTCATGAAATCAGAAAGTTGGTTGGAAATGGTTACTGTCTTAAATCCAAATGCAGATTGTCTTAAGGCAAACCAATACTTATTTAATGTTGTCCATAATACACACCAAGCCTTCTATTAGGTACTTTTCTTATAATATCCAACAAAGATCATGAAGTTTAGGGAAAATTGACATCACACAGCTAATAAAGGGATAAATCTGAGATTCAATGAAATTGAATTGGTTCAGAGCTGTACTTTTTCCTTGTATCACACCATCTTTATCAAAATAGAGAAGCGTTGATCTGAAGCCTCTTACCCCTGCCAGATAATGGTGTTCTTCTCTTCTGACCAGGTCTTGCTAACTCAAGACTGCCTTCTTCCTTTGAAAACTTGATGCTCCAAAAGTTCAGTTTCATGGTTCAATTTTCCCAACTGTGGCTTGCCCCTCATCTTTTATTCCTACTAGAGTTGAACCCTGTTTTCAATCTTTCTGACTGCTCTCAAAATCAAAATGGTCTTCTGAACAAATTTAAATTTTCTACCTAACACTCCAAGTGCATCCTTCTAGATTTTTTAGTGTTATGCTTCCCATCTGGTTCATCCAATCTGGACCCACTTAGGTATTGTCATAAACTTTGGGTTGGATTTTTCACTGTTTCTTAAATCTATTTAAATATTGAGGGTCAGGGAGAGAATTCCTGATTTGACCTTGATTTTTTTATTTACCTCTAACAATTTCCTTTGATTTAGACTCTTGAACAAGTGCTGCCAGAATTCCAGGTCAATGTGACTGGCACTCCTCTGAATTCTATTCTAGAAACAGTTAATTAAAAAAGAATCTCCAATGCAATGATGGCGTCTTAAATGATATTTATATTATTTTCCCCATTACAAAGCACTTTCACATTCAATGTCCCTTTTAAGATACTGAATACATGTATTATCCTGTCATTACAGAAAAGTAAAATATAGAGTTTAAATATGAAGTGATTTACCCAATGTCACAGAGTTAATTAATGGAGCTGTTTCTTAAACCAATGCTTTTTCACTCCAAACTCCATTTTTCTGGGGAAAAAAAAAAGCAGCACAGCATTTATGGCAAATATAATATTATATTTGCCATAAAAATATAATGTTTAATGGCAAATTCATTAAAACATATTAGTGAAACAGATAATTTTAATGAGTTTTTAAAATCAGATATAAAAAATAGGAAAATTTTTATTTTAGGAAAATGTTATTAATTCTTCTTTAAAGTGCAAGTCAAAAATGTGTTTTTGAAAACTAAATGTTTCTTAACAGTAGTTTGAGAATTGGTTTGTCTAAATTGGCAATGACCTGTGATTGAAGCTGCATTATTGAGAGGTATAAGGGACTAGAAATCTTTATACAAACAAGTGTAGGTCCAAAACATTCTGCCTCATGGACATGCAATACTTTACCCATTTACTCAACAACAGGGTCCACACTTTCAAATACATCATGAAAGCACTTAATAGCAGAAGATAGAACTAATAGTATAAGACCTTAAACTCACCAGGTTGCAAACCAGGTCTCCATTCAGGTCTGTAGCTGGAGGCAGATGAAAGGCAACCATACATTGATGTTTCTCTCCCTCTCTGCCTCTCTCTCTCTTCCCTTCTAAAAATGATCAATAAAATCTTGAAAAAAGAAAAAGAAAAGAAAAAAAAAAAGGAAAGAAAAAGACCATAAACTCAACCTAAATGGGTGGCTATGAAAATAGTAGAGTTCAGAGAAAGGAGGAGATTGCTGTGATCTGGAGCTGGGGTCAGCCAGGTATCACCCACTGCTCAAATCTGGCCTATGACCTGTTTTGGTAAGAAAAATAATTATTAAAACACAGCCACATTCATCCATTTATATATTTTTATGGGCTCTTTTGTGCGAGAAGGGCAGAGCTGAGTAGTTACATCAGAAACTTATTTTAAGTGCACGAAGCCCCAAATACTATTTGTTTCTTTCCAGATTGTTTTCTGGCTGCTGTTCTGTAGACATTGCAGAGGTTTCATGGGGAACAAGAAGAGCTGGTTGGGCCTAAGTTATTGGGAACTCAACTACAGGACCGATGCTGGGCCCTGAAAGGATGTCAATTTGAAAAGCTGACAAGTTTGGGGTCTATTATGCCAGCAGAACTAATTTGAAATTTTTCCTGACAAACTTCATTAGTAATCCAATGAAGGTATAACCCAAATAAATCCCAGTGCCATCTTAGCCCAGTTCTGAATGGAGCCATATTCAAAGAGGAGCAATTCAGAAACTACATTAATTAATTAAAATTCTATGTATTTTTAATTTTTTTAGAATATTAAAGTGGACCTCATTTACAATGAAACCAACACTTCTAAAAATGCTCTTTCCTTTCCTGTTCTACTTTATTCTCTTCCATACTGTCTCTCTATTCCTAAACTTTTCTATTTTTTCACCTCATATAACACTTGATATTTTCTCATCCCTTCCACACATTTTTCTACTTTCCTTCCCCTTTCTTTCTTCCTGTCGTTTTCTTTGCCCCTCCTTCATCACTCCATCAATTTTGCTTTAAGCAATCTTGGAATGCTAAAAAAAAATTGGGCTCTCTTTATTATAGCAACTTGTCACCTTTTCTGTGCCACTAAACTGGTTGGCAGTCTGGTAAAACCTATGAACTTAATATCAGAAAACTGTTTCTAAATGCCTTGTATATAATATATTAGACTACAAAGGAAGCCAAATATATTAAAATATAGTGAATAAATACTTTTTAAAAATTGATCTATGAGGATGGTCTAGGAAGTATTCAGCCATGGGATATGAAAAAAATGGAGACATTTATTGAAGAAAATACAGAATACAAGAAACAGTGCACATAAGACAATGACACCTCAGTCCCCTTCAAGGTAGGAACCTTAGGACCTCATGCACTTTTCCTAATCCCCATCAACTGCCCCATCATATTTCCCTGACTCTTATCTACAGTCTGAAATCTCTTCCCTTTCAAAGGTGGTTTTAGTTTTAAGAAAAACTAGAAGTCACGAGGCACCAAATCTAGGCCATAGGAGGGCCAAGTACCCTAAAGTTGTTAGAAACCTGGCACATTAAAATCATTCAATAGAAAAAAGCTAGAAAATTCTCCCCAAGTACATGCATTTTGAACATGCTTTATCTGTATGGCACAGAATAAATGTTAGAAATGAAGTTAGAATTCCCATCTGCCACTTGTTAACTGTGTAATTTGGGCAAATTCCTGTAAGTATCAGTGTTCTTCATCTTTAAAATGAGAACAGTACTAATGATATCTACCCCAGAGGGCTATGGAGAGGATAATTACTCCATGTATCTAAAAGCACTAATCATGGTATTAGATATTGTAGGTACTCAATATGTGTTGATTGTATTTCAAAACAAGAATGAACTAAATCCAGAAATTAAGATGCTATCAGTTAAAATCATCTTCAAATGAAAGGTCTCCTATGCTCTCCCTTTCTTCTTGGTTAAATCATGTGTTTGTTATCCCGGAAAGAAAGCTATAATTTGACTCCCCATTAAATTTCTTTCATCCTGGGGCAACACAGATGCTATCACACTTAAGTATTCAGAGTATTAGAAAGTTGAGTATCTAAATAGAGTACTTTGAAAATGTTTTGATTACATTGTATATGTCCATCAATTGCCTTGGTAGAAAATAATGATACTCTTTGAACACAAGGTTTCCATGTACCAACCTGGGTTTATAAAGCTGTGCAGTATCTAGGCAGAATCAGACCCCAGGTAATAGCTAGTAATATAGCACAGAAGGGAAGGAAGCATTTAAATTCTACAAAATCCACTTAAACAGATACTTACTACATTTTAGCTAAAAAACATAGTAGTTTTTATGCTTGCATTACTGGAAAGAAAACTTGGTTCTCTTTCACTGACATGTAAAGAGAGGATGCACATCAACCATTCAAGAATCTTTTAGTGAAAATGTATTTTAACAAATTAATCCTTTTAAAAACTATATCTGCATTTTGTCCTGAAACAAGATGTCAGCTATGCTCCTTTGGTCTGGAACATTTTTTGAACTGACCTTTCAATTCATGTTGGTTTCTCTGTACTTTTCCACAATGTGGCTAAAGTATTGTTATACCTTCCAGATTTTATAAGCCATCAGCAGCTTCTTATTCATCGCTTCAATTGCAAAAGACAGGACCATGAAATTGAAAATTTAAGCCAAGATGAAAAAAATGTGATTTGCATTGGCCCTCTCCTGGACATGGGGCTTCTCTTCTAGCCCTTTACTGAGTTTGCTTGAGAGGCCTCCAAGCCAAAGCTGATCACTTACGTGACCTCTTTCTCATGAAAACCATGTCAAATCCTGCTTTCCGATTTTACCAAGTCCCATGCCCTGCTGTTTACTGGAGTAGATTTTCTTGAAAGACTGTTCCTGACTAAGATCTCATGACCTAAGGTTTACTTCTTGTGTCTTCCTTTCAGTTTGCATTTCAAGGGAATCTTCATGTCTGTAGCCCACACTTTGATGGAGAAACAACTATTTTTTCTGCCCCCTAGAAGTTTGCATTATTGTAGATCTTTGGGTAGGAGCTGTGTAGCCATGTCTTCACAAGATGAAATGCATAGGCAATTTTTGTAATTCTGCCACTTTTTAGAAGCACAGAGGTTACAAATTCAAGTACATTTTGAGTACAAGTAGGTAAAATTATTATGTTATGTGGTCACTCGTAAGACAACAGAGTAGAGGTGAATTGACTTTTGCCCCATGAAATTAATTAAACATTATGTTATGCAAAGAACACCTGAACCAGATTCTACCTATTGAGCACAACAGTTTTATGATCCATAACTGATCAAACTGCTCTTCCCTACCCATTTAACTGTCACTAAACAGGATACTCTGTCACTTCTTCAGTAACAAAGTACTGATATTACATGATGACTAAGAAAGCCCTCCCTTCCTTTCACACCAAATATGCATATAAGGAAGGTTTCTACAGTTTTCTTTTTTTTTTTTTTTCTTTTTTGAAACACATCTCAGACATAACCATTTCCGTGTCAAAAAAAACAGTTGCAGGGAAGATGGTAATCACCTTGCATTTGGGTCATTTACAAAAACTTTTGGTGTCTCTACCTTCATCACACTATGTGGCACACAACCACAGAAACTTTCTTCCTTGAATATATGGTGATGATATTGTTTCTTTGCCTGAAAACCTGTAGGGGACTCCAATTATTCCTTTTGCTCATTCTAAATTCCTAATGATGATAAAGTTTCTTGACACATCTGTTTTCAATCAGGCTTCCTTGTCACTTACTCTCATTTGAAGTCATCCTTATGTCAAGCAAACTTACTTATTACCCAAGAAGTGAAGCCCAGTTTCTGAATTTTGACACACATTTGCCTTTCTCCATTCTCCCAGGAATGTCTTTCGCATTCCTTCTTCATAAAGCCATGCCCCTGGCTAATGAGATCTCAAAGCATAGACAAACCTCAAAACTTTTGCTTACATCAGTCATGCAAGCATCAGCTCAGCACTTTTGGACATACAAAGAGGTTTTTGGAATTCATGATTGTGCACATGATTACATAGGGTCATGGCCACACATGCTGGAATTTCAGTCAGATCGAGTTTATGTCATTACTCCTTACTAGCTGTGTGGTCCTAGACTACTTATTCAACCTATCTGATCTTTTGTTTTTGTCATTAGTAAAATAAGAAAGGTAGCATAAGATTCACTTATTTTAATAACTAGTTATTGAGTATATGTTCCATGAAAGGACCTGTTTGTTATTGGTGCTAATATACAACAATCAAAAGAAAAGTAAAACATCTAATCTCATGGAGGTTGCAGTTCAGTGACTTGTGGAAAAAATAAATGAGATAATCAATATATCAACACAGAGGGCCTCACATAGCATGCATTAAATAAAAGTTAGTTACTAACAATATTTTTAAGCTAAAACTGGGTAGTAACTTGGGGGAACTAGGTAGTGTTTCCTTGAGAAAATCTAATGCAGTTATAGAATTACCTCTGCAAGCACTTTGTAAATACTGCGTTAAAAGGATTATCCTAATGTTGGGACCATGATTAACTCTTAGAAAATAGCAATCATTGGTATAGCTGCTGTTATTGTCATAAATAACAATGTTCAATGTGTTCCCATTCCTAGTTTTTCATAAGATTTTATTTTCCCTACTCACACATTTTGTGTGGCAAGCGCCTTACACTCCCTTCAGCGGAGATATGTCCAACATCTTCAGAAAGGCTAGGTTGCTGGCCTTTCCATAGCACCATCTTGGTTACTGCTCCAATCCCATAGCTACTTTTTTTTTTTTTAAAGATTTTTATTTCATTATTTTCAGAAAGAGGGGAAGGGAAAGAGGCAGAGAGGGAGAGAGACATCAATGTATGGTTGCGTTTCACCTGCCTCCAGCCACAGACCTGACTGGAGACCTGGTTTGCAACCTGGTTATGTGCCCTGGCTGGGGAGTCAAACCTGCGACCTTTGGGTTCACAGGCCGACGCCTTATCCACTGTGCTACCAGCCAGGGCCCGTAGCTACTTTTTTAACCTAATCAAGTAATGAGGAAATTTTTAATATTTCCTTTAAAAGGACATGGATTATGCATCTATGGCAACACTCACCTTTTGTAAACTGAATGTGTCAGAATGTTTTCAACAAAGTTCTATATGCCCAGAAACAGAGAAGGAGTGGGATTGAGGAAATTTGCTCCAGAGATCCCAGAAACACTATTTATTGGCAATTCTGTCTAAATCTGATTTGTTTAAACCTGAGTTATAAATGATCCCTGATATCAAGTAATTACTTTCTTTTAGATCAAAATAAATAAGGGAAATAGCCTCAATAGAAAATTATAAGTGAGCTCTGGCTGGTAGCTCAGTGGATAGGTGCTGGCCTGCAAACCCAAAGGTTGCTGGTTTGATTCCTAGCCAGAGGACATAACCAGGTTGCAAGCCAGGTCTCCAGCCAGGTGTAAGGCAACCATACATTGATGTTTCTCTCTGTCTCTGACTTTCTTCCTTCTCCTCTCTCTGGAAATAAATAAAAATCTTAAAAAAAAAAAAAAAAAAAAAAAAGAAAGAAAGAAAGAAAGAAAGAAAATTATAAGTGAATTTCTTTACGGGTAAGGGACCTAATGGCAGGGGTAGGATAAGTGACTAATAAACCTCTGATGGAGAAAGAAGGTCCTTTTGATGGCTTTTTTTCTTTTTTAACCAAACACTCATGGGTGCCATCAAGATAGGAGAGAAGCTCTGTCTGTATCTTGGAAGCTAAACTGCCAGACCATAACCTGAATAGAAATTAAACAGTATTTTCAAAAACCCTCTTCCAAACTATTCCAAGAGGACCTTATATCACCCAAATCATTCCTCCTCTGATTCAGTTGATTCAGTTTCCATACCACATAGAAAGAACCTAACACATTCTCTCATTTACCTCCCACAAAAAGTCTTTTTTTTTTTTTTTGGTCAATGAAGAAAACGGAATTCATGGAAATTAAAATATTTCTTAAAGAGTACTGTGACAACCTGCAGGTTATTCTGCAGCACCTTTCAGGTTCTCAGCTAGCAAGCTGGCAAGGCCATAAGGCAAACCTTGGTGTGTCGAGCTCTAGAGTCTATACATTATTTCTGTTGCTTATTATGAACAAGTATGAATGTGGGGACTTGCCCATCACAACCACTTCAATGGGGTCCCAAGGCTCTGTGCTTCTTTGCCTGAGGTTAAGGGTCACATAGGAGGATGTGCTAATGGTGTCCATGCAGGTTAAGTCAGATGGAGATAAAGCAAAAGCTTGGGATTCTAATGCCTTTGACCTGTGTTGGACATCACCATCAAAGGTGCAGATTGCTGCTGATAAAGGGAAGAGTACACCAAACGAGAAAGTAATTTGCACTGGACTCTTGGATGAGATGATGAATTACATTTACTCAGATGACATTTGAAGTCTGTAGATGATGTTTCAGCTCACACACAACTCCTGGGTTCTCCTTCCTGCCCATGTGACCCCTTCAAGTCCAGTGACACTTTATGTCATCACTATTGTAAGCATGCAGCTTTGGTATCACATGGAAGCTTGATGGAAATGGAGAATCTCATGATGCACTTCAAATCTACTGAATAAGAGCCTGAATTTTAACCAGATCCCCAGGAGATCATTACATTAGAGTTTGAAAAGTACTCCTGTGTGTTATTTCTATACCAGGCTTGAGACAGAAGAAAATTTTGAGTCTGTTTATGGTATCGTCTGCCTAGGCCTTTCACAGTCTGTCATTCTAAATGCCTCCTTGGGAATCTGCCTAGTAAACAGAACCCAGGGTTCTTGTCCTGGAGAACCATCAACTCCTCTATTCCCATCACCTACTTCCTGTCTCCTCTTCTCAGCCAAGGAAAGTTTTCTAACCTGGGTGGGATCATATCCTCTTTCTACTCTATGTCCCCCTCATTTTCTCAGTCTTTATCTAGGTCCACTCTAAGGGCTTAAGTGATTTTAGAGCAGAAAAGCCTGAGATTAATATTGAATCCAGGTTCAGCTGCCTGCCACTCAAAAGCCAATAATCAAGAGACAAGGGTTGGTGAAAGGAAAGCAGGTTTATTTAAGAGCTGGTTTATTTAGTCTGCCTGAAAAAATGGCAGACTAAAGTCAAAAAGACAGTTTTAACAATTTGACATGAGCAAGGGTTTTATAAGGAGGGAAAAGGAGGAAAATAAACAAAGCAAAAGAATGAAAAGGAGGGGGTTGAGAGTTCTCTGTTGAGAGGACTATGTGCAAGTCAGCACAGTCTGCTCAGATAACTGGTTGAAGGTCAGCAAATCTTCCAGAGTTAGGTCTGGAAGTTGGAGTCTGATTGCTGTTGTTGTTGTTTTGCTTTTTAAAGCTGGTTCCTAGAATTTTTAAGCAAACAGGCCATTTATCTGCAGTAACATATTAGTTAAAAGGTCATCATTAGAGGAATCTATTACTGATTTCTGCCTTGCCTCAACCCTGAGCTGAGGCAATTAAATAGAACCAACCATCTGCTGGAATTAGGAAAAAAGAAAGGAGTAAATGGGGGTGGGAGAGTAGATAAATTTATCAAAATATATATATATATATATATATATATATATATATATATATATATAAATGACCATGTCATTGCTATTTATACATTCCTATAAAGTGAGGCCTCTATATCCTTCCTACCTTGAATTCATATCAATGCTAAAAATATTTGTGAACAATTATGATTGATCAACACATGTCTGATTTTGAGACTTCTCAGCTAGAAAATGCACTCATTTCTATATACTCAGTATCAGGAGCGAGGTCCAGCTTAAAGGTGAGCTCTGATATTCAAATCTACCTCTTTCTAGCTGAGCGGTCTGGATGTCTCTTAATTGTTCTTTCTTCTTTGGAATAAACAACAACATTATACCTACCTTAGAGAGCTTTTATAGTATTAAATGAAACTATGTATGTAAATGTTAATATATTACCTAGCATATAATAGGCCTAATAAAGTTGAGATTCTTTTATTATTCCAGAATTAATACCTATGAAATGTCAACTTCCATTTAACAAGACAACTAGAAAATTATGAAAGATTTTAATCTAGATTCCAAGTATTAAAATTATTCTATCAAATTTTCAGTTGGAACCTAGGTCATCCTAATATCAATAGTGTATACAAGGTTTGTCCCCAAAATATTGAACCAATGTCAATACAATTAAAATAGTTTGTAAGGCCGATACTTTCAGGATAGACCTTATATTTATTAAGTATTATGTGCCACATTCTCATACATTATCATATATAATCCTCACAACTCTTATGAGTTAGTTTCTATTTTTATCTTACTCTTTAACCTAATCTCTGAATCTATTTCCTTTGTTCTTGGGCACATAGCTATAGACTAGATGGGCATCCACCCTTATACCTAGGTGTGACCATATAACTGAGAAGAGCGCCATCCCCTGTTCTCTTTCCTATTCCATAACATGGCAGTCTTGAAAATTATATGTTGAAGATGGAGGAGCTACAAGATGGATTGAGCCTGGGTTCTTTACTGCCTCTTAGAGGAAAGTCATCAGCAGGTCAGAAGAAAACCATTCTGAATTTCATGTAAGAAATAAATCCCTAATGTGTTAAGTTTCTGGTATGTATTTATCGCAGCAGCTACTCTGCCCTTAACTAATTCACTTTAGAGGTTAAGTAATTTACCTAGGGACAAAAATTATAATTGGGAACCAGGGATTCTAGGTCAATTGAATCCCAAAACCTGTGTTATTATTCATTAAACTATATTGGCATCAAGCTTCACCTTAAAGCCAGGGTAATTTGGTTTTAGCTGCCTGGTAAATTATGCCAAAAAGTAACCACTAGAAGGGAACAAGTCTAAAATATAGAAACACTTGAACTAGGTTGTTTTTGGAAGCTAGTGCATGAATCAGCAGTTTCTGAGGCCTGAAATATACCACAGGTCTCATCAGATGGTCTCAGGCAATGCCAATTTATAAGAAAAAGAATTTTGCCTTAAGAACCTGTCATTGATTTTCTGAAATTTGTTGTCAGTTTTACTTCTCTCTCTATGGGGCACTGAACCAATGACCTGTGTGTTTGGAATCTCTTAAAGGTTGGTAATGGTTGTAGAAACTGTCCATGGAGTTCTCCACCTCTAATTGAGAATCAGACTTGAGACTGATGAGAGCCCAGGAAATATTCTCCAAGTGTGTACTCATGGTAGGAGTTGTTTGCTCAGAAGGCTCACAAAGCCTTCTCCCTACCAGAGCCTTAAAGAATAGGATGGGCAGAACTCCACTTGATAGAACAGAAGCATTAGACTCAAAATGAAAACAACACCAATAATAACAAAATAAACACTTCCATGGCACATACAGATAACAAGACTCTTTCAAATGGATAGTTTCAGTGTCAATAGGCATTGAGACAATCCTCCTTTAAGTAATGAGATTTCTAAGAATCTATGAAGTGACTTGTCAAGAGTACAATAAGGTATAAACAATGGACTCCTAACTCTAAACCCATCACAAAACTATTCCAGCTCTCTGTATCTAAATCCTCAAAGAACCAAGTAAGCTTGCAGCAATAAAAATCAAAAAGGGCTCATTCTCAGGTTCTTTCCATTGATGGAAGATGACTGGTACACAAAACAAGTTGGCCTGTGAATCAGGGTCTGTCAGATGCAGGCCCTTCAGATCTTCCAGAAGCTGCTTCTTTGTCTTGACAATTCTGTGGCTCATAGAGCATTCAACATATCTTTTATAATTAGTTTTCTTTCTTCTCTTCAGGCCTTGGCCTAGAAAAGCCAAGCAGAAGAACCCTAGCAGAAGGTCAGATGCTTGTCTCAGCTCTGCATCCTCCCTCAGGGAATATCAAAAATATTTACACATGCTAAGGTGAGCATCAAGTTTGTTCTTTTCCAAAAACTCATTACTACCAGTTCCATCTCCTCAACACTAAACTGAGAATCTGTGTTCCCACCTTACCACTATATGGTTTTATTTATTTGTTTATTTATTTTCTAAGTTTTCTTCTCAATTGTTTCTTGTTTTTATTCAGTATCATTTTTCTTTAACAACTTTTCTTAAATTTAATTTTACTGTTGTTGTATTACATCCATCCCCTTTTTGCTCCCCTCTGTCCCCCTTCCCCCCCACCACCACCAAAGTCAATCCCACTTGTTGTCCATGTCCATGGTTCTTCCATTCTAGGTTCTTGTCTAAACTGCTCCCCTTCTTTGCCTCTTCCCCACCTCCACCTGCCCCCCTTTACCACTGTGTAAGGTTTTTAAAAAATCCAAAGACGGAAAAAAAAATACCTGCACCAAATTCAGAGCTTCTTTGAGAAAGCTGAGCATAGCCATGCCATCCATGGTGAAGACAGAGCCAATGGTGTACATAATGAGTCATGTCCTGATGAGTTAATTGCCCCAATTGAAGATAAGCACAGTGGATGAAAAGGATTTGTTAATGTAAGATTTCACTCTTTCACACATAAAATAAAACCCAGAATAAAGATTTAACAACTTAGGGAAATTTGTGCAAAGATCACTTTTGAGGAAAGAAGTACTGCTCAGATTTGTAGATGAGGAAATCTTATGCATAAAATATAACCATACTTCATCAGTTTTAAAGGAAAAAGAAAACTATTTAATTCACTTCGGTGTCCTCTCTCCTCATCAACCAATGTAAAGAATAGGTGCTCTAGAGTGTGGAAGACCTGAATTTAAAAAAAAAAATTTTTAAAGATCTTATTTATTATTTCCAGAGAGAAAGGACGGGAGGGAGAAAGAAAAGGAGAGAAACATCTGTGTATGGTTGTCTTTCACCTGCCTCCAGCCACAGACCTGGCTGGAGACCTGGCTTGCAACCTGGTTATGTGCCCTGACTGGGGAATTGAACCAGTGGATTTTGGGTTCGCAGGCTGGTGCCTTATCCACTGGCTACCAGCCAGGGTGGAAGACCTGAATTTTAAATCCCTCTGTCCTCAAACTGGTTACATGGGGATGATCATATTTATTATATTATTTCCGTATGTGTAACATTGTGGATAATGCCTATTTCTCATGGACTCTTGAAAATGAAAGGAAGTGATACAACACACACACCCAGAGTGACTGGAGCAGTGCCTAGTACTTAGCAGGTGTGCAATAAATATCAGTTCCCCTTTCCCTCTGATCTATAGGGGGTACAATCAAAAATGGTTGAAATAAAGGAAAAAAAAAATTAAATGCCAGAATGTAGGCTAGAAAGACATTGTGACGTCTGGCCAGAAGTTAGTCAAAATATTGATAAGGAAAACAGAAACAAAGTTTCTGCTCTTCAAAGCTTCTTTAAATGAAAAGTGAAAACATCGTGGTCTTCATGACACGTGTCATTGCTCTGATTCTGTAGACCCCCCGTAAGTGACTTCAACTTACAACTAAAAACAGGAAAAGAGCAGGTGGCTCTAAAACAGTGGATGTCAATTATTTTGTCCAAATTGGTGTTCATGTTGCTTTGAAAAATTAGTAGATATATAATAGCAATGGTTAAATCATTGAACATTGATAATAGAAACACTCAAAATCAGTGCAGCAGAAATAAAATGGTCACTTCAGCTATCTCCATTAAGGAAAACCCATCTGAGTTGGCTAGTTTGGTCATGTGCAGTGTAGCCCAGCCAGTGCCAGCAGGAGCCAACCTAACCAGAGGAAGCCCAAGTGCTCTGTGTACTTGACTAGGAAACTAGAGCTACCCGGGATGTTTCTGAAGAATATGAAGGGATGGACAGAGAGACTACAAAGAGGAGAAGGGGCAAGGTAACATCTGTGAGGAACACAGTGCTGGGAGAAAAATTTCCAGTGGTCACGTGGCTGAAAGATTCCTAAAATCTGGGATGTCTGAAGCACATGTGAAATCACGTGTGAGGGTGCATAATAATCCTTCTTCATTGCCTCCAGCCTTTAGAAAGATTTTGTTTTGCCCACTGCCTCCTGATAGTTGGTGCCCTGTAGAAATACAGAGCACAGAGCACAGAGCTTCACTCCACAACTGGGTTCCAAACAAATAAATGAATGAAATAAGCAGTCCAAGCAGAAAGACGGGATACCCAATACCACCCTAAGGTTCAATGTTTTGCTAGAAGGGCCCATGACTTTAGCATCATCCAAGTCATCAGGTGCCAGTCAAAGGCCAGCCTTCTCAGCCGGCTTTTCTAAGGCCAGCAGCCTCAGACCAGCTACGCTAACTCTTTCCTGAACAGAGCTCAAGACAGTTTGTAACATATTTGCAGAGAAACATGACCCAGGAATCTTGGAGGACTAGAGGTGCACAAAGTGTCTGTTATTCAGGTTACATTAGCCTTTTTATAGCATTTTATACTATATTAGGAACTTTCATTTGTACCTTCCTTTATTTCATCTTACATCAGTGCTGAAGAGTAAGCACTCTTATCTCATAGATGGAAGACCTGGGCACATTGAGGTTTAGTAACTTCCTTACATCCTCACATCATGGTATTACAGAACTGTGCTGCAAACCCAACCTTTGGACTCTACATTCAGCACACTTTCCATTAAATTCACAACACCTACGCCTTTTCTCAGCTAGCGACACCAATTCCAGTCCTCACCTCTAGTCCCCTTCTTCAGGAGCTTTCTATTTTCACCTCTGCCTACATCCAATAACTAGACTATCGCCGATTGTTTTTCTCAAAAATGGTCACAAGGACCTTGCCAGTCACTTGCCTTTCCAAACCTTTGCCATTCTCCCATGGAGATGTGACGCTTATTTCCTGGGTCAGCCTTTACAACTGACTCAACAGACAGTGAGGCCAGAGGTGAGGCCACATGGCTGCTGAGGCTAAGTACCACCGTAAAGGGCTACTCAGCTCCCCGAAGTGTGTTCTGCTCCCTGCAGTGTGTTCTTTCTTCTTCTTCTTCCTTCTCCTCCTTTTTCTTCTTCTTCCTCCTCTTCTTCTTTCTCTCTCTCTCTCTCTCTCTCTCTCTCTCTCTCTCTGAAGCCCCGAGGTATAATAAGACAGGTTAGCCAGGAGCTCCAGCTCTTCCAGCCCCCAGCTACTTAAGGGTCCCAGCCCAGGCACCTGGAATACAAGTGAATACAACTTCAGATAATTTCAGCCCCCAGTGTTCAAACCATGCACGTGGATGCCCAGTGGGACACAAACAAACTGTCCCCACAAAATCTGTCCAAACTGCAGATTCATGAGCAAAGTCAATGTTGTTTTAAGTCACTTAAGTCGTTCCAGTTTTAGAGTTGGGGTGTGTCACACAACAACAGAGAGATGAGACAGTGACACTGATAGAACACCAAATACATACATATCAGAGAAAGTGGGCATTTAGAGACGTTTTTGAAAGGACAAATTTAAGCTAATAAACATAAGTGTTACCCAGCAGTTAAGCTATTTTATTTACATTGTTGGTAATATTTACAAGTTAAAATGCTTCTACTATGGTAACCATTAATGCCAATCAGCCACATAATAACAAATCTGAATTTTTGTGAATATGTGTAGATCTTGAACTTTTGATATTTCTTAACAGGAAATCATTTGCTATTTTCAGGCAATAAAATCGTACTTGGAGTCTTTTTAGCCCAATAATGATGACCTTTCACCACAGAATTGGACCCATGATCTCACTTAATGAGGCGCTTACTTCTTGGCAGACATTAGCTTCTGTATCTCCACCTGGTATGACTTAAAGAGCTGTGCTTCTTGGGAGGTGAACTAATTAGACCCTTTGGAAAGTGGCGTCTGAAACCTGAGGGTGGAGAAGTTCTAGAAAAACACCTTTTGGTGGGCAGGTAGCATGACAGGCCAGGAATACCTGGGTTTGGAGCCAGCATGTGAGGAGAGAAAAATTCCTTGTCAGTAGCCACCTGGGGAACTAATGAGGGAAATGGAAAATAGGATGCTAACGAGCTGAGGGAGGAGGGAGGTGAGGCATTTGTCATTAGTGGGGAGAGAAAATCAAACAGGAGCTTCTACATACCTGAGGAGTAGCAGAGCTGCTTCATCCACACTTTGCAGAGTTGACCTCAGAGAAATGACTGCCTGTGCTCAGCAGTGCAACAGAGGTGGTTACACTGTGGGTCTCCAAAACCCAGCCATGTTTCTCATCAGCTGAACACTTACAACCGCACCTACTCCTGGGAAAGAGAGGGAGAATTGATCTTGTTCCATAGTCATATGAGACTGACCTTTCTGTTTGCTTAGAAAATTGCTCAGACAGGCCCAGAAGTGCACAGTGGCAGGGCCGGGACAGCGTGCTCTACAGATCTGGAGAAAGAGCCTGCACAAGGGATCTCATATCATGCTTCGTTTCACCACACTTCACCCAGGTGTTTTGTTTTTAATTAAAAATTGAACTTTTACAGAAATTTTATTAGCAGCAAAACTCAGGGTCAGACCTTGAACGGTGAATGTAATAGGAAAATGAAAGTCATAACAGAAATGGATGTTTTAATTATGACAATAATTATATCTGTTCTGCAGTCCTTCTGCTCCCACAACTCTCAACCCTCACCTCCCTCAGTATCTTATAACCTTCAAAGATTTGTAGTGTTTATATAGCACAAAAATAATCCTTTTGGCTTTTAGGAAGAGTTTTGAAAACAATACCTTATGCTATTTTGTTAGCCTGGTCTTTTAATGATATTGTAATATTTCTTTTCATAAGCTTTTGTGGTGTGCAGAATTTTAAGGTGGTTCCAATATTCCCATCACCTGGTATACACACCCTACCCTTGAGTGTGCACAGAACCTGTGAACATGATGAATAGTCATACCAATGAATATGCTGCACTATACCCGCACTCACTTATAACAGGCTAGAAAGATTCCCCAATTGCTTTGAAGATGTAAGCTGCCATATTTTGAGAAAGTCATCTGACTAGGATCCATGGAAAACTCTTAGAAACTGAGAGCAATCCTTGGCCCACACATAGCATAAAACCAGGATCCGCAGTCCTACAACCATGAGAACATAAATTTAGCAAATAAACAAGTTGGTTGAGCTTGGAATGACCCTGAACTCTAGATGGAAACCCCACCCCCCTGGGCATCTTGGTTTCAGCCTGTGAGACCCTGACCAGAGGACCTCCATCTATCAGTGACCATATTCTGAGAATATGTAAGATTAAAAATGGGTATTTTAAAACCCTGGCTGGTAGCACACTGCTAAGGCATCGGCCTGTGAACCCAAAGGTCACTGGTTCGATTCCTGAGCCAGGGCACATAACCAGGTTGCAAGCCAGGTTTCCAGCCAAGTCCGTAGCTAGAGGCAGGTGAAAGGCAACTATACATTGATGTTTCTCTCCCTCTCTGCTTCTCTCCCTTCTTCTCTCTATGGAAATAATAAATAAAATCTTTTTTTAAAAAATGGGTATTTTAAGCCACTAAATTTGTGGTTGTTATATAGCAATAAAATATTTATACAGCTCTCTCCCATCCACCATTGTCTTATTTTCAAAATGCTGTCACATAGCTCTTACCACAGTGTGCATATATTTTATTCTTATTGTTTTTAAAATTATGGAATTTATAAAGGTTTAGCACTGTCCTTTATTTTTATTATTATTATTTTTTTACTTTGTGCTGGATGCCTATAACTTAATTTACCATGTTTTCAACCTTCCTCTGTTTTTCCTTTGTGTGCCCATGAGAAGAAAATAAATAAGAATGCCATTTATTTCACTCATGGAAGTGAAAGGTGATATTTGTGCTGACCAAGGGTGGACACCCTTTCTTGCCCCATTTTTTGTGCCCTATAGTTTTCCATTACACATACTCATATTCCTTTCTTACCTCATAGTTGTCTGTAGCTGCAAAAAATACTACTTTCTCTGACCCTAGAAGTATTACTGGGAGGAACCCTTCTATCTCTACCTTCTTGTTTGATCTTCAGGACCTGTAATACCTTAATTGCTAACACAAGTCAAAGTGGTGATGAAGGCAATTATCAGTTAAATTTCTACGAGCAGAGGAAACATCTAATTTAATTGCCACTTGCAATAATGGCTGACGTAAAAAAATCACTATGGCCCTGGTCAGGTGGCTCAGTTGGTTGAAGTGCCATCCCATTCACCTAGAAGGTTATGGGTTTGATCCCCGGTCAAGGTACATACCCAGGTTGCAGGTTTGATCACTGGTCCATGCATATAGGAGGTAACTAATTAGTGATTCTCTCTCACATCAATGCCCCTTTCTTCCTCTCTCTCATTCTCTCTCTCCCTTCCTCTCTCTCTCCAAGAATTGATAAATATATCCTCAGGTGAAGATTTTTAAAAATCATCATGGAAGACATTAAGATGTCCAAAAATTATTTATGGTAAGCAATGAAATTATCTGTTTCTCTTATCTATTTTAATTTATGACATATTTTCTTAGACTGCCACAGAATGTGACCTAATTTGGAGCTAGGGTCTTTGCAGAGGTGATTAAGTTAAAATGAGATTATTAGGGTGGGCTCCTGATAACTGATGAAAAGGAGGAAATTTGGACAGCGAGACAGAGAGGCATGAAGAGAAGATGGTGTGAAACAGTGCAGAGAGAAGACAGCCATTTGCAAACCAAGGAGAAAGGCCTAGACTTGGTGCTCCCCTCACCAAGTCTGCTGTCAGAGGACCCAAACCTGCTGACTCCTCAATATTAGATCTCTGGCTTCCAGAACTGTGAGACAATAAACTTCAGATGCTTAAGTCACTTGGTTTGTGGCACTCGGTTGAGGCAGTCCTGGAAAAGGAATGCAGACTTCAATCTTTGCTCTACATATTCTTTGCCTAACAAGTCATTGCATTATTGCTACGAGTAGCACTCAGTCTCAATCTTCGTTTCTTCCTCAAGCACATTGCAACTTTAGCCTGCTCTATACAGAATTTTTTTTCTTTTGCCCTTTATTCATTTTTAAAGCTTGTTTACTCACAATGTGATCAGTAATAGCTCCATGGCCCTATCACTGTGTCTTCCCTAGGAATAAGCCCTGCAATTAAACTAAAGGAAAAACAACAGGTAAGATGTACAGACTTTGATATTCTAGACAAACTGGGGAATCAGTGGACAAATCAGTTTGGATTGATGAGAGAGTTCATGGCCCAAGGAAATAAGTTAGGAATAATTAATTTGGGCATATTTTAAGGGAACTTTGGAGAAATCTGAACTTCATCTTCCAGCTAGAGAAATCATTGAAGAGATGTAGTTGTTTTTATTTAATGTGTTTGTTTGCCATAAATATTATATTGGATTCAGTTTTTCTGGAAGATGCATTTGGTCATAATTTTAGAAACTAGAGTGGAAAAAGAATTATGGTCATTGAGATCAGATGAGAGTTTATGAATCAGTAATGTATTGAGGTATTTAAAACCTAGATAATAATGCAGTAAAAATGGGATGAAAAACTATATATGTAAAAGAATCTAATGAGGAAAGATATCAATAAGTCTTACTGAAATGTAAGACAACCTTGAAATCTCTGGCTGAAAAAAGCAAAACTGATTCACCTAATCTAAGAAAAAATATAAGTAGTTTACTCTAAATAATATAAGCTATTTCATTAGGTTTTAATAATGATTAACACATTTAATAGTTACTAATTAAACATTTTTGTTTAACAGGTATATTTTTAAATTTCTTTTCAGATACAATATTGAAGAACCCCAATAAAAGTTGAAGTGTTTTAATGTTGGATTATCATTTGTTTGTTAAAATCAATGCTCAGAATTTAACCTGGGGTACAGAGTGTTTCACAGTTTCCTTCAGAAAGTAAAGGAGAATGTCATTTTTCTTTATTTCAAGGCATAACTTAATTATGCTTACTTTCTGTTGACTGAACAAACACTCCTCTAAGAAAGTCTGCAGTATGAGAGTGTTCTCAAATGCCCACACACATGTACATTCACTCACAATCTAACAAGTTTTCCTAGAAATGTGTTATAAATGACTCATTTTTCTATACTCTTCAAGAGCACTATGAGACTCCTAAATGTTCAATTATAACCTAAATAATAGCTACTTACCTCCATTATTTCTAAAAAAACAAATGTAATATTAGCTAGACTGCCTTCATGTGGAAACACACGAGCAATGGTTTTATAATGAGAAGACAGCCTTTGCTGACCCTCATGTATTTAAATTAATAACCTTAATATCATTAAAAATTGTGCAAGTCCTTCATTTCCTTTCTCTCACTTTCTTTCCTTAGATTCCTTTAGTGCAAATAAAATACAGAAGATGACAGTTAAAGAAAGTGAGAAAATGCTACATAAATGTCAGGGGCCATTGAAGATTTTGAAAAAAAAAAAGAAAAAAAAGTATATCTAGTTACTGGCAAATGTTACTTATGGAAATGTAAACATTAATATCTGGACATCTTTGAATTACTTGAAATGTGACAAAGCAACATGTACCCTAAAAGCAATAACATCATAATTTGTCATTATATGATGTCCCTAAATCTTAGGTTATTTGCATATTATCTCCCAGATACATATTTCCAAGCTTTTTGCAAACTTTTTGGCTCAGCTCCACATCCCAGCCTAGGCCAGAATAGCACAGACCTTATTGCCATCTAGAAATGAAATTTCTTCACTTTACAGGGAAAAGTATAAAGAGAAACAACCCTTGAAAAATGCTGATGAAATGTAACTTTTCCCCATAATAATTCTCTGGCATTTATGACAAAGATCTTCTGTTACTTACAACTTATAGTGAATTGCATTCTTGGCCTAGCTGCAACCTAAAAAACTGACAGGGGAGGGACTTGAATATATCGCTAAGCAGTGAGGGAGCTGTTTTTCAAGTGAGACCAAGGCAATGAGAGTTTGGAACACCTCATACTTCAATGAAATCCAATTTCCTCTTACAGATTTGACTCAGTAGCAAGAAGGCACTCTTATTGCAATGCTTTGATTTCAACATCTATAAAAGAGAAAAGAAACTTTGCAATGATGTTTTGGGTGTTTTATTCATTACTTACAAATGTATTTTCATCTTGTCCAGTTCTAGTGAATTCTAACCACTGAGGCAGGACCTTAGACTTCCAAGGATTTGCAGAGAATTTTGTTACCAATAGATTTACATATTCCTCATTGATAAGTCCTCTGGGTTTTGTGGAAGCCTGCGACCAGGGGTTGGTCAGCAGACTGGAACATCTTACAGCAACTGATTAGATGGTAGACAAGGCATATTTTAATAGGGTGGTATAGCACATAAGATTGGAAATATGAACATTTTCTGATTGGGAGAGGCTAAAAGATTCAAGAAGAGTCAAATAAATATTTAATATATACTTACTATGAATTAGGACTTCAAACAGCTAGCTCCCTTCTTAACCATGGAGTCACCCTAGACTCTTTGAGGTAATGGAAGTTGAAAAAGCTATATACCCTTTCTTTTAAATCTTTGAGATTCTGGGAAGGAAGTCAAACATTAAAAAAAAAAAGGTTGTTTATAGTCATTGAGGTATGTCAGTGGTCCAATCTGAAACGTACTCCTAATCTGCTAGAACCATTGTCCAGGGTTTTCAGATTTGAGAGAATGTTCATAAAGACTTCTTCAATTCCCTTGTACATATCTGAAAGTTGTTGCTATCATATTAGTAACTAACTGAAAATCAACCATATTTTCAACATGGAAAAAAGCATGCATTAACTTGAGTCTTCCTAATAAAACAAAATTCTCTGCTCAGAACGAACAGAGAATGTTAGTAGAGAGGTTGAGGGTGCCTTGTTTGAAACCCCAGTGTTAGGAAAGATGTGAAAGTGGGTCTTGGAAGCAAACACACTTTCTGGAACCTTTATAGTCAGTTACCAACAGCTATGTGCTACATTCATTGAGGTTCTACTGCAGGTTTTAACTTGACTGCAAGTTAATTAAATCTGAATTTTTACTTAAACCCATAGCCTATTACCTGTTTTATAGCTAAAGCTCATTCACTGTGATTGAAGGGTGAAACTCAATTCATTTATTTGGCACTTAATCTATATCAAACGCAATTTAAACATTTTATGCAACCTCAGTTAAACTCCCACAATAGCCCATGAGGTACAAATTATTAATATCCCTGTTTTAAAAATATGAAAATTAAGGCCATAGTTAGATAGCTGTTTAGGTTTTAACCCAGAAATAATGTGTCCACAGCTGGTTTTCTTGCACCTAATATTGGATACCTTTCTACAGGACAAATCATCTACTTCAAAAATGGAAATTCTATAAAGAGAGTAAAGTAAGGTTACAAGTGGCATCTTATCCTGGGAAATAAAGGCTACAGAGTTAGAGTGAGTCTAAAGAAGCTGTTTCAGGAATTTTTTAATAATTATGTAATAATAGTTCAATGAAAAATTGAACAAAAATGCAACAGTTTTCACTGGCAGTAATCTCACTACATAGCACATGATGAAGTAACTCTCTCTTCCCTCTGATTTTTGGGCTCCAACAACAGAAATGAATATCAGAGAGGGATAACTTGGCCTATAACTCTGTTGACCTTACACACAGACAGCCAGATATTTCTCCAGTAAAATGGGTTTATTTGGGAACAACAAATAATTTCAATCTGACACATAAAGTCTAATGGCAAACCACACTGAAGTCCAGAGAACAAAGGAGAGAAATGTTTTGTTTTATTTTGTTTTGTTTTTAATAGCAGAAAGGAGGAATTTAAAGGAGTTATTGTAAACAAAGAATCCATTGGAGGAAACCATGTTCAAAGTGTAGTGGCTTTTCATTGTATTGGCTGAGCTATGTAGATCTTTCTAGCTATGTCTTTAAAGATTTTATTTATTATTTTTAGAGAGAGGGGAAGGGAGTGAGGTGAAACATCAATGTGTGGGTTGCCTTTCACCTGCCTCCAGCTAAGGACCTGGCTGGAGACCTGGCTTGCAACCTGGTTGGTTATGTGCCCTGGCAGGGAATCAAACCAGTGACCTTTGAGTTCACTGTGCTACCAGCCAGGGTGCTGTGTAGGTCTTTCATTAGATGAATGATTGCCAGGAGGGGCAAAGATCCTACTTCTTCCTCCTAGAGTAGTAAACAAAAAACCCAACTTTCTACAGGAGATGGAAAGTATGTGTCTTCCTGTTTGGTGTAATTGACAATATATGGTAGAACATGAGAGGTCCCACTCATGTTCCCAATTCTAATTCAAATGAAGTTTCTGTTTATTAATTTTCATAGTTCCCACTTTTGATCAAGATTTTTCTCTGACAGCGTCACTGATTGTGACTTAGGTTTTTCCAGAATCAGTGGACTTTTATCTCTTGATGCCAGGAAGAACCTTTCCTGGGTGTTTTGTTCCATGTGAAAAATAAAAATAAAAAACAAAAGCTGTACAGATTGAAAATCTGTGGTGGTCACATTTGAGTAACATGGAAGAGTATGAACTTTCAAGCATTTCCCATCTAAAATCTGCGTCTTAGCATAGTGAATATGGCAAAGGTGTGTTCAGAACTGAAAAAAATTAGGCAAGCAATTTGGAATGACACAATACAGGGATAAAACCTGAAGCCATTAAATAGTGTTCTTATACGAGAAGAAACTGGAACAGGATGACTTATTGATTATACAGCCTATAGTTTGCAAATTCCAGAGTTGGTTAATAATCTGAATTAAAAAGAGACTCTGTGAATTTTAAACCTCTTAACAGGCCTGGTCTGAACATCTTGGGATAGCTATTTCATCAGATGTCCTCTGCTTCAATTTCAGGAAATTTTCTTCTTTAAGTCACCATATGGTCTGCACCTTCAGTCAGGGTTAGGTGCTTCCTTTGTATGTGTCATGAAAACCCAGCAGCTTATTCCCTGGAGTTTAATGGCATAAGGGTGAATTAGCATTAGCTGATAGGGGCTTTGTAAAGGAGATTGAAGACAGTCTCCTTTTACCAGTGCAAAAGAGGCAGGCATCAGATGCATTGGGTGACCTGTGACTATGTCAAAGATTATGAGTTTACATTTCAAAGGGGTGGATCTGAGATTTAGAAGGGCTAATGACAGTGCTTCTGGACAAGGTATTGGGATGGTCCTGTACAAATTTTGCCAATTGATTCTTAACGTTTCCATTAGTGTGTTTGACTCAACCTGAGGATTAAAGGTGGTAAGTGCAGGAAAAATGGAAAATTGGCCAAACGGCACAGGCTTGTTGAAGAATCTGCCTGGGAAAATAGGTTTCTCCGCCACTACCAAGGTTGAGAGGGGTCCCAGGTAGGTATAATCTTTTACAAAAAGACTTTAGCAGCAGAAGAGGCAGTAGCCTATCTATCAGAAAACACTTCAGTCTAATGAGAAAACGTACAGACCATGACTAAGACATATTTATATCTATGAGACAGGGAAAGCTATATGAAATCTATTTTGCCAAAACTTGACTAGTCCATTAGGCAATTTAAAATGTTGAGGAACAGTGTGGGCTGTTCTTTGGCCATCTGGAAAAAAAGAGGTAGGCACATCTTGCAGCCTTATAAATATTCTCCCACGAACATTGACTCATGATTGCTATCATTTTTCACAGAGGACCAAAGGCTCAATAAAGGTACAAGAGTTAAGATTGGGAATTTTAAAAGTCTCTGGCAGGACTGGGTTGCTGTTTATTCTGAACCAGAGCTTTCATTTTTTATGAACCAACAATTGTTGGATTTTCAATATTGTTTTTCCTTTTCTGAAGCCAATTATTGGGCTACTCAAGCCAGTGTTTTAAAGTTACATTTGGGGAAATATCCCAGTGGGCCTTGACAGAGGTCTGACACTTGATTCCTCTCAGGGCAGCATTCCCTGTGAAAGTGCCAGCAGGGCGATTCCCGAATCTTCCAGGGAGTTGCGTTCAGAATGCCTGGGATCTTAGTAATAGCTAAAGCAGCAGGTAAAAGTATAGCAGCCAGTAATTCCTGAGCATACAGGCTATTTTCAATTGTACTTCCCCTGCAAGTGAGAAACTCATTTTGCTTCTGCAATCATTCTGAAATCAAGAGCTACTTTGAAAGTATTCTGCTACTAGAATGGATGACAGCAGTTAGCCTGAGTGCAAGCCCATGTGAATGTACAAAATTCAGCTGGTTGGTTTCCGGTGGCCAAAGGCAAAGGTGCTGCTTTTATTACATCAAAAATGTTGGTATTAGGCCCTGGCTTGGTAGCACAGTGGGTAAGGCGCTGGCCTGCGAACCCAAAGGTCGCAAGTTTGATTCCCCAGCCAGGGCATGTAACAAGGTTGCAGACCAGGTCTCCAGTCAGGTCTGTGGCTGGAGACAGGTGAAAGGCAACCATACATTGATGTCTCCCTCCCTCTCTGCCTCTCTCTCTTTCCCGCTTTCTAAAAATAATGAAATAAAATCTTTAAAAAAAAATGTTGATATTACATATCCAGCTCAATATTTGCTACTATCACCTTTTAAAGAAGAACCTTCGGTGGACTATTTAAAGTCAGCATTACTCAAAGGAGCTTCCTATCGCTCATCACAAGGGGTCAGAGGGTGATTCATCAGCATTAAGCACTCATGCCAGGAGCTTCATCTGTAACTGAGGGGAGAAGACTCAGGACCTCATTATCCCTTGCACTAAACCCTTTATACTCTTATTTTACCCATGAGAAAACTCAAGGGCCAAGAGTAGAGGTTTGTCCAGGACCTCCCAGCAATAAACAATATTATTATTCCATGACGCCTTGTTGTTTCTCTCAAATGTTACTAACATCCATCCCAACTGAATATAAATTCTTACTGTTGTTGATCAACACAGTGCATGCTTTAGTTGATGAAGCTAGCCAATACCTTTTTGCAGGGCTGAAGTCATTGCAACATGAACGAATTGTGTGAGGGGCACTTAACAAAATGGTTTCACTGGAGGTGAGATGGCTGACTGAGAAATGCTGGGTGTGGTGAGAACTCAGGGGGGCTTCTGCAACATGGATTACAAGGATTGTTAAAGGAGCTCCCACAGTGGCCTTAACCAAAAGGACAATGGCAGGGATGGCTTTAAGGCAAGGGGGATAACCCCATGCCACAGGGTCCAGTTGCTGGCTATTCTACTCTATGGGTCAATGGTGGTCCCCATGTTTTAGGATGAATAGCTCAAGGGCATTCCCTTCCTCTCCATGTACAAAAGAGAATCTGATAGTGCAGAAGCCCAAAGGAAATTTAGTTCATTAAACTCTCGTTTGAGACTTTAAAGGCCGTGTCATTCTATTCTTCCCATAAAGTTGGGTCAGAATTATCATTCTTTAGTAAAACTTTTAGGGGGTTGGCTATAAGAGAAGTATTTTGGATTCAATTTCTATAATAACCAACTAGTCCAAGAAAACTTCACAGTTGATGCTTACTTTCGGATTTTTGGAAATGTAAAATACCATGAAGCCAATCTGGATCAAGATGCAGTCCTTTTTCTGATATCAGGTGCCCCCAACTATCAAACCTAGGTTTGGGAGAACTGCCTTTTTTTTTTGCAAACTTATGTCCATTAAAGGCTAAAAGCTTTAACACGTAGATGCTGTCTTCCTGTAAGAAGACTCAGGAAGAAGAGCAAAGAAGCAAGCTGTCCACATATTGCAACAAAGGAGGACCCCTACGAAACTTTATGTCACCCAGATCAGGCCTCAGAATTTGTGAGAAATAAAGACACTTGGTAAAACCCTGAGGCATTACTGTCCAGGTGAACTGTTTTCCTCCCAGGTGAAAGCAAAAAGGTATTGGCTAGCTTCATCAACTGGCATACTAAAGAATGCACTGTGTTGATCAACTACAGTAAGAATTTATATTCAGTTGGGGTGGATTTTAGTAACATTTGAGAGAAACAACAAGGCATCACGGAATAATAATATTGTTTATTGCTAGGGGGTCCTGGACAAACCTCTACTCTTGGCCCTTGAGTTTTCTCATGGGTAAAATAAGAGTATTATGGGGTCTAGTGCAAGGGATAATGAGGTCCTGAGTCTTGTAACCATTTGGTATGGACCTTATATTTTAAGGGCTTCTTTACCTATAGGTTATTAATTGATTCTAGGAAGGGGTCTTGGGGGATCTATTTGGATATTGGTAGTAAGTGTACTGTGAATTCTGCCATTATTAGTTGAAGGCTTTGATCATGAAGGCTGATTGATACAACAGATCCAGTTACAGTGTCATCCAAAATGGAGCAAATAAAAGATGCAGAGGATCATTTAATTCACCTGATTGGTTACTGTCAAATTCTAGAGGTATTTCCTCCATTTGAGAAAAAGAAATTCTGCCATAACACTTTCCTAAGAAGTCTTGGCCTAGTAAATAAATAGGCATAGAACCCTGGCTGGTAGTACAGTCGATAAGGAGCCAGCCTGTGAACCCAAAGGTTGCTGGTTCAATTCCCAGCCAGGGCACATAACCAGGTTGCAAGCCAGGTCTCCAGCCAAGTCTGTAGAAACATTGATGTTTCTCTTTCTCTCTGCCCCTCTTCCTTCTCCTCTCTCTAAAAATAATAAAAGTAAAATCTAAAAAAAAAAAGGCATAGAGGAACTTAGGAGAAAGGTCAAGTATATCTCCAAAAATTCAAACAAAAAGAGGTTCAGAGGTTGCAACTTCTTAAGATTTCTTAGAATCCCCACTATTTTAACTGTTTTAGTTCTTCCAGGAAGAGGCTGTTTTATAGCACTGAGCACCAGGAGTGGTCCTGGTGTCAATAAGGACACAGAGAGATTCATTTCCAATCTGGAGAGTGCTTTCTCCAAGCCAGTCATGAGGAAGGGGTGGGAAGAACCTCTGTAGCTCCTTAGAGCCCTGTCGTTGGGAATTAGCAGGATGTTGGAAGGGCTGGTTAGAGGCTGAAGGTAATGGAAGCACTTAAATGTGTGACAGTTTTTTTCAATGTCCTAGCTTTTTGCAAAATTAGCAGAAACTGGGAGGGTTTGGGTTTTATACATAGACTTTCATTTGCCAGAGTTGAACATTAGTAATTTTAGCAGTCTTCCTTTTAGCTGACTCATCGAGGGTGGGGGCAAGCTGAGTTGCCAATGTAACTAAATCTGCAGTGGACATAATTTCCCATTTCACCCTGATCCTTTTTACTAAAAGAGAAAGATCTCAGTTTAGCCCATGAATAAACATGGAGTTAAAAGCTCCTCAGGTGGATTCAACATTTGAAGGAAGGCCAGAATTTCCTTTGAAAGCAAACCGAAGTCAATTATAACAGTCATAAACAGATTCATCAGACTATTTTGAGCAAGCCCAAATATTGCTCTAATCAGCAAGCTTTAAGAAAACTACTGTAATTGCTTGGTGGAAATCTTCAGTGAGTCTTCTAGTATTTTGCCAAAAGTTAGGGGTTTGTTTTTCTAAATTAAGGCCTTTCAGGATGTTCCATTCAGGCAAATGTCATCCTATGTTTAGCTTGAAGCTCATAGACAACCATGTGGACTAATTGACATACATCTGAGAAATCGGGTTGGTAAGTGTGAATAACTAAGTCAAATTCTTTAGCAAACTCAGTTACTTTAGGAAATTCTTTTAACTATAGTTCGCAATTCAGCCTTAATCCAGAGATTTTTAAGATCCTCAAAAGGTTTAACTGTAAAGGGGCTATTACCAAGCAAAAGTGGGGTTTAGCTGCCCACTGCCAAACACAAGTATAAGGCACAGATTGGTGGGGAAAGAAACCCATTTTTATTAAGGTGCTACACCATTTGGGAGGATACGGGGGACTCCCCAGCTCCAGGCCAATCTCACACAGACAAAACCCAGCCTCCCCCCACAGAGCCAGAAACAGTGTCCAGAAATTCCATTCCATCTTTATCTGTAGCCCAAGGCTGCTAAGCAGATGGTTCTCTGGCTTCAGTCTCCCTTCCTGGAATCCAAGCGTGTGAGGCCGGCGCCACCATTGCCACTCCACAGCTGCTTCCCCACTCTGGGGGCCTGCGGCCACTGTAGCTGTTCATGCAGAGGCTCCATCCATGGGGCCCCAGTGCCTAACATTCCTCCAGTCACAGGGCTGGCAAGCACTCCAGCCCATGCATCTGTGCATGGACCCCAGAAGAAAAGAAGGTTGTGTTCAGGACTACACATGCAATACAGAAGATGCTGCGGCATCCTGTAGGCTGCCCCAGGGTGTGCATCCCCGGGCATGGCCCCATGCATGGGACTTGGCCTCTCCCCAAGCTGGCCCCTAACTGGCAAGTGAGGTGAAACAGCCTTGTGTTTTTCCCTACCCCCCATTTAAATCTGCCAGCCCCAAATTCCATGTGTTCTAGAAGGTACCTGCTTCCCAGCCAATCCTACCTGCCTGATAGGCGGGGATTCTTATTCCCAGGCTAATCTGGCAGGCAGCACCTCCCTCTGCTGCCATGCTCTGGAAGGCATTAGGAGGGCTTTTCCCTTTGTCCATCATGCTTGCCAGCCTGTGCAAGGCTGCATCTCCACCAAGGCAGAGATCTCTTGTCACGTGCCCACTAGGTCAGCTTGTGGGGACAAATGCTGCCCTGCTGCTTTGAATATTTTCCACAGGGAAATTCCACATTCAAAATATTCTGGGAATGCACATTTTCTTGTACTGTCAGGGCCCCAGGGCCCTTCCATGACTCCTCCCTGACTCTGCCCTGATATGTAGCCAGACCTCCCTGTATCAGGGCAGTTTATGATGGGTCCAGAGGAGAAGTGGGGAAAGGTTCAGAGGGGAAAGATAGCACCAGACGTGGAGCTAAAAAGAGAGAGAAAGATGCTGGTACCAGAGCAAGAGCCTGAGACGAAGTTGGGGAGAGAAACATGTTTCTTTCACTTAGTTTTTTTTCAATCAATCAAAAATTTTGCCAAGAGGCAATTTTAGACTACTGGTAATATTTAGAAGCCCAAAATTCCAGTCAAAATCAGTGTTCCATTCAGTTTCGACAATTTCAGAATTATGGCTGTCCAATTTATTTTTAAGAAAAGCTGCATTTGAAAGGTTCGAAAGTTTCTCATAATGGCCATTGGTATTCTAAATCAATTTGGCAAGTTGATCCATTCAGTTAGAAATGTACACAATGAGGGGCATTTTAAAACATAAAACCACCTGGGGGTGGTCCACAAAGGGGGGGGGGGTCCTCAATGTAGTTAAATAACTTTTTTCCAAGGTTTTTTGTTTATTTTTTGTTTTTCAATAGAAAAGCCTAAACAGTTTTTAGGCCAAATACCTACCAGCGTAGTTCCACTAGGAACTGTCTGATTTCAAAAAGGCAGACCAAAGGCTGAAAAGCATAGTTCCAGCAGAGCAGTCCAGTTCCAAAAGGAATTGGACCAAAAGGCTGAGCAGTACAGTCCCAGTGGCACGGCCTTCTTCCAAAGCTGAATGGCCCGGTTCCAACAGGGTAGTCTGGTTCCAAAAGGAATCAGCCCAATGGCTAGTAACAGTTTCAGAAGAAACAGCCCAGTCAAAAGAAAATGAACCAAAGGCTCGAACAATTCCAGTGGAATAGCCTGATTTCACGAAAGTCTGTTGGAAGTGCCAACTGTGTACTTACAGACAAAAGAAAGGCCTTAACAAGAAAAGGACAAAGACTTAAAACAGATCTCAAATGGAGTTTGGGGATCTTCAAAATGCAGAGCATAGACATTAAGATCCAGAATGAAGACTTAACCTCAAACTTCAGGGTTGGAGTGGAAGTAGTGAGCTCATAGACTCTGTGAGTACTGCACCCACGTGCTCACCAGCCTCGGAGGTGCCTGGGGTTTTCTCTGGATCCTCACGTGAGACACCAAATAATGTTGACCTTAAACAGACAGCCAGATATTTCTCCCACAACCTGAGTTTATTTGAGAACAACAAACGCAATTTGGCACATACGATCAAAGGGCAAACCTTGCTCTGGGGAACAAAGAAATGTTTATTTTGTTTTGTTTTTTGTTGTTTTGTCTTTTACTAGAGGAAAGGGAGAGCTCAGAGGGGCCTGAACAAAGAGTTCATTGGAAGAAATCTGGAATTCAAAATGTGGCCTTTCATCAGCTGAGTGGTATCAGTTTTTCATTGGTTGAGCGACTGCCAGGCGATGAGAAGATCCCCTTTCTTCTTGCTGGAGGAGAGAAGAAAAACATCTTTCTGTTAGAGATGGATAGTTTCCCTTCCTGTGTGGGGCAATTGACAATGAGTGGGAGGGCATGAGAGCTGCCCCAGCAGGCCCCGCTGACTCTTAAATTAAATCAGGTTTCTGTTCATTAATCTTCAGAACTCTATTCATAGCAATGACAATTATTATTTAATTTCGCAAGATGATTTAGTTATTCTTCGAGAAAATGGAGCTTTTGCCATTCTGTTTGTTTTGTTTGTTGTCTTTTTTTTGTTAGTATGGACAAAACAGGGGCCACATACTAAACCTGACAAGCTCAGGGGAGGTCTGCTTAGCAATCTTACAAACCCAGAGACCTAAGGTAACCACACCAGATGGCCTGAAATGAAAACCCTCACTAAATGAGAGTCATGGTGGGTAGTCATGACCTTGGCCAGCATCTTCCTTAGCAAAAGGTCAATCTTTAACTTATCCTGCCTGTTGTCTTTTATTATCTATTAGTTTTTCAGAGTAATTTCATTCTTCTAGGATCGCTAGGTCACTGTCTCCCACCAGAACCACAGAAGCTCTCGTTGTTATCTTGTTCCCCCCATACCAGCTCTACATGCTGTAAATATTTAATAATTGATAACTATTTTATACCCATCAATTCAAAAACAGTGTCTATTTGTTTTCCTTTTTAGCCAGTCTCAGAGATTTCATGTAACCCTTTTATGTATGATCCTTTGATTCTGATGTATAAAGCAAGAGACAGAGTGCAAATCCATCATTCTCCACAGCATTTTCTCAAACCCTTGAGGTATTGCTTCCTAGCAATTGGCATCAGTTTGGCTCAAATAAACTTATAAAAATGCTTAAGGTTGGACATACCTTATGTCAACATTTTGATTTTGGTCAAGAGAAGTTATGTTGATGATATCAGAAAATGAACAAACATCTGAAGTTTAATAGGATGTGCAGATCTCTGTGTGATCTTTTTTTTCCTTTTTGGCATAGCAGCATTTTTGTCAGGAGAAACTAAACAGGGCTTTGCTCTCCCTAGGGCCTATTCCAATTCCTTCTCTTCACTTCTTCCCCTTCACAGCACCACCAAACTGCTGCTGTAGAGGATGACAATGCCACTGAATCTAAATATACTCAACTTTCATCATATTGCATCAAAAAAGGCTAGTAACACAGACCTATAACATATTAGAAACATCCAGAGATTTGGCTCTCAAGGAAACTATGTATTCTTTCTTATGAATCCCAAGATGCCTCCGGGAAAATAAAAGAAAATCTGCTAATGTAAAGACCTAAAGGACCAGTCAAAATGATGATTTTCTTTTTCCTTGGGGGAAGAAAACTCCTTGGGAATTTTCCTCCTATGTAACAAAATGGTATGGGATTCAAGCTGTTCACACCCTCCTTTTCCTTGACTTCTTCAGGTTTTGTATTTCTACTAATGTGCTGCCTAAAACATGGTCAATTGGCCTGCCTGTAATAGCTGCAGAAGTTAGTTACTTAGTTTTACTAATCAGTATGTGCAGTCAGTTGAGGATTAAGAGGAGCTGCTAGCTTTATTAGCATTCAAGCTGAGCTTGCTTAATCACTAGGGAACACAGCAAATCAATGTTCACAAAGATGCCCTGATCCTTACCTCTACTTCCACCTCCAACTTCGCTCATTCACAACACTCTCTACAGATACTAGCTGACTGTGAAATAGAAACACATGCTCTGGAAATCTCTTCCTACATCCACATCCACAGAATTTTTGCAATAATATCCCATACTAGAGTCCAACTGACAAGAACTATCATGCCATTAAAAAAAAAAAGAAAGAAAACAGCCCCTTGAGATAGGGGGTGATGAAAGAATTGATTCACAGTTTCTTAAAGAATTACTCTCTAAGAGATGAGCTGCGTTCAAAGCCAGTGGAGTGGTTCTATGTTGTTTGTGCTACACGATCCATATTCTAAAACCAACCTCCTTTTTGCTTGACCACAGTAAAGCTGAATAAAAAAAAGCACTGTTCACCTTGGCTGGAAAGTCATTACACCTTCCAATTGGATGCTATGGGAGTCTTCCTCTTACTAAAAACTGCAGCAATGGTTTGAGCAGTCCTGGCATTTGTCACTTGCTGTTCCTTTTTATGACTACATGGGAAACATGGAATAAGGAAAGAGATAAAATAAGATTGCCAAGACTTCGATGAGAGTTGAGTAGTTTTTCAGCTTTTGCATGATCTCACAGGTGGATAGAAACCCCGATGAGAGCTTCAGATGCAGAGATTTCATCATCAAAGACCTATTGGCAACTGTTTTCTAGCCCCACCTTCACTTATGTATTTTATTTATTTCATTTCAGTTTTTTAAAGATTTTATTTATTTATTTTTAGAGAGAGGGGGAAGGAGGGAGAAAGAGAAGAAGAGACACATTGATGTGTGGTTACTTCTCATATGCCCCCAACTGGGGACCTGACCTGCAACCCAGGTATGTGCCCTGGCTGGGAATTGAACCAGTGACCTTTCACTCAGTAGGCCAGCACTCAATCCACTGAGCCACACCAGTCAAAGCTAGACCTCTTGTATTTTTTTAAAGATTTTATTTATTATTTTGAGAGAGAGGGGAAGGAAGAGAGGCAGAGAGGGAGAGAAACATCACTGTATGGTTGCCTTTCACCTGCCTCCAGCTAAGGACCTGGCTGGAGAGACCTGGCATGCAGCCTGGTTATGTGTGCCCTGGCTGGGGATCAAACCAGCAATCTGCGAATTTGCAGGCTGGCGCCTTATCCACTGTGCCACCAGCCAGGGCCAATCTCTTGTATTTTAATTGTGAAGGATTAACTTTGATTTCCTTGATCATTTTGCATTTTTATATGTTATACCAGATAGTTGCATTTTTAAATACCAAAATAATAACAACAATAACACATAGGTTCTTAGCTCATTTCAAATGAAAATTCTAGGTTTTCATAATGTAAATTTCTCTTGTGGTCCAGCATGCTAGTCAAGAATCTATGTTTCGAAATTATTCCAACTTTTTTTGGCGTATAGAGAAAAGTTTACTGTATTTTATTCTCTATGGATTCCTCGCTGGCTTTCTTTTTCCCACAGTTAAATTACATCAATCTAAAGATGAGGAAATTTTAAAACCTAGCTCAATTTGTAAATTGTGAATTGCTTGTGAATGAAAGCCATATATAATCTCCAATCTTGATTTTAACCAGTAGTTTCAACTTTTTCACTAGCAAACCTTTATGCCAAAATGCTCATGGAGAATCCTGAAGTGTCATTAGCATAATTGTGCAGCCCTGGAGATGAAGAGGAGGACAGGTCTGGGCTGAAGTCCAGCTCTGCCACTAACTAGCTGTGTGACCTTGACCCAGTTGCTTCATTTATAGGAACTTCAAGTAGTAGTTATCTCATTTTGCTTTTGTGAAGATTAAATAAGTGAAGTCATGGAGAATGCATTATTTAATGCCTGGAACATGATGAACACTCAATAAATATTACCAAATGTTATCTTTTACCCTACAGCTTTCAAAGAAACTGAATAAACCTCTTTACAAGGAATAAAACCAAGACTGGCACCCAACTGCTCATCAGAAAGATTGGGGCTAACAGACAGCAAAGCAATTCTTTCATAGTTCTGAAAGAATGAAGTTTTTAACCTAAAAGTCTATATTCAACTGAATTTTAAGTAAGGTACATCAATGTGCAACAGTTAGAAACCATGAGGAACATACATTTCATCACACAAGATTGGGGTTACTCATTCTTGATGTAGAAGGGAAGACCTCACCCATGGGGAAGCATGGGTTTCTGTAAGAGGGTAGGAAGACAGTTCTTGTTATGGGAGTTAGGCTTGTGTTGAGTGAGTCTGGAAAGAATGCAAGGAAGTAGGTTTTGCTTTGATTTGGGTGCCATCAGGAGATGAAAATGATCCTATGACTAGGTATCTTAATCATTTTCATCCAGAAATTAGGAGAAATGGAGCAGGTAGGTCTAAAGCTTAATTGGTTGCTTAGTGGAAGCTACAGTTACCTATGATAGTTAGGAGAGGAGATATGCAGAACATTGTTATGGTTTGTACTGTGTACTTGCTATTGTCTATTCCTAGCCATGATTACAGAGTGATCCTGTTTTTCTTTGCTCCAGCATGGTCACAGAGCCATCTTGTCTGTGGTTGGTGTTTTCAGAAACTGTTTATGTTCATTGGGAGCATCACTGTTAGTAGCAGCCTGTCACCAGCAGACAGCACTTGCTCCTCCTTGGTGGAATGGAAGGATAAGGACACATTCAGACATGAAAGGACCTGGATAGTTTACCTCATGTATACATTTTCCTAAGAAGTTACTCAAGGTTGTGCTAAAGCAAAAGCAGCAGAATGAACCAAGATAAAGGAAGATTTAGAATCCAAGGAATATTGGCACCAACCCAGGAAAACTGGTCAACTGTTCCAGGAAGAAATCAGCCCAGACTAGAGAAAAGGTAAGAGAGACCTACAAGAGAGAAAAGAAAACAAAGTGAATCAGCACAATAGCTGGCTGGAATATAGGAATGAATATAGAGGCTATGACACATTCAAATGGTACAGAAATAAAAAGACAAATTAGATCCTACATAAAGCAAATGTAATTACAGTGCATTATCTAACTCTACCCTGAATAGTTAAATAATGCAAACAGCATTCCATAATAAAATTAGAATGCAGTGCATAGCAATGACATTACTATATATCATTGATTTTCAACCTTTTATTTATTTATTTTAAAAAGATTCTATTCTTATTTTTAGAGAGAAGGGCAGGGAGGGAGGAAGAAAGGGAGAGAAACATCAATGTATGGTGGCCTTTCACCTGTGTCCAGCTACAGAGCTAGCTGGAGATCTGGCTTGCAGCCTGGTTATGTGCCCTGGCTGGGAATCAAACCAGCGACCTTTGGGTTTGCAGGCCAATGCCTATCCACTGAGCCACCAGCCAGGGCAGATTTTCAACCTTTTAAATTTCATAGCACACATAAACTAATTACTAAAACTCTGCAGCACACCAAAACTATATTTTTGCCTATCTGACAAAAAAATAGGTATAATTTTGATTCATTCACACTGGATAGCTATTGTTATGTTGACTATTCTCATTTCTTTTTTTTTTTTTTTTTTTTTTTTATTTTGACAATCTAATGGAAGGGAGGTCAGTGCCCCTGACTCAATAGTCAAGTATTGCATGTTTTAAAAATTCTTGCAGAAAATCATTGCTGTAGACAATCATTCAAATCCATTTTGCTCTAAAAAATAGACCTAAATCATTCACCAACTATGGTAAATTAACCCCATCTCAAAGAATATTACTGATACAACTTGTCATATCACATGAGTGGGTTTTAACAGTATGTTTAGGAACTGTGATCTTGAATAAAGTAGATAAACATTTTTAAATCATCTCTTAAAATTAATCCTATAGTAGGAAAAAAAAAAGGAAAAGTAAATTAAGCTTTCTAGAGTCAGCGACTCTACAACAGCTTTTTAAAAAAGTTTGGGAGGCAAGATCATGATGACAAAATGAACAAGTATGAAATAAGCAAACTGGTGAGTGGTGGGGGAGGTATATCAGGGGAAATATGCAGAACAAAATTAAGTGGTACATAAAGAGAAGGGAAATTTGAAATATATTACATAGGAGGTGAGGACTGAAGATTGCAATGAAAAATGAAAAATAAATGATCTAATAAGGAAATATGATGCAAATAGGAAAGAGTGGAAATGATAGCAACTGAGATGAGGGTATTGGAAGACAAGGAGGACATAACATTTTCCACACTATTGATATTTTACAATTTTATTTTTTAGGTCTTGTATAATCAAAGGAGCAGGAAAAGAATAAAATGAATCAGATGTTATGAAATTTGAGAGGATGCATAAATTTGGAGAGACTATGCTACAATCCATCAAAAAGGCATAAGAAATAGTGTGTTCTGAATAATACAGCTACCCAAAAATAAATTCTCATTTCAACTAAAACACAGACTTAATGTAGAGCACAAAAGTAAAACTTGTATCATATTCTAAGGCTGAGAAATAGTTTAAGGATTTAAGGATGAAGATGTGTGATCAACTCACTATTTTCTAAAGCTGTAAGATGAATTCTGAATTAGACAAACAGGTGACAGTCTCAGAAAATAACACTTTATTAAATTTATCTGAATTGGCTTGAACATTGGCTGGCAGGCTATTTGATGAATGGCAACAAAGAGTGACATTGTGGGTGCCTGATGAGGTTCCCCAGGAACCAAAATTAATTCAGTCCCCCTGAATGTACAAACGAAGTGGTGCCCTCTCTAAGGCAATAACTGAAAAGAAATTACATTTTGAAGTCCCAAATAGTCCAGAGCATCAAACTTTTTATATTTAAATCAAATGGGTTTTGAGTAACAGCATACCATTCTTTTAGGGTTCAAAAAATGAAAAACTTCAAGTAGGCAGCCCTCTGGCAAAAAGTAGTTTAATTTAACAGGTGAAAGCTCCACTGCCTGCCTTATTTGTTTCTGTTTACAGATGGAATACAGATAGTAAAGAGAGAAGGGAAAGAAACATTTTAAATGAAACCTCAGAAAAGGAGCAAGGGAAAGTATGAGGGAAGGATTGCATATAGACAGAGAGGAATGGAAGCTGTTTTCTCAAAAATAAGTCCATGTCAGCTTCTCAGTCTCTGGTGCACGCTGCTATGGAATTGTAAATTTACTTTTTCTGTTGAATTATGTAGTCCATTAAATGTGAACATTCTTTATACCTGTTTGTGTTTCTAAGGCAGTGGGATTTGACAGAAATGAGGAATACAAAATATAACTCAAGTTTCATTTGAGGAAGTTGTTTTTATTCAAGATTTTATTTATTATTTTTAGAGGGAGGGGAAGGGAGGGAAGCAGAGAGAAAGAGAAACATCAACAAATGGTTGCGTTTCATCTGCCTCCAGCTACGGACCTGGCTTGCAACCTGGCTTGCAACCTGGTTATGTGCTCTGGCTGGGGAATTGAACCAGCGACCTTTGGGTTCGCAGGCCAGTACCTATCCACTGAACCACCAGCCAGGGTGTTGTGTTGTGTTTTGTTTTGTTTTCCTTAAGACACCATTGTATAGAAGTGGTAGAAGTGGATGTCTTTGCTTTGTTCCTGATCTTAGGGAAAGTATTCCATTTGCCACTATTAAGTATGATGCTAATTGTACATTTTTATAGACACTCTTGATTACATTGACACAGCTCCTTCCTATAAATTCCTTTTTGTTTTCTATTTCACTATAATACATAATGCAACAAGATAGACACACTATACTGTACTATGTTGTAGGAGTGTAAGTTTGCACGTTCTCCAGAAATTGTTAGCTATGTGTATCAAATGTTTTTATGCCATACCTTATGTTAATACACTTATTTTACTTATCTAACTTTAAAAATTAATGTGATAAATGGTTAAAATTTTATTTACAAACATATTTATCAGAATGTTACTCATAATATTGACAAGTTGAAAATAACATAAGGTCAGTACAAAGAAAATCGTTAGAAAAATTGTGATCAAATATAAAAGAATAATATGCAATCATGCAATTTTAATTTACATGAGAATCTGCTTATTTTTTTAAATTACAATTAAAATAATGATTAAGCCTTGTCCAGGAACTTGGTTTCAGAGTCAAGAAGGTGAAGGGAGTGGATTTGAAGTGACGGGGCTCTGAGATCCTGACCAAGCACAGGATGTTGGGACCAGCGATTGGAGTAAAGACTCAAATTAGGGTCACAAGACCAGAACTCTGGGTTCCGTGGGGAAAGGAGAATAAATTGTGTGAAAAAGAGTTATCAGTGTGAAATGGTGGACCAAAGAGAAGACTACTTTTTTTTTTTTTTTTTGCTTTAGCTTTAGGTTTGTGGTGAGTAGGAAGAACTAAGATGACGGCAACTAAGCTGGAGCGGCGGGAAGCCATGTTTTGAAAGCCTGGGCAGTAGAGTAGTGACTCAGGGGGTCGATGCAGTCTCTCCAGCAAGCAATGAGCGGTAGAGCAAGTGCCTGTCGGGACTGAGGAAAACTACATATGCTTATGCAGACTGAGAAAAACATGTACAAGAGACTGCAAAAACAACATGACTTCGCCATCAAGAGAAACATAAAAGCTGGAGTATTCAGATGGACTGCTGAGACAGCCAAGAATGAGAGAGCAATGCCAAGCCGCTCCATTCAACTCTGCTCTAGCTGATCCCAGAGCGCCGCCACCGCTGGTGCTGATTCGGCCTTGGGAGGCATTGACTGCCCAGCTCCTGTTGCACCAGACTGATCTGGACTCAGGACTTGGGTTCTTCACCTATCCCCTATTCTCTTATGTGATGTTACTATTGATTATTTCTGAGTGATTATTATTGGTATTATTAGGTTATTATGGATTTGGATTGAATTTGCATGAATAAAAGCTGGGTGAACAGCATAGTCACCTGTGTTGACTCACTGTTATTCCTCCTCACTGCTGGCATTAACCTGTAGGCCTGGTGGCAGTTTCGGTGGCCCAGTGCTTCCTGTTCCTAATTCCCAGGTCAGACAACCTGAATGGGAACAGGAAGGGAATGGAGGGCTGACTTATAGGAAAACTGTATCGAAACACAGGCGCTCATGGTGAGCTTATTATAATCACTTGCATTCCCTTTACCCATTTCTCCCATCCCCCACCATACACTTCGGTGCTCTCTGTGTCTATGAGCTTGTTTTGTTTTTGTTTCTTGCAATCAAACCAAACATAAATAAGAAGCTACATCATACTAAAAAGCTTCTGGCAGCAAAAGAGACTATCAACAAAAAGAAAAGGCAGTCTACTGAATGGGAAAAAACATTTGCAATCATATACATATTTGAATAAGGGTCTATTATTCAAAATATATGAAGAACTCATTCAACCAATTAAAAATGGGCAGAAGATCTGAATAGACATTATTCCATAGAAGAAACAACACAGATGGCCAACAGGTACATGAAAAGATGCTCAACATCATCGATCATCAGAGAAATGCAAATCTAATCCACAGTGATATATTACCGCACACAGCGGGTATTATCAAAAAGACATAAAATAACAAGTGTTGGCAAGGATGTAGAGAAAAGGGAACCCTTATACACTGTTGGTAAGATTATAAATTAGTGCAGCCACCATGGAAAACAATATTGAGGTTTCTTAAAAAATTAAAAATAGAACTAGCATATGATCCAGCAATTTTATTTCTGTACATTTATCTAAAAAGAATAAAAACAACAATTTGAAAATCTATATGCACCTCCATGTTCACTAAAGCATTGTTTACTTTTTTTTTAGTAAAATCATACCTTTAAACATTCAATGCTTCAACAGCCATTTGTAAACATAGAAAGCTGCCTGCAAAATTCTCACCAATGTGGCATAAGAATTCATAAAGCCTTGAAAATACCTTCCCTTAGAAAAAGAAATTGTACAAGTCCAGAATTTTTCTTAAGCTATTAATTTAATCTTGACTTTCTCACAAACCATATGGAAATACTATAATCCTCTAGCGTACCACTTGCATTTGAAATAAACATATGATAATCTTTTCAATCTTGAATTACTTGTGTGGAAATCCATCAATTTCTCTTAATAACTCAGTCCAATATAATTATATACCTGGTATAATGTTCATTGTGACAACAAAATGAAAAACATAGTTGGAAATCAATCAATCGGAAATTGAAGTGTAATGCATACATAGCTAATCATGAAGAGAGAATTAACTAGTTCATACTGCACAAATGCGAAGCTTAAAAATAAAAATGATGAATAACAGAAATTTTACTCCTATATGAACAATGTTACCCTAAAGACCATATTAATTTTATTTTATTATTGATACGTACTGAATTTTTGGATTCAAACATACTAACATTTTTTCTGTGTTGACCTTCACATGAGACAAATTCCTTTTGACACCAGCCGTCCTCTCTTCTCTTGGCTTATCTCCCTTCCAGGTCCTGAACACTGCAGGGGCCAGGGCTATGCATTTTCATTCCCTCCCACCCCCATCCATCACCCACCTGAAAGGGAGCAGGAGCAGCAGCAGCAGGTGAAGAAGAAACTGATGATACTTATATTCAAGGTGAGGAGATAAGCTTCTGGATGAGCTTATAAATTTTGCACCAGTCCTCTTTTCTGCTCTTTGATTTACCTCCAGATGCATTAGATTCTTAATCCTTAAAATTTTTCTCATATCCGCTCACTTTTCTTTACACCTGCTGATCTGTTGCTAGCAAATAAACAACTATAAGAGGAACTTGGTACCTGATCTTTTAAATGTTTGTCTCTCAATCCTCCAGGCCACCCTATTCACCTTCTCAGTGATGGGCATCAATATAAAAACTCTTCCTGAATTTACAAGGCCAACGAGCTCCCCAGCCTGGCATCAATGACCCTGCACTTTAACACTTTGATAGATTGGTTGTATTACTTTCCATTGATCCTCTTGATTCTTATGCCTTAACAAAATCAATTCCTTTGAAGTCCTTAAGGTCAACAGATTAGATTTTTTTTCTTCCTTGAAATAGTTCTCTCCCTCAGCAGAACAACTGTAAAAATTCTACCAATCCTTTAAGACCTGGTCCAAATGCTATTTTCCCTGTAAAAAATATTACAATCTCTACAAGTGGAAATTCTCTGTCTCTCTGTCATCATCACCATCATCATCATTGCCACCATCATCACTTTTAGCATCATCATCATTTGTCATCATTACCTTTGGAATACTTTAATAGCTCTAGATTCAGAATGGCACCATAACTATTATGTCTGTATTCAACATCCTGTGCTAGATACTACTAGATATGTGCTTTATCAATGTTGAGCAAGTAAATGATGAAATTTCTCCCTTTCTATTCTCTCATTCTATTCTGTAAATGACAAACTGAGATGGAAGGATGAAGGCTGCACAGATTAAGAAATGCAGGGCATATCAAAGGACCAAAAATCTACTCCCTGCCCCTGTTGTTAATTCATTCTGTATCTCTATAGCATGCTTTGTTGTAGGAAGAAGGAAGTAAGCTTAAGGTGGTGCTCCTTAAAGAAAAAATTGAGGTGAAGTATGTAAGATTGCAAGAAAAGGGGAAGCCACCATTTTTCATGTTTTCTTGTTTTATGATACATTTCATTCTCCACTTTCTATGGAAGACACTAGAATAAGGCAAAATTACGCATATTTTAAAAGACAATTAAATTCTGTCTTCTATTCCCATGACAAAAATAGTATAGGATCAGTCAACCAGCAAGCTTGCAAGGAAATTAATCCCCCTTCACCCTTCTATTTTAGGTGTCTCTTTCTGCAGTTACCCCTGACCAGATAAGACAGTGGCCCTCTGGAATCTATCAGAACACACGTGCTCCTCACCATTTGAGGTTTAATAACTAGTAATAGTTAAGTCAGTCAGTCCATCACAAATATTCACCCACTGCCTAAGATCACAAGCCCTTGGGGAATCAAAGGAAAACCAAAATGGTCACTGCCCTCATGGAACTTTGCAAACAGACTTCTTCTAAATAATAAACAACTGGAAATGTGTGAAAAGTTATTTAAGAAACACACGTGGATGTTGCAGCCAATCTCTTCCATTAATGGGTGAGTCACCATGGGCAAAGGCAAGAGCACTGAACACACTTATGAAGCATTGCTGATATTACATTAAAGGACCTTAGTGCAATGCTTGGCATACTATATTTTCAATAAGTGACAAGGAATGTAAATAGCCCCTTGCTAAGGAAACATGTATTTCACTTCTCATTTCATTCGAATTAGACTAGGAATATCATAAAAGGCCCTAACCTTTACAGTTTTGATGTAGCTACCATTCATTCCTAAAACATTGGTATACAAAGTGCCAAGGGTTCTAACTATCTCCTTTTTTTCCCCCTCAACACCTACCTTATTTGATGTTGCTACAAACTCAGTCAGTGGTTTATGACAGATGAGATAGTAGCAAAGGCATGGGATTTAGTGTTGACTAAACTTGGGTGTAAGCTATGCTCTACCAGTCATTAAGAAAACCTAAATCATCTGTGAAATGGAATTCATATTTGCTGCACATGATTTCTAGGGCCCTGAGATGAGGGTACATGACCCGTGACAACCACTGGCCGGCGGGCTGGGTTACTTGAGCTTTGAGGACGTTCAAGATTCAATTCTATATTTGAAGGTCCTAGGCGCCAAACCAGTGGTGCACCAATACCTTCTAAGGATAACAGGAAGACCTTGTTCCCATTTGTCGTCCTAAGCACATTCTAAGCACAGACACAAAGCAGTGATTAACTTTCTACCGGCAGAACAACTCACAGAGAAAGACTAGGGCTGTGAGCTATAGTGCCTTTCAAAATCCTCGAATGGCAGTGACCTGCCTACTCAGAGTTCAAGTCTAACACAACCACACCTCAAGAGTGGACCTATTGTCCATGTTTTATCAATATGAAATCAGCAGACCTTGTTGCCCCCTAGCTTAGTTTCAATCCAATCTTAGCCTGGGTATCCTTTATGACCACCCTACAGCCCCTAAATTGCCTTGCAGGATTTTTGAGGACTGGTTAGTGAGAACACCACGGGCTGCTGTATTTACTTATTTGTGCGTGCAGTTGCACAAATAAGCAATGGAGAGCTGGCTCCAACAGGAGGACTTTTCCTTTTTTTCTCAAATGATTGAGAATGAAAAGCAATAACTTCCGTTCTCCTGCTAGCAAGGAATAATGAAACCTGAGTGTTGCCCACTCAGCAGTTCTCGCCTCTGAATGGTGCTGAGCAGAAATGACCCCCTCCAGAAGCCTAGGAGCATTGCCAAGCGCCCGGAGAAACCTCCACAGTCAGTGGGGAACCAGCCTCTTGATGACACTTTTGAGATCCAGGTTGTCATTGAAGAGAAACGGAGGAGAACGTGGTGGGCGCAGTAGCCTGCAGTTGGGCGGCAGAGGGAGGGTTCCTGGTAGGAACTTGCTCTGTGATTTTCTCCCATGCTGTGCGCAGGGGGCGCATCAAAGCCCTGGGTGCTGGGAGGCTGCAGGCAACCCCGCCCTTTCCCCTCCTCCTTCAGCACTGCCCCCATCATCCACCCACATTTGGGGAGCTCTGTGACCATTTCAAATGTACCTTGAATTAGTTAACTACAACCTAGAATAAGCATATCATGTCCTCTTAGGAACCTCTTGGACACATATTTACACTTCTGTGTGTAGCAAAGTGTTTTGTTCCACAGTCATTAGGCAACTCTAGCAGCAAACAACCCCTATGGTTTTGTGTAAATATTAAAAATTCAGTAAAAAGAGAAATGAGTCAAAGAAAAAATTTTTTTAATTCCTACCTTTCATCGGGCACTTTTTTTTTTTTTAAAGATTTTATTTAATTATTTTTAGAAAGAGGGGAAGAGAGAGAGGCAGAGAAGGAGAGAGACATCAGTGTATGGTTGCTTTTCACCTGCCTCCAGCCACAGACCTGGCTGGAGACCTGTTTTGCAACCTTGTTATGTGCCCTATAGCTGGGGAATCGAACCTGCGACCTTTGGGTTCCCAGGCTGTTGCCTTATCCACTGATAATTTTTTTTTTTTATTTTAAGGAACTTGTCAAAGTAACAGTTAGGTCCTTTTTAGTAAGGACCCCCAGAAATGAGTAATGTATTCTTGAGAAGGTGATCGCCAGTGTCAGACCAGCTCCAGTCAAGCAGAATGCTATGTCCGAGTGTGCCAGTGTTTCCAGCGAGCTGTTTCTTTGATAACAAATGGGTTTCCCTTTCTTCTGAGAGGATGGTGCCTGATCTGGATAACTTTTCCTGACTTCCGTAGAAAGATTCTACCATTCACCCAAAAGAAAAAAAAAAAAAAAAAAAAAGAATACATATTAAGGCACACTAGCAGCCAGAGCTGTGTGAGCTGGTTGAGCCTCCAACTTGTCTGATATGCTTCCTGCTGGGCAATGGGGGGCGTCTAGTTGCAGCCTCCTAGGAAGGGGCAAGCTGAGGCCCTGCAAGGACCCCTGGAGTTCCACCTGGAGCGGAAACAGTCCCCAGAAGCCTCCTGATGGTATGGGAAGCCTATCTGAGCATGCAGACTGAAACATGGAAAATACAGTTGACAAGCACCTGTTTGCTGCCTTTATTCATTGCCTCTCTCATCATGTCCAGCAAATTCATTCTTCTTTCCTCATAGTAATGATTTAGCCTTTGTATAGTCCATAATTTAATCCAACCTGTGATGTGAAAGGTTCCTTGAATTTCAAGGTAACTCAAGTGTCTCTTTCTAGCTCTTATTCTATTATTATTATGATTGACACTATTACAGACATTCCCCATTCTTTTTCCCTTTACTTCTCTCTATCCAGCCCCTGACCCTGCACAACCCTAGCCTTCATTACATTATTGTCTGAGTCCATGGGCTCTGTTTGTGTGTGTGTGTGTGTGTGTGTGCGTGTGTATTCTTTGGCTAATCTCTTTTAGTCCCCCCACTCCCTCCTCTCTAAGATCTGCCAGTCTGTTCAGTCTGCTTCATGTATGCTTACCTCTGATTTTATTTGGCTTGTCAGTTTATTTTGTTCATTACATATCACATATGAGTGGGATCATATAGTATTTGTCTTTCTCTGACTGGCTTATTTTACTTAGTATAATAATCTCTAGGTCCGTCCATGCTTTCACAAAGGGTAAGAGTTCCTTCTTGTACACAGCTTCATAGTATTCCATTGTGTACACCTTATGCATACATATATGCACACACATGCACACATAGAAACATGCATTTTAGTAATACACAAAATTGGATTGGTTGCCTATCCAATAGTTGCCTATTTTTCTACTCCTTTTTTTTTTTTTTTTTGCCTCCCATAAGAGGGCCTAAGATATCAGTTAGCAACCTTCCCAACTTCCTTGCTGCTAGAGGCGGCAGTGCACACAGTGGTAGGGTGCTGTGCAACATAATGTGAGGCACATGTCTGGTTATATGACAAAGCTCTTGGGTTGCAAAGTGACATTGTTCTGGGATGGCCATACGGCAGTGTTCTGGGTGGCCATGTAATACAGTACTTCGGTGGCAATATGGCCCAGTCTGGAATGGCCATGGAAACATTTCTGTGATGACTGTATATCATAGGTATGTGATGTAGGCAATGATCACGTGAAACAGTTCTGGCCAAAGAAGTCTAAAGGAGAACTTCTAGGAGAGAATCCCCCTCCGTATAAGCAGGGATATGGAAAAAGACCTTTCCCACCACTAGGACTTTTCCTTTCTCTTCTCAGCTTTGAACAAATTTATATGAGCAAATAATGTGTGGGGCTACTACAGCAGCCCCCATACTGTGACTAGGAAAGGCATTTCATCCACCAGGGATGGCAGACAATGAAAAGTTCCTGGAATCTCGATGGATGGCATTTTGAACTATTGCGACCACCTTTGGCCTGCCTACCCTTAGATTTTTTTCTTACATGAGATTCTAAACTCCTGATATTTATGTCACACACACATGCATTATTTATTTTATTAAATATACATATTTTACTGCACATACACAATTCTGCTAGCTGAGGAAGATATAAAATTTCCCTATAGAAATCAAAATTATTTTTGTAAGCAAAGATACAAATCATTTTTTGGTGAAAGTTCAGAAATATCTATTTTAAATTTTAGAAAGAATAATTCAAGTAGTCTCATTTAGTTGCAGAAACATGAGTAGGCAGGCTCTCTGACCTGCAGTAAAGACATGTAAGACTTTTTGATTGACTGGGTTTTCTTCTAGTTTCTACTTTGTGGTGAGCAACTTCCTAAAGTGAGCAGCCAGTCTGAATAAAAAGATCAAAACTTTCTGAGAGATTAAAAGTTGCCCTGCCCTGGCTGATGGCTCAGTGGGTCAGTCACTGGCCTGCGAACCCAAAAGTCGCTGGTTCAAATCCCAGTCAGGGCATATAACCAGGTTGCAAGCCAGGTCTCCAGTCAACTGTAGCTGGAGGCAGGTGGAAGGCAACTATACAATGATGTTTCTCTCCCTCTCTGCCTCCCTCCCTTCCTCTCTCTCTAAAAATAATAAATAAAATCTTTAAAATGCATAGTGTGAATATCTAAGAGGGAATTAATAACTCCTTTATGTAACTTCTAAAGCCTTCCATACAAACATCTCATGAGACTAGTTTCTTGCAGAACATAATCTAAGAAATACTGACAGTTTTAAATCCAGCTGGCAGATAAAAATTGTTTAAATTTTACATATATTTTCTTAAACTAAAATATTCAAATTTATTGTAATTATTTAGAATTTAGCCTTATAGTCAACTGCATATTTACTCATCAGAAGTCTCTTTATGATTTGTACTCCGGACCTTTTAATATTAATGCATGGCTTGGTCTGTTGGAGATGTTTTTAAAATTAGTTTTCAAGAATGGTTTATGAATAATACATTTTCTGGTTCCGCCATCCCCAAAATATGCAAAAAAAAATTTTCTATTGACATTTTGTGTAATATTCATCTTGGATATATACAAAATCATTAGGTCCTGAAACCATGCCTTTAAAATGCAATGCAATTTGTTATGTATTATTACATAGAGGTTAGGAGCATGCCTAAATTTGTTGTTTGGGATGTAACATTGCAGGGGTGAGGGGTGGGCAGTGGGGGGAAGTGTGGATATAAACCACTATACTCACAGACTATTTGTTTTGACATATATTATTTAAAATGTTTGCAAGAAGGTATCTAGCAGGAGTATCCAAAACGATTTTGAATGAAATTTGCAAAACACTTTAAATTTATCTGACTGGTTTACTGTGGAGTCTCAGCTTCATTGTGCTTAAGAAAACTGCCAAACCAAAGGTCACAACTATTTTCTCTTAGTAGTTTTACAGTTTTAGTTCTTACATTAAAGTCAGTGAATCAGACTCCTGGTGAGGATGGCAGCGTAGGCAGATATGGCTTACCTTTTGCAAAACCACCTCAAAATTACAACTAAAATATAGAACAACCATCACTTGGAACCATCAGAAATCTAGTTGAATGGAAGTCTAACAACTATGGAATTAAAGAAACTACATCCACCCAGACTTGTAGGAGGGACACAGACAAGGAATGGACTTTTCTCACATCCATGTGTGGTAGATACAAATTTGGAAGCGATATCTCAGGAGTGAGGAGTCCCAACCCCACACCAGGCATCCCAGCCCAGGGTTCCAGTGCCAGGAAGATAAGTCCCAGTAGGCTTTGGTTGCAAAAACCAGAAAGGGCTCAGTCAGCGGAAGAAACTGCTGGAGCCCCAAGCAGTTCCTCTTAAAGAGCCCACACACAGACTCACCTACTCAGACTCACTCCCTCTGGGCTCCAGCACTGGGACAGTAGCTTGAGGGGAGCCAGTGGATACAGGGAGGAACTGAAGTGTCTGGCATCAAGGTGAGCAGAGGCCATTGTCTCTTTTCTAAACTCTTCCCCCCACAGAGCTGCCATATCTGAGACTCTCTCAACCTGGCTAACAGTGTATGACCTGCTTTAAAGATCCCCATGACTCTCAATTCCACCCAACTTATGAACCCACCTAAACTGCTTTCCATATGAATGGCTGGTCTTGGCTCCTGCTTCTCAACTCCCTAAATCCTATCAAACAAGCAACAACTGGCTTCAGTGAGCGCTAGGCCTGACACTAGCAGCAACCAGGCTAGATTCCTAGCTTCGCTTCACCTGGGAATCTCCAAGCCCAAATCAAGTAGTAGCCATCTCAGATTGCTTTATAGCTCGGGCAGATTCCTTTATAGCCCTGAGCAAAACACAGGTAGGGGCTGACCTTGGTTTGCACCACCCGAGAAACCCCAGGGCCAGCACACCCAGCAGACAGCTGTAGGCCACATAGGAACACAGCACTCTGCCCTTGCAAGCTGATCCTCCAGGGAGGGTGGAGGTTGTTGGTCAGTGGTCACAGCCAATCCTTGCAGCTCACTGGCCTGGGTAAATCCCTCCCAGTGATCTGCCAACAGCAACCAAAGCTCAACTGCAAGAGAAGGAAGTACTCAGTCCATACCAAGGGCACCCCTCAAGTACCCAGCTTGGAGAGTCTGGGCCACTGGACCCTACAGGACACCTACTACATTAAGCTACACTACCAAGACACAGAATCAAAGCAGCTCTACTAAACACAGGGAGGCTGCCAAAATGAGGAGTAAGAAAGATGGCCCAAATAAAAGAGCATACCAAAACTCCAGGAAAAGAGTTAAACAAAACGGAGCTAAGAAATTTATCAGATTTAGAGTTCAAAACACTGGTTATAAGGATGCTTAAGAAACGTAGTGAGGACCTCAACCACATAAAAAAGATCCAGTCAGAAACTAAGGATACATTCATTGAAACGAACAATTTACAGGGAAACAACAGTAGAGTGGTAAAACTGAGAATCAAGTCAATGATTTGGAATATGAGAAAGCAAAGACAACCCATCAGAACAACAAGAAGGAAAAAGAATCCAAAAAAAAAAAATGAGGATAGTATAAGCAACTTCAAATGATCCAATAGTCCCATCATAAGAGTGAAGGAAAAGAGAAAGAGCAAAAAATTGGAAATCTATTTGAAAATGTAATGAAAGAAAACCTTCCTAATTTGGTGAAGGAAATATACATCCATGTCCAGGAAACACAGAGAGTCCCAAAAGAGATATGTGCAAAGAAGCCTACTCTAAGAAACATCATAATTAACATGCCAAAGGCTAAAGATAAAGAAAATCTTAAAATCAGCTAAAGAAAAGAAGTTAGTTACCTACAGGGGAGTTCCCATAAGACTGTCAGCTGATTTCTCAAAAGAAACTTTGCAGGCTAGAAGAGATTGGCAAGAAATATTCAAAATCATGAAGAGCAGGAACCTACAGCCCAGATTGCTTTACCCAGCAAAGCTGTTATTTAGAATGGAAGAGCAGATAAAGAACTTCCCAGACAAGAAGAAACTAAGAGTTCATCATCACCAAACCATTATATGAAATGTTAAGGGGATTTATTGATGAAAAAGAAGGTCAAAACCATGAAAAATAAAATGGCAAAACAACAACAACAACATATCTATCAAGAATTGAACCTAAAAACAAACCACACAAACAAGGACAAGGACAGAATCATGGATACAGAGAATGTTTTGATGATTGCAGGGGAGAGGTTGTGGGGGAATGTGTGAAGAGGTGAGGAGGTTAAGAGGTACAAATTGTTAGTCACAGAATAGCCATGGGGATGTAAAGTACAGTAGAGGAAATAAGAGTAGCCAAAGAACTTATATGCATGACCTGTGGACAGGAACAATGATGGGGCATTTTCCTAAGGGAGTGGGGGTGATATGTGGAGGGGGGCAAAGAATAACTGTAATAGCATAAGCAATAATATAGTTTTAAAATGTTATGGGAAAAGAGTCAATGATTTATTTTAAGTTAGTGTTTGTACATCATATGAAGAAAAGCATGATTGTCCAATTGTTATAACACTATTTATAGAAAGATTATCTTTTCTCCTCTTAGCAGTTTGGTAAAAATCAATAGATAATATAAGTGTGAGTCCATTTCTGAAGTTGCTATTCTATTCCACTGATCTATATTTCTCTATCTGTGTATGTTAATAGTATATAATCTTGATTATTGGAGCATAATAAATTTTGAAATTGGATAATGTAAGAATTCTAATGTGTTTCTTTTTAATGTTGTATTAACTATTCTAGATTCTTTGCATTTTTATATAAATATTAAACTCAGCTTGTTACAAACTAAAGCCTACTGGGATTTTCAATAGTATTATTTTGAATCTATAGAGAAAATAGGGGAAATTGGTATGTTAAAAATATTAAGTATTCTGATCCATTAATAGATATATCTTTACAGTTACTCAGGTTTTTAAAATTCCTCCCTGCGGTTCTTTGTATATTACAGTATAGACATACATTATTTGTCAAATTTACCCCTACCATTTTAATATTTTAATACTGCAGTAGATGGTAATTGTTTATTGCTAGTAAATGCATGTGACAAAGTGAAAGAAGCCAATCTGAAAACTCTGCATACTGTGTGATTCCCACTATATGACATTCTGGGAAAGGCAAAACTGTGGAGATAGTAAAAAAATAAAATAAAATAAAATAAAATAATCAGTGATTGACAGTGGTTTAGGAGGCAGGGATCAATAGATGGAGCACAGATTATTTTTCAGGCAGTGAAAATACTTTTTATGAAATTTCAATGGTGAATACTTGTCATATATTTGCCCAAAACCGTAGAATGTACACCACCAAGAGTGAACCCCAATTAAAACTCTAGACGTTGTGTGACAATGACATGTTAATGTAGGTTCATCACTTGTAACAAATGTACCTTTGTTCTAGTGATGTTGGTAATGAAGGAGGTTTTATACATGTGTGAGGGTTGCGAATGTAAAAGGAATCTCTGCACCTTTCATTCAATTTTGCTGTGAAATTAAACCTGCTCTTAAAGTCTATAAAGAAAAAATGGACAAACTGTATTCCCAGTATGCACTACCTTCTTCCAGGACTCTTGATATTTTCTGAAATTCAAGTGAATGTAGAAATATTGAGAAGGAAGAGTACTCTTGCAGGAGAAGGCAGAGCTCCTTATTTTCTGGGTGGACACAGACCCTGGGTCACTGAATGAAAGGTGAGTTACAGGAGAAGCACTATGTTCCCAGTATCTTCTTTCAATGACTTTATTTCATAATTTCTTCTTTCAAATACTTTATTGCATTATTTTCCTTCATCCTAAAATACTGGCTTTGTTCTTCACGAAAATTTCCTCCAAGGTTTTGACAACAGGTTGTTAGTCAGCCTTTGTTTTCAGGAGAGATGTAAATTTTTCAACTTTAGTGATCAGTTGGGAGAAGCTGAATAGAGAGTTGGGAATCAAGCACCTTTTCAAAATACAACTCCTACTATTTCCTTTTATTTATTTAATCTTTAACTTATAATTTCAAATAAGAAATAAGGGGCAGTAAAATAATTTCTTGTGCATTTTTATGTAAAAGGCAGTGTTTTATTATTTAACATTATAGTACTGAAAACCAGTATTATTTTAGTTATTATACAATAGTTGGCATGGTAAAGGGAGTTTCAGAGCTTTGGAGCCAGATGTGAATTCCAGTGCTGGCACTTAACTTAAGCTCCTTAGTTTCACCTGTTAATAACCAAATAATACTGGTTTCCAGTATTTTCATTTTCTTTTAAATTGCCTTAAAAAAAAAAAAAAAAACACTTCACAATGTCTAATTCTATATCATTCCAGATTTTTGTATCCTTTAATTATTTACATGACTTGCTTTTTATTAGAAAAGTAGACCGCAAAGTTGGCTGCTATAAACTCTTCACATCTATGGAACTCAGACAAATCAAATCTACATACAAGTGAGGTGTAGGTTTCCTTCCACACAACATCAAGGGTGTATTTGACAAGAGGTTTTTGATTCTCATATATGTTCTTTCCTTGTTTTTGTTTTGTTTTGTTTAATGAGGATTATGATTCAACATTATATCTGTACATCAGTATCTAAGGTTCATGCATAAAATATAACCACATACAAACTCTACATCAACCTAAATACTCTTCTTTTAGAAACTAATTTTTCCCTATAACTATCCTTGGAATTAGCTCACAGCTGGTGTCATATTCTGTTCAGTTTAACCTTCTGTACTATCACCAATTTTGTATCCCATTTGGATGAATTTGCAGTTATGCATTAATTATTTTATCAGGTTATATAAAGCATAGCTCATTGGGTTTAAAGGTGAACTATCATCTCAAACTATCACCACAAACTATCTGTACCTCATTTTCAAGAGACCAACAGGGGAAAATATTATGCACAAAAATGATTTAAACAACATCTGCTTTAGTCACTGTGATGATCCTCTCATAGACAACTGAAAGGATAATCATTTTTGTCATGTGAGAATACAGTGTTCTGTTCTAAATGGGTTAAGTACATGCAGAAGCAGAGCACAGAGGAAAGTCAAAATGGGAAAAATGTCAATAGAAGATGGTTTAGCTTGGAGCTATGCAGCCTTATTTCATAAAAATAACAAATTAGGCCATACAGAAACTTTCTCTGACAGTTGTGATTAGGTCCACCAAGCATTAATCTTTGGGTCAGTTCATTACACTGCCAGAAATTAAAGAATCCCTGCTTTCATTTTTCTCAACCCATAATAATACTCATCCTAAGAATGTGGGTTCCATGAAGACAGGAACATGTCATTCTTATTCTCTATTTTTTACCTAGTTTTTAGCACTTGGCCTCTGATTAATAGTCATTAAATGATTTACTCATTTATTTAGTAAACATTGACTTTTTTCTAAACACAGAGCAAGGCAAGTGAGCTACACATCATCAGAGTTCTTACCAATTTAGTGTGTGTGTGTGAGAGAGAGAGAGAGAGAGAGAGAGAGAGAGAGAGAGGTGGTGGGAGCAGGGAAACAAAGGGAACAGCAATGTAAGCAATTGGGATAATCTTCCAGAATGAAGATATATCCTGATTGCCATAAGAGCACTGAGAAAGAAAAAATAAACAAATGGGACTACATCAAACTAAAAAGTTTTTGCACAGCAAAGGAAAACAACAAAATAAAAAGACTACCCATGCAATGGGAGAACATATTAACTGATATATCTGATAAGGTGTTGATATCCAAAATTCATAAAGAACTTATAAAACTAAACACCCCAAAACAATCTAATTAAAAATTAGGCAAAGGAACTGAATAGACACTTCTCCAAAGAGGATGTACAGATGGCCAATAGACATATGAAAAGATGCTCAATGCACTAATCATTAGAGAAATGCAAATTAAAATCATAATGAGATATCATTTTATACCTGTCAGAATGGCCATTATTAATAAATAAATAACAAGTGCTGGCAAATATGTGGAAAGAGGGGAACAGTTTTGCACTATTGGTGGAGTTGCAGATTAGTGCAATGTAGAACACAGTATAGAGCTACATCTAAAAATTAAAAATGGATCTGCCTTTAAACCCAGCAATCCCAGTTCTGAGAATATAACTAAGAAAACACTAATTTGAGAGAATCAAAGCCCTTTTATGTTCATTGCAGCACTGTCTACAAAGCCAAGATTTGGAAGCTGCCCGAATGTTCATCAGTAAATGAGTGGATAAGACAACTATGGGACATTTTCACAATGCAATACTCCTTGGATGCACAAAAAAGAAGATAAAATTACCTTTTGCAGCACTATGGGTGGACCTGGGGAATATTATGCTAAGTGAAGTAAGCCAGTCAGTGAAAGACAAATGCCATATTCATCTCACTAGTACGTGGAATCTAATGAACTCACTAAACAACCATGCAAAATAAACAGATAAAGAGCAGAATGACAGCTATGATGGGGGTGAGGGAGTTAGTTAGGTGGTAGAGAGATGGAGCAAAAAGGAAGAAGGACACATGGACATGAATAACAGTATGATGACTGCAGGAATATAAGGGGGATAAATGGTAATGGAAAACATAGAATTTAAATTAGAAATGAAGAAAGAATGAGGGAGATATTGCTGTCAGGAACAGTACCTTACCTCAGACTGTCCTAGTAAAATTGATGTTCTACAACAAAGTTTATTTAATAGTTAAAATTTTGTACTTTTTAAAGATATCAATCCATCTCAAAATGTTAAGTAACATTTTCATTAAAATAATTTATGTTAAGGCCCTGGCTGGTGACACAGTGAAAAAGGTGCCGGCCTGTGAACCCAAAGGTTGCTGGTTCAATTCCCAGCCAGGGCAACATAACCAGGTTGCAAGCCAGGTCTCCAGCCAGGTCTGTAGCTGGAGGCAGGTGAAAGGCAACCATACATTGGTCTCTCTCCCTCTCTCCCTACCCCTCTCTCTAAAAATAATAAATAAAATCTTAAAAATAATAATTTATGTTAATATGGGGGGGGAAGAACTTTTGTAAGTGGTCCACATTTACTAAATTTAAAAACAAAAAAACACTTGGGAATATAACTAGCCATATCCAAGGGATGATGAAGAAATGCTCAGAGAGGCACAGGGCACAAGGGGCAGTTGACAAGAAGCAGAAAAGGTGTAGAGCAATTCTAGAGTGAGGTACAGTGTTTGGAAACTTTCTGCCAAATCTATAGAAACGTTTCTGATACATAGCTTTTTGAATTTCAGATAATAAGTCTCAGATTTTATAATTCAATAATACCCATTGCCCTGGCCAGGTGGCTCAACTTGTTGTAGCATCATTCCATGCACCAAAGAGTTACAGGTTCCATCCCTGGTCAGGTACATACCTAGGTATGGGTTTGATACCCAGTTGGGGAACATACATTAGGCAATTGATTAATGTTTCACTCTTACATTGCTATTTCTCTCTCTCTCAAATCAGTAAAAACATATCATCAGGTGAAAATTAACTAATAATAATGATGATAATGATAATAGTACCCATTTATATTAATGACACTTTCATCATATCACAAATTTATTTAGCTGTCCTAAATCATAATCTTGTGTTTTCTGTGAGTACTGCATTTACCAAATATAAGAAACACCTTGGTTCTCTTAGCAACCAGACTTTAAAATAATGTAGTCATATTTTAAATATTGTGCTGAAAAGTGACATAATAAAAATATTATAATGTTGTTATGGCAACTGGGATATTTCACCCATAATTTTAAATCACACCTAAACCACAAAGACTGTATTTATTGATAAGTAATCAATCCTTATTCAGTCATTTCTATTCATTCTTAATCTTATTTGCCTCTCATAACTCTCAATTATTTTGTCACTTATTCATCGTGAATTTTTGAGCATTCAAATATTTAGTCTGGATAGAATTACAATAGGATTTTGTCCCTTTCCATCCTGTCTATTTCTTTTCACTGTATTCTCTCCTATTCAAAATAACCTTCAGTCAAATTGAAATTCTTTTGTTGCCTAAATAGTGCATGACCTCTCTAATCTTAAAAATGCCTCTCAAACATTCACACAATCCAGTAACTCTTTCCCAAGACTTAAATAGGCTACCAGGTTCAGCAAATAAAAAAACAAGACATCCAGTTAAATTTTAATTGCAGACGAGCAATAAGATTTTTACAATAAATAGAGCCTCTATATTGCATAAGACATCCTTATACTAAAAAAATTATTTATTTATCTGAAATTCAAAAATTACTGGGTATCTATATTTTATCTGTCAACCTTGCAACTAGGGGAACTCTCTATGCTATAATTGTTTTTTGTTTGTTTTTTTTAAAGCATACCCTCTCCTTCAGGTATGACTTAAAAAAAAGAAGAGGCATTTGTACAGAAAAATAAGGCAATGGCCCTCAACCTGGTCTGGAGTCTCTTTTCCAAATCAAATTTCACAGACTGCACTACCATGTTGTTCAGTATTATTTTCTAGATTCCCAGTCTTCTAAATCACTCTCGGCTCTGATGGATGAGATCTGACTTTTGTCTGACATACCCTTTGGATTAGGCATGGAGAATGAGGAATCTATCTTAAGTTTGGGTTCTTGGGACCAGGCCTAGACATGGTAATGAGTGGGTTTAGTCAGTATGTATGGTAGAGTGTGTAGCCAAAGTCCAAGTTCCATGTGAAAATGCATCTGCCAAGTATGCATCTGTAGCATCAAGTTCAAGAGAGAAGGAAAAAAATAAGGATGGGGAAAAAGGTGAAACAATAGACAATATAATCTGCAAGGTGAAGCAGCAGGAGAGAGAAGTTTTTATGGAGTAATTATAATGAAACATTGACAAGGAGGAACTGTTAAGAGGACCAGGCTTATATGAACAATTCACCTGCCAGTGTGGGCTACCCAAAGACAGTAAAGTTCTATTTTTCAGTCTTAATGGTGGCAGATACTCTTCTGCTAGGCAGTTCCTTCATCTCAAAACTCTAACTCCACCATGAGAAATAAGCAGAGACCTATCTTGGTTTCTTTACTTAATTCCTAAACAGAGATGCTCATTTTTGCTTGACTCTCCCAGTCCTGTCTCCCTATATGTCTATATGTATGTTGTCCTCGTGATTTACAATAAGAAAAGAGATGAGTCATGGCCATGTACTATTACAAATCACCACTATCTACTAGATTACAGCTACCTACATTCAAATAACAGTACCTAAGAAATCACAATCAGGTTCTAACATAAAGTGCACTACAACTTTCATTTAATACCCTTGCAAACAAATGTATAAAACTGTGCACTCACTTCAACAGTAAGGCATTCAGACATCCAACCAAGATGAAGGCATAGGTAGACACACTTTGCCTCCTTGCACAACCACAAGAAGGATCACAACTAACCTCAAAACAAACAAACAAACAAACAAAACCCAACCAGAACAGCCAGAAAATCGAACTGTATGGAATACCAACAACCAAGGATTTAAAGAAAAAATATTTACCCAGATGGGTAGAAGGAGCACAGCCAGGGAAGAGAAGACATGGTGTGGCAGTGATGAGGCAGTGGCAGTAAGACATTAGTAGCAGCCAGCAGAACAGGCAGCCCCATGTTCACATGTGATGGATGAAAGCCAGGAAGGACACCTAGGGAGCAACCTCCAGGCCAGACTGTGCAGCCCGGGATCCCAGCACCAGGAAAATAAAGCCTCATAGCTTCTCACTATGAAAACCAGTGGGGGTTGAGGCAGTGAAAGAAACTGCTGGTGTCGCGGGAGAGTTTATTTAGAAGGCCCCCATGGTCCTAGAACATATACAAAGCCACCCACTCTGGCAATCACCACCAGGTCAAAAGCTAGAGGGGCACCAGTCACATACTGGAAGTGGGTGAAGTGAAAAGAGATAAGTGCTGAGCAAGTGGCATTGTTCCCTCTCTGACCCCTCCTCCACATACAGCACCACAAGGTGGTGAAACAGGTTGTTTCACACTGACAAGTACCTAAGACTCCTCTCCTTAAAAGTAATAGGTAAACCAAGATAGGAAGTCAAAGTAGCACTACCTAATACACAGAAACAAACATGGGGAGGCTGCCAAATTGAGTAGACAAAGAAATAGGGCCAAGGGCCCTCATTGGTGACACAGTGGATAAAGCACTAGGCCACAAACCCAAAGGTCACTGGTTTGGTTCCCAGTCAGAACACATGCCTCGGTTGCAAGCCAGGTCTCCAGCCAGGTCCATAACTGGAGGCAGGTGAAAAGCAACCATACATTGATGTTTCTCTCCCTTTGTTCCTCTCTCCTTTCCCTTCTCTCTGAAAATAATAAATAAAATATTTTTAAAAAGAAAGAAAAAAGAAATAGAGCCTAAATAAAAGAACAGATCAAAACTCCAGGAAAAGAACTAAGCAAAATGGAGATAGCAAACCTATCAGACACAGTGTTCGAAACACTGATGATAATGACACTCAGAGAAATAACCGAGTATGGCAAATGCATAAGGGAAGAAATGAAGGCTACATTAAGTGAAGTAAAGAAAAATTCACATGGAGCAAATAGTAAAGGGAAGAAAGCCAGGGTTCAAATCAATGAATTGGAACATAAGGAAAGAAATAAACCGTCAACCAGTTCAGAATGAATAAATAAGAATTGAAAAAAATAAGGAGAGAATAAGAAGATTCTAGGACATTTCCAAACCTTACCAACATCCAAATCATAGGGGTGCCAGGAGGAGAAGAGAAAGAGCAAGAAATTAAAGACATATTTGAAAAAAATAATGGAAGAAAACTTCCCTAATTTGGCAGAAGAAATAGACATACAAATCCTGGAAGCACAGAGAGTCCCAAACAAGTTGGACCACACTAAGACACATCATAATTAACATGCCAAAGGTTAAAAATAGAGAATCTTAGCCCTGGCTGATAGCACAGTGGATAAGGCGCCAGCCTGCGAACCCAAAGGTCACAGATTCGAGTCCCCCAGCCAGGGCACATAACCAGGTTGCAAACCAGGTCATAGTCAGGTCTGTGGCTGGATGCAGGTGAAATGCAACCATACATTGATGTCTCTCTCCCTCTCTGCCTCTCTCCCTTCCCCTCTTTCTGGAAATGATAAGATAAAATCTTTTAAAAAAAAAAATAGAGAATCTTAAAAGCAGCAAAAGAATAGAGTTACTTACAAGGGAGTTCCCATAAGACTATCAGCATACTTATCAGAAGAAACTTTGCAGGCAAGAAGGGACTGGCAAGAAGTATTCAAAGTGATGAAAAGCAAGGGCCTACAACCAAGATTACTCTATCCAGCAAAGCTATCATTTAGAGTGGAAGGGCAGATAAAGTGCTTTCCAGACAAGTAAAGCTAAAGAAGCTTGTCATCATCAAGCCATTATTACATGAAATATTAAATGGGTTTATTTAACAAAAAGAAGATCAAGACTGCAGACATTAAAAAGGCAATAAATTCACAATTATTAACAACTGAGTTTAAAATAAAAAGCTAAGCAAACAACCAGAATAGGAATAAAATCATAGATATGGAGATTTTATCAGCTGGAAGGGAGAAGGGGGAGATTGGGGAAGTGATGCAGGAATTAAGAACATTATGGTTAGGAACAGAATAGGAGGAAGTTAAGAATGCCATGGGAAATAGAGAAGCCCAAGAACTTATATGCAAGACCCATGGGCATGAACTCTTAAGGGAGATTGCTGGAGGAAAGATGGGTACCAGACAGAGGGTAGCAAAGGGAAAAAATTGGGACAACTGTAATAGGAAAATCAATAAAATATACTTTAAAAAAAGAGTAAGACATTCAAATAATGACTCTAATTAATCAACTAGAAAAAAATTGGGGGAGAAATGTCTTGATCAATGTGACATCTACTTCTTACAATGGCTGATTGAGAATAACTGAAAAAAAATGTGTGTGTGTGTGTGTGTGTGTGTGTGTGTGTGTGTGTGTGAATCATGGGCTTGAAAGCATTAGGAAACTAGCAATACAAAATATTTCCCAGAGCAAGATTGGGAGAAAATGAACTCCAGAGAGGTGCACTTATACTTGGAGCTAGTTTTGCCCTATGGCAGTTGCCATTTTTAAAGAGGTAACTGAGAAACTGAAAAGTGCTTTTGACAGCTCAAATGGTGAGGGAGATAACCATTCAAATCAAGGACCCATGAAGTAGAGGACCTAGAAAATACCCCATATATTGGCTTGGGAAATCAGAGTTGTATCTGAGGATTTAGGATGAACTGAAATTAATTAACTAACCTTTTAAGGGCTTTATCACTATTATTATCTGAATTGCCTAGAAAAATCTCTCTTTCAGAAACTAAAGTGACTCTGATTACTTGATTAGTGCTCCTCACTCACAATCTTGATTCTTTTCTGGACACAAAAAGAGATGGTACCTCCCTACCCACTTGAATTGGGGAGTAATCGTGTGATTTATCTGAGCAATGAAGTATTTAAAACCCAGTACAGAATTATCCAGTATCATTTGCTGTCCTTATAGATATGGCCATGAGGAATAAAATAAAAGAAAAAATACTCAGAGGGCATAGCCAAGGCTGACAAAGAGCAATGGCTTGGGGAATCCTGCCCAGGGAACAGAATTGTCTAAGCCCTCAGGACAAAGGGCAGTTGAAATGTATTCTCAGGATGCTCAGTATTTCTATAGCCCAGTGACTTGTACAAGCTATGCTCTCTTGCTTGTTCAGAATGAAAATGCTTGTTGCGAATATGCTGACGTTGCGCCATCACCATATGTTGGTATGGAGCAGGAGATCAAAAGTTGCCACATCTGAACACAGTATAAATACTATGGTACATCACATGCTAATTGAGAGACAACCATGAATTACCAAAAGATCCTGGTCTGTCAGTTTCATGATAGTATTAGAGGAAACTTTGAATTAGTCACTTTTGGGGATAGAGTGAGTATATTTGACATGCAATAAAGACAAAGAGCCTAATATTTGGTGACATGATACAAATTAGTGCTCCTCCCCACTATTGCCAGTTTTCCTCTTCTAGTCCCACATGAGGATTGTGTTTCCCTGTCCTCTTTCTTTGGCCAATGAAATGTTAGTAGAGGTGATATGTACATTTCCAGTTAGAATTATTTAAAATACAATTTCCAATTTTGCCCTTATCTTGGCAATTGTAAGAATTGCTGTTAATATGAATATATGATCAAATGAAAGCAAGCTGGCCATGGCCAGTAGCTCAGTTGGCTAGTGTCCTCCTGATGCAAAAATGTTGCAGGTTCACTCTCTGATTAGGCAACATACAAGAAGCAACCAATGAATGTACAAATAAGTGGAACAATAAATCAATGTTTTTTTTCTCTCCCTCCCTCTCTCTCTAAAAACCAATACATAAAGTTTTGGAAAAATGAAAACAAGCTGAAATGGCCAATTGTTAAATTAAAGGTGAATATTAATGATAGTAGAGGGTTAATTTTTTCCACTTGCATTTGAAAAAAAACAACTTCTATTTGTTTAGCCACTGAGATTTTGAGATTGTTACCATAGCCTGGCAAAGATCATCTGACTCATTCTTTAATGTAGTCTTTAATTATTTCTCAATTTCCTTGCAAAGTAACATTTTAAAGTGTCTATTTGTGTTGTGGTGATAAAGGCAATGTTTGCCCATTGAGGAGAATTGAAGAACTTCAGATAGAAAGAAAGGGGAAAATTCAGATTGCCCAGTCATCTCTGTGGCTGTTACCATGTCGAGAGGTGACAGGTCTGTGTTTACAGCTGAATGGAAAGGCACAAAGGAACAATTTCCCAGTGACGAATGAAGCATTTTTGCTCATTAATGGTCACAGATACAAAATATAATAAATTGTATTAATTAACCATTCCTTCATAGGTTTAGAGTATTTAGCTTAAGAGCTAAGAAGCTATGAAGTTTAGGAGCTGCCTTTTAACCTGCTTATTGTTCTTTGCATGGTGGCTGGCCAGTTTACTTTTCATTTACCAATTAACCACTTGCATTATAGTTTAATATTTTAAGTGATTTTTTAATACTCATGATGTATTATATTTTCTCTCTCCAAGGGTGCTTTCTACATTAAATACCCAACTTTGATAATATATCAAAGTAGAAAAGTGGGTGGTGGATTGCCAGGACCAAGTTCACTTGATTTTTGAGTCTTCCTAACAGGCAAGTACAGCATTAGATGCAGATTAGGAATTGAGAAGGGACATTACATTGCACTAAGTGATTCTAGAGCCTGTCCAGTGACCCACTATTAAAAATTAATCTGTTAATCTGTGAGGGTTAGATATTTTTCCTATTTCCTAGTATAACACCTTTAGGATATATATATCCTAAATGTATGTATCTTTTGCTGTTAAACCTATTTCAAGGGTCTTACTTAACCTGAAGATACATTTAGTATTGAGTAAGGGGATGCTTACTCAATAACTGTTCTTTATCCAACACTCTGCTGTAGGAAAATGGAGAAAGAAGGATGAGTTGCTACTGTTATGCTGGAAGAAGTCTTGAAGAAAGATGACACCTTTGGCCACATGTTCTTTCAGCCACATCCTACTCACAGCTGCTTGTATACATCTTTTCTGGAGAACAATTATGCATCCTGGTTTTCTTTCAGCCAGTCTGACACCCACAGACTGAGGTATAGGTGTGCATGAATATTCCATGGGTATTCTTGAAAGTTGCCCTGGACCTTATGTTTCTGACCTGTCCTTAATCTCAGTCCATCCCCATCCCCATTTGATCCTAAATCCTTGGCCCCATGGGCTGTGTCTGCTTCCAGCTCTGGCAATTTAGATTTTGTATCTCTAATTGGTCTCACTGGGGTTAGCTTCTGGGTTCTGCCTAAGAGATTTTGGTCTAAATTCTATTCTCTCCCTGGTAGATTTCCTCAGTTGGTATAGCCCATCCTAATTCTAGCCTCACATGACTTAGTTCATACTGCAGCCATGCATTTGTAGTGGAACACCCTATTGTTTTCAGGAATCATGATTGTTGCCCAGTACTCATTTCTCCATCTCCTCTTCTTTGTGTTCCAGAGAGGTAAACAAAAGCCTCATGTGGCTTAGGAAAATACAGTAAAAACAGAGTGTAATCACTTTAATGAAAAGCTAGTTGGAAAAGTAAAATTTGGAGTTTATTTGGTTGTTGAGAACACATAAACAGCATAAACAGCAATCAATATGACAGCATTCCTGTTTCATGTTGCACTGCAATTGTTTTATGGAACTTAGGAAGTGTCACTTTTTTCCAGAGACAATCACCAAGTGCCTTTCTACACTTGGTACCGATTGAACTGAGCACATTCAGTTCCTTTATTACATAAAGAAAAGTGAACCTACTGTTTTTGATGGGGAGCTGGCTCCTTTCTGAGGCCACATGAATATTCAATGCAGCCACTTATTTCCAGAGGCAGCAAACTAGCCAGTAATTATTAACCTGCCTTTTTCTATCAAAATGCTTAGAATGACAATTATGAAGAATTAACACATTTCTCAGATCTGTTATTAACCATAGGCAATGCTATTAAATATGTAAAATGAGTATTCAAAACTCATTTCTCTCCTCTTTTTGCATTAATAGATTCAGGTTTACAAGCTTTCATCAGATTTCCTATCGGAGATTTCCACCTAGATTCACTTTCAAAATAGTCTGTAAAGCCATAGCAGCTCACCCTTTATATTTATTTAAAAGTAAGACCCAGGAGCACAAGAGTATTCAATATTTTATTTCACCATCAGAAAAAAAGGAGGCCAAAAATGAGAAGAAACAGACTGGCCCAATGTGAACCACTGTGGCTTTGGCATCAGCTAGATCTAGTTTTAACACCTGGTTTTGATCTGAACACATTGTGTGACTTTGGACACTAACTCAAATGCTCTAAACCACAGTTTTATCAGTAAAATGGGATTAAAAAACCTATATCATGAAAATGTTGAAGAAGTTGAATGAAAGCATGTGGTTAGCACATAATAAACTACAAATAAGTGGTTACTATTTCTATTGAATTTTGTTCTACTAGGTTTGCAAAGAGCCAGTTTTTAAAGCATCAATCAGTAGACCTGAGTATTGAAGTAGAAAGAGGATCCTTCTACTAATCAAGGAGGTGAGCAGTTACAGCCTAGGAGCCATAATGCCACTGGGTCTGGGTTTAAGGGCCGTAATTTGGGAGTGGAGGCTAGATAAATTGTGAAGGATGTATACTACAAAAATGATTTTTTGAGGAAAAAAATCACTGAGAAATACTTTTGTGGCTGCCCGTGGAGACAAAGATATTTTTCTGAATAAGGCTCTTTCTACAAATGCTGCTATTGATTCAAAATCATCTAGCACTATAGAATTCAGAGGTGATAATATATTCACAAGGGTTGTCTACTTTGTGCTTTACACACACAGACTCATTTCATTTCACCACAACTATAGAGGCATTACCTCTTATACAGATGAGTGAAGTGAGGCTACATGGATTAAATATCATGTTCATGGGTTTTATGATTCACAAGTCAGAGGCAAGGAAAAACAAGTTCATGTGATTTGACACTCAAGTTCTCACCACTCTACTGTGTTTTCTGCCAAAGAACCAGGATCTCACTACCACCACCACCACCACCAAAAAAACAAAACAAAACAAAAACATATCCATATTCTGTTCAAGAAGAAAATAAGATATTAAAAATAAATATGGTTCTTCAGGAAATAATTGCCACACAGAGAAAATCAGATATTATCTCCTATTATTTATTCAGATTGGGTTATCTGAGGAAGAAAATAAGGAAATGTGGGAAATTAGCTTGTAAATAATGAGAAAACAGGAAACTGTGGGACTAAGGTTTCAGACTCTTTTTATTAGCTGTATCTTAAGATGACAACACTGTGCTTCCTACCAAAATGTTTAACTGTAATGGAGTTATGTTTCTTAACTATTTTCCCATAACACATTTTCTAATAGTATCATTTATCATTTAATTACAAATGATTCATGACATGTATTCATACTTTCTTCCCCAGAACAAGTTCAAGGATTTATATCCTTAATGGGGAAAAATTGAGAAATAGATTATTTAGGTTTCTGTGTCTTTCTATAAAACACTTTGACATCTGTAAGAAAAAATATAATTATTTATGCCAGAAGCATTTATTGAGAAGCTGCTATTCTCAAGCCAACTTAATGAATACTAAGGAAAGGGAAAATTGGAGAAGAGAGGTTTCTGGCTTTTGGTAAGTGTATATATAATCTTGTTCAAACGCCAGTAAAAGGTATTACCTGACTATCAAAATCAGAAGGAAACATTTTGCTTTTCCATCCACCTGTATTCCCAATTCTCTGCTCAGTCTTTCCTTCCTACGTTAAGCCTAGTAATACCCTTCATCATAAAATGTGACATAATGCCTCTAGAGGACAGTACAGAACTTCTGGACAACCTCCTCCTTGCCTTGTATTTGGACATGTCTATTGAAGCCCCATTTTCAGAAAATGTGCATGCCTTTGTATAATTTCTGCTAACATTTTGTGAGCACTTACTCTTTACCAGCTATTTCTCTAGGAAATTTCACATCCATTATCATGTTTACTTTCATAGTGGCTTGGTGTTGTTAATACAGTCACCTCCATTTCACAAATGAAGAAATGAATAATAGAAATATGAAATAAATTGCCCAAGATCATGCTACCAGTTCATGGAAAAACTGGATTAAAACCTAGGTCTTCAAAGAAATCTAAATTCTGTTCTTTTTTTTATGGCACCATTTTGTACTTAAGGTCAGGAGGCAGATCTTATGCCTGTAGTTTGGGTTCCCCAGGGAGGAGATCGGTGCACAGGCCGGTGATTGGGATGTGCTCTCAAGACCAACATGATCTGTAGAAGGGAAGGAAGCTGAGGAGAGGTGGGTGGTGATGCAATCATAAGCAAGATGGGCACTGCCTCAGAAGGAGAATTTAAACTAAGGTAAAGTGACTTTCTGCAGTGACGCAACTCCCCGAGAGAGCTAACAAGCAGTTGAGATGTGGCACTAACATTCCCAGGAGCTGGGGGAAGGTCCTATAATTCAGACATGGGATCCTGTGGCACAGAACAGCATTCACGCCTTAGAATTTTGTGGGTCAGACCAAACTAATGTTTGGTGTTTTCAACTATTTTAATCTAACCATTTCAATGAATCAAATCAAGGAAAACATTTTATTTGTACATTTTTCCAGGGAGCACAACTCCCAACTAAACAAACCAGAATAAAAGAAAGTGAGAAAATGTGGTCGGTATTTGCCTAGAGCCACAAAGCAGCTCAAGCTCATCCCAGATGACTCTTATTTCCAAAAACCTTATTTCCACTTCTCCATGACAGAAACATTAAAGAAAAGGAAATTTCATTTAACTTTTGTATATGATCACGGAGCATCCCTCTAGATTTCACCCCATACAGGCGATTTCCACCAGCTTTTAATAGTTCTCTCCAACAAACTTTACAATATGTACACAAAAATAATACAGCAAAAAGAAGTCATAGATTTCTATTCTATGACTTCATTAACTGAGCCAACAAAGGACCCTTTCACTCCAAATATTAAAATGCTAGATAACTTGTAATAAAATTTTTGAAATACAGTTATGTTGCAAGTTAAGACACTTCTTGATGCTAGACATAAAGAGCTCAAAACTAGAGCAATAAGTAGGCCCTGGTTTTTTTCCCTTTTCTTGATGTGGCTCTCAGGACTAGATATGTCTCAAAGGCTGAAGGTCATGCTTTATGGATACAGGAGTTAGAGCCACAGTCCCAATGTCAGGTGCTGCTTCTGAGCTCTTTACATGAAGTCATGAATAAAGAAAGGTTGACTCCTCCTTGAAAGGGTTATCTAACACTTGGGTATCTAACCCAAATTTTTATGACATGGTAACAACAGAAGGCCACATTTATGGTTCTCTCACCTTTTACTTGAAGACTCTCCATTTTATGCAGCCATCACTTAGTATATAACCCAATTAAACTGGAATTCTGTGACAAGCATTTGAAACACGGAAGTTTTGCCTCTATGTGCAGGTTCTTACAGTTCATAACATATTTTGTATATGCCTATTGTTTTAAAATTATGTCAACTTTCTAATATACAAACAGCAGTCAGCAACAAGAAGCTATTATATCTGATGAAATTTTTAAAGGTCTCCACTTTCCAGTAGATGTAGAATAGGAGATTGTTTCTCCTAACAATCTATTTCATTACTATTTTACTCTTATTAGACCCTTATCAAAGAAGTGTCAATATTCTTTTAGTGGAAGTACTTTGACATTTCCAAACACTGCCATTTCATACTTATTGGTGTGAAATAAAATTTTTTTAATTAAATGACTTTCCCCAATACGGATAATGTATAAACAGCTCTGCAGTTTTACCAACTCTTCATAAATTTTCTAAATATGAAAAGTTGCAATTCAATGATCCCAGAGGTAAATGAATGAAGCTGAGGAAAATGAGGTACCTTCCAGAAATCTTATAATTCATTGCCTACTACAGATGCAAAAATTGCCCTTTATTATCTCAACATTTTTCTTACTTGTCAGAGTGCAAGATTTCTCTGTACTTTAACATTTAAGGTACTTTCAGTCCTTTCAAAGGCCAAAAATCCTGACTTACTATGCAAAGTAAAAAACCCTGGTCTTACTCACATAAAGATTGGTCTGTAAGAGCGGTGTCAAATGTGATGTATACACAACTGCTGTTAAGTACAAAAATAAAATCTTAGGGTTTTATTTACATCTACTTTTACTTCTAAAGTAATATATAATGCATTAGTATTAGCTGCACAGATCCCCTCGCTCAGTGCACAGGACAGTGTGAGGAGGAACAGTGTTAACGTATGAGGATCAACATTGGTTCTCTCTCATGGCCAACAGCAGGAGCTCAGACTGACGCACTCACAGGTCACGCCTAGTTTAAATTAAACTAGCCCTCACACAACAGGTAAGTTCTTTAAAAAATTCTTGCAAAGGAACAATCGATTGAAGAGAATTCTAATAGTACAAACTTCCCTAACATGAAACACATCTCTACAGTATAAAACAATATTTAAAATCACATAATATTTAATCCTGTAATGTATAAATATTCACTAACCACAATGATGGATTTCATATATATATATATTTTTTTGAGGGTTTCTTGCTTATAATCAAGGCACAAAAACCTATATACTTTTGAAGAATGTCTTTCTGATGTGGCAAAATGTGACCAAAAACAGTGTAAATAAATTAACTTAATAATAAATCAACATTTATTAATGAACATTTATTAATGATTAATAAACCAACATTCTGCTGGTAGCAAATATGTTTGAAGACACCAAGAAGCATAAAGATTTTAAAAAACAGATATTCGAAGCAATAAGTGGTGTGAAAAGTTTGTTTTACACTTGGGTCAAGCCACAGAGGTTTATACTATACTCGTTTATAGTATTTTCTAGATTGGCTTTCAATGACAAATTACATGTAAAACTACAATTTGTGGGCCATTTAAGAACAGATGTATTGCATAAAATACTTTGTCAATAGTTAATGATTTATGTTTATATCACCATAATTTTTGGACAAAATAATACTCTAGATATTAACCCCTGATTTAGTTGCTACTTTGGGACTCTATAAAGAATTCTGGGAGAAGGTCACAGAAGTAGTCAACATCTACAGATCAGTCCCAGCACCACTGATGGCAGGCCAACTGAGACAACCAAATGACTCCCAAAATGTGCAAAGTGGTACAGCCTCATCCAGCAGGTTGTTTTCTTTGTTGTTGTGTTTTTTTTGTTTTTTAATGAGACTTATAAATAAAAATGTACCATTGCAATAGATGAAATGAAATGTGGAATGTAGAGAAATCCCTTTTTCCACGAAGAGTTTTTTACTTGTCACCACCATGTGACAAAGCACATAAAAGGGTTGCAGAACTTCAAGATAGTTTACATAAGTTTGCATTTTAAAAAAGACCAGTGTTAAGTTTACTTCCCTTCTGTGATACAGAGAGGATGTTGTTTTAATACAGACATTTAAACATGTGTAACATGTCCTGCATAGATAAGGTGACATTTTTACAATGACTAAAAAATGTAACTATTTCATGGAAGAAAGCTGAGCTATGGAAAGAACATTTGAAATGGACATTTGACATCATTTTCTTGGTTATTTCTTTGGCTGTAAATAATGACAGATACATAAAAACCTCATCTACACTCTTTAAACACATGTTAATATTACTTCCCAAGTGAAATTTTAAAAAGTTTTCAACTTATTTGTTAAAAAAAAATTTAAATACAACACATCTAATTAATTTGCAAGAACAACTGATTTACATCTTGAAGATGGAGATTTACTATAACATTTTAAAGCAGCGAAATTCTGCAGAAAAAAAAAAAAAAATACCGCAGAGAGCAGGACTTGAAACCATGTTTAGAACATGTGCAGTACAGTGTGAAAAAATAACATTATCTATCACAGCTGATATGTACAACATGTGCCTATTGGGATTGAGGAAAATAATGTGTGCTTATCCTAGTTAAGAAAAACATGTTTTAAAAAAAAAGAAAAATATGTTTACAAGAAATTGTGCAAAATCAACATGACTTTGCAACCAGAGGAAGCATAAAGGCAAAGGACTTCAGACCATGGATGACGCATCCAGAGAGCGAGCCATTCTGAGACATCCTGCACGTTCCTTCTGGGGAGATAAAAGGCTCCACTGCTCTCTCTTCTTGTTGCTCTGCCTTGCAAGACGCTGACCACCCTCAGTTGCCTCCTGGACCTACACTTGATCTGGGGTCTTGGGACTCAGCATTGTTTTCCCCCAGTTTTCTTGTATGATGTTATTGCTGATTGTTTATGAGTGATAATGATTGGTATTAGGTTAATATGGATTTGGATTGAACCTACATTAATAAAAGCTGAGTAAATGGCACAGTCACCTGCATTGGCTCACCATATAGGTGGCCCAGAGCTTTCGAGTCCTGAGGCCGGGGTCAGATGACTCAAGTGGGGACTGAGGACTGACTTATAGGAAAGACTATATTGTGACACACAGGCTTGCAACAAAAACCCACAAAGTATTTTAGTGGAATCTATTGATTTAGTAAGCACAGACAGTGTACATTACATAAAGTTTATTTCAATTACAGTTTATTTCAATACATTTTAAATAAACCAAATAATCACTTTTAATATCCTATTTTTTCAATAGTGAAAGATATTCATTAATGTTGCATTCAAAATATTGCTTTGACATATTAAAAAATATATTATTTTAAAATTAATGCTTATTCTACATTTATATTTGAAACTCATTTTGATACATTTAATAATGCATGAACATATATATATATGTATATATATATATTGTTATAGGTAAAGGCTTAAGTATATATTTACTGATTAGGGTCTAAAATCTGAAAAGATTAATAATAACTTGATTTGTGACTGTTCTTCCCACTGCAGACCTAGGCTTCATGTTCCTTTTTAGATGTTCATGTGCTTGCCCAGCAGGTGTCAACATTTGGAAGCGTGGTTGCATTCATACTACAGGCAGAAGGGAGCACCAAACCACACACAACGAGAAAACTGCTGGCTTAAGAAACGTCAGTAACTTGAGTCTGTTCCCTTAGCAAAAACAGGGTGGGGTCTATTTTCATTGGGCAAAGATGGCAACCTGGCTGTGCATTTTTTGTGTTCATATTTTGTCAATTGGTTTTAAGAATACAAGTCCCGTTGGACAGCAGGGGATGTTGGGGGAAAGAAGGCACCAAAACTCTTGGCCACAAAACCACCTGATTGCTGAGGTGGGCTTTGGGAAGCGGAATGAGCATATGCTGTGGAGCAAGAGACACCTGGTTTTTAATTCTCTTAGTAGTGACCTTGTGTTTAGTGCCTCAAACAATCAATCTGCAAAATATGCTGAATTCTGCGTACATCACAGGAGTGTTATCAGAACTGCAGAGAGTGGCACAAAGAGACAATACATCATTCTGTGACCCTTTTACACTGAATTTATAAAACTTAACATACCATCAAAATAAAGACTGAACCCTGGCTGGTAGCACAGTGGATAAGGTGCCAGCCTGGGAACCCAAAGGTTGCAGGTTCGATTCCCCAGCCAGGGCACATAACCAGGTTGCAAACCAGGTCTCCAGTCAGGTCTGTAGCTGGAGGCAGGTGAAAGGCAACCATGCATTGATGTCTCTCTCCCTCTCAGCCTCTCTCCCTTCCCCTCTTTCTAAAAATAATGAAATAAAATCTTTTAAAAAATAAAATAAAGACTGATTAACAGAGTTATTTACTTTTTTTAACCAATAAATACTTTAATATGAATGCATTTCAGCATCCAAGAGTCTCTCTCTCCACCTCCTCTCTATACACAATACCGATTTTCTGAGGTGTAGTTGGAAGGCAATAATTGGCACATATATAAAGTGTATAATCTGATGACTTTTGAACTGCGTGTATATCCTCATGAAACTATCCCCACAATAACGTTAATGAGCATATCCATCACCCCCCAACATTTCCTCATGACCCTCTCAACTGCTTCCCATCACCGGACAACCATCAATTTGCTTCCAGTTCCTATAAATTATTTTTTATTACCATTTTGTGTAAATGTGACTTGTCTGGCTAATTTTACTCAGATTGTTTTGTGATTCATGCATGCTGCTGTCATTGCCAAGTGGTATTCAACTGTATGGATACAACACCATTTGTTTGTTCATTACCCACTAACATTTATTTGGATGGTTTCCAGATTCAGGCTATTGCAATAAAGCTGTTGTAGGCAATTTGATTCAAGATTTTGTGTGGGCACATGTGCTTTCCTATTGCTTGTAATAAAATGAATCAAAGTAAAATGACCTGGTCAGATGGTAGGTATATGTTTATCTTTTTTTTTTTTAAGATTTTATTTATTATTTCCACAGAGAGAAAGGAAGGGAGAGAGGCAGAGAGGGAGAGAGACATCAATGTATGGTTGCCTTTCACCTGCCTCCAGCTACAGACCTGGCTGGAGACCTGGCTTGCAACCTGGTTATGTGCCCTGACTGGGAATCGAACCAGCGACCTTTGGGTTCACAGGCCGGTGCCTTATCCACTGTGCCACCAGCAAGGGTGGTATATGTTTATCTTTTTAGGAAACTACAAACTGTTCTTTAAAGTGGCTATACCATTTTATACTTCTACTAGCAGTTATGAAACTTCAAGTTACTCTATCCCCTGCTCAACAACACTTGGTATGTTCAGATTTCTAATTTAGACATTTTTAAAGTTGTCATTTTAGATACTGTCACTTTAATTAGTTTGCATTTCCCTACTGACAGCGTATGTTGACAATCTTTTCTCATGTTTTTCTGCTATCTATATATCTTGGCTGAAGTATGTATTGAAATCTGCCACTAGTTTTTTATTGGGCTGTTTGATTTTTATTGTAAACTTTAAGTGTTCTTAGTATATTCAGAGTTCAACTTCTTTCTCAGATATGTGATTTACAATTCTTCTTAAAATCTGTGACTTGTCTTTTCATTCTCATAACAATGGCTTTCAAAGCATACAATTCTTAATTTTAATGAAGTATGGTTTATTCTTTTTAAAGAATTATAATTTGGTCATTGTATCTAAGAAATCTGGGCCAATCCCAATGTTTTCATTAGATATTTTTTACCTTTAAGATTTACATTTAAGCTTATAATTCACTTTTGAGTTAATATTTGTATATTATATGCAGTATAAATTACAGGATTTTTTTTTTCTTTTGGCATATGGCTATCCAATTTTCCCAGCATTACTTTTCAAAAACTAACTTTTCCCATACAAATGCCTTCATTTCTTTGTCAAAATCAATCAACTGTATATGTGTGGGTCTATTTCTGGACTCTATTCTGTTCTAATGATCTATTTGTCTATCTTCACACAAATGGCACATTGTCTTAATTATTGTGACATTATAGTAAGTCTTAGAATTCATTATAAGTATTCAACTATTTTTTAAAATTTGTTTGACTATCCTAGTCCCTTGCAGTCTGATAAGAATTTTTGAAACAGCTTTTAAAACATTATATAAATACTGTCCTAAGATTATGACAGTGATTGGATTAAATCTATAGATTGCTTTGATGGGAATTGAAGTCTTAACAATATTGAGTTTTGGGATCCAGAAACACAACACACCTCTTTATTTAAGACAGCATTCCTTCCCCCTAGCAATGTTTTATAGTTTGCTTACAGATCTGGTACATCTTTTGTTACATTCATGCCTAGATATTTCTTATTTTAATGCTATTATAAATGAGATTTAACATTTTAATTTCTGATTTTTCATTGATAGTGTATTTAATGTAGTGACTTTTGAATATTCATTTTGTATTTTGGGAAACTAGTAAATTCAATTTTCAACTCTAGTAACTTTTTTGTATATTCTGTAAGATTTTCTATATTGGTGATTATGAGATCTTTGATAAAAATAACTGTTTCTTCTCATTTAATATAAATGTCTTTTATTTCTTTTACTTGTCTTGTTGGCTTGAATCCAGTATGATGTTATATAAGTGATGAAAGGAGACATCCTTAGAAATAAATACTTAGTAATGTTCTTTCCTACTTAGTTAGAATGTTAGATGTACATTTTTCTTTAAATATCCCTTATAAGATTGGGGATAAATCTTGCCTGATTATAATATATTATTCTTTTTATGTTTTGCTGGATTTCATTTGTTAAAAATTATTGCATCTTTGTAATATATTGTTGTTTACTTTTGTTGCAATACATTTTTCAGGTTTTGGTATCAAGCTCCATAGGAAGAGGTAGGGAATATTATTTCCTTTTTAATTTTCTGGAAGAAGTTTTATAATTGGTATCATTTCTTCCCTAAGTGTATGGTGGAATTCATTATTAAAGACATCTTGATCTAAAATGTTCTTTATATAAAGGTTTGTAACTTAGATTTAAAATTATTTAATACACACAGGAATATTCATATTACGTATTTATTTATTGAAAAAAATTCAAAACACACATTTTTTCAAGTTTTGATAGTTCATGTCTTTCAAGGAATCTGTTTCATCTAAGTTGTATAATACATATACATAAAGTTGTTCATATGATTCTCTATTATACACCAAATATCTGTAAAACTTGTATGATATTACCTCTCTCATTCATGATTTGGTCACATGTAGTTTTTTGTTGTTGTTGTTGTTGTTGCTGTTGTTTGTCTGATTAGTATAGGTAGAGGTTTATCAATTTTATGGATCTTCTCAAAGAGCCTGATTTTGGTTTTATTGATTTTTTCTGTTGTCTTTCTTTTTTTCAGTTTCATTGGTTTCTAGTTTAATTTTTAAAAATATTTTATTTACTATTTTTAGAGAGAGGGGAAGGGAGAGAGGCAGAGAGGGGGAGAGACATCAGTGTGTGGTTGCCTTTCACCTGACACCAGCTACGGACCTGGCTGGAGACCTGGCTTGCAACCGGGTTATGTTGCCTTGGCTGGGAATCAAACCAGCAGCCTGTCTTTGGGTTCGCACCTTATCCATTGAGCCACCAGCCAGGGCTCTAGTTTAATTTTTATTATTTTTTCTTCTGCTTACTTTGGGTTCCATTTGCTATTTTCTTTTCCCATTTTCTAAAGACAGATATTAAGGTTATTTATTTGGGAGCATTTTCCTTTGTAATATAAGCATTTTGTTCTGTTATTTCCCATTAAGGAATGCTGTATTGCAAGTATATTAATATGATCTGTTTTAATTTTCATTCCATTGAAAATGCTCCAATTTGTATTTTGACTTCTCTTTGACCCAGTTAATTTAGAATTATTTTATTTAGTTTACAGATTATTAAGTTTTTCCAGTGGTCAGGGGGAAGGGGGAGGGGGGAGGCAGAGGCAAGAAAGGGGAGCAGCTTAGACAAGAACCTAGTATAAAGGAACCATGGACATGGACAACAGGTGGGATTGACCTTGGGGGGAATGGGTGGGTGGGGAGACGGACAGAGGGGAACAAAAAGGGGATGGATGTAATACAATAACAACAAAATTTAAAAAAAAAAAAAGTTTTTCCAGCATCTTCCTATTACTGGTTTCATAGTAATTCCATTTTAGTCAAAGATACTTTAAATAACTTAAATCCTTATAACTTTATTGATATATTTATGGCCCAAATATAATCTATCTTTTTAAAAATATTTTATTTATTATTTTTAGAGAGAGGGAAAGGGAAAGAATCATAGAGGGAGAGAAACATCAGTGTATGGTTGCCTTTCACCTGCCTCCAGTCACAGACCTGGCTGGAGACCTGGCTTGCAACCTGGTTATGTGCCCTGGCTGGGAATTCACCCAGAGACCTTTGGGTTCTAGGCCGGCGCCTATCCACTGAGCCACCAGCCAGGGCTATAATCTATCTTGATAAAAATTCCTTGTACACTAGAAAATATGTGTATCTGCCATTGTTAAATGGAATGTTCTCTAAATGTCAGGTAAAGTTAGATTGACACTGTTGTTTAAATTTGTATCTTAACTATTTTTATTTCTACTTATTCTAGCAGTAATTGAGGGAGACAGAAATCTTTGATTATCATTGTGCATATGTTAATTATTTCTACTTGCAGTTCTACCAGTGTTTGCTTAATGGATTTTAAAGCTTTTTTATTACATGTATAAACACTTCCAGTTGTTAGGTCTTCTTGATGAATTGACCTCATATTTTTCAAATGGTAAGCATTATGAAATGAGTTTATCATTTGTGTTATTTTTTCTGAAATCTACCTTAATATTAATATATGCCTGTTGCTTGTGAACTCTTTCAGCATTTCTATGTCCACCTTTATGTCTGAGAGAAATTTTCCCTGGGTACATAGATTTTTTTCTTTCATTGCTATAAAGATTCTGCTTCATTATCTTCTGGTTTTAATTGTTTCTGATGACAAATCTGCTGTCATGCTGGTTTTCCTTACTCTGAACATAATTTAATTCCGCCCCCCACCCCTCTGACCTCTTTTAGGATTCGGTCTTTATGGATGGTTTTGCATAATTTGATTATAATATGCTTTAATGACTTTTTAATTTTATTTTACCTTATTGTCGTTATATAATATTCATCCTATTTTTCCCCCACTGCTCTTCCTTTCCCCACCCTCCCCATCCCACCTCCCATAGTCAATCCCACTTATTGTCCATTTCCACGGGTAATCCTCGCTAGTTCCGTGGTTAAACTGTTCCCCTTCTTTGCCTCTTTCTCCCCTTCCCCCTTCCTCTCTGCACACTGACAGTCTGTTTCTTGTTTCCATGCCTCTGCTTCTGTTTTGCTTATTTGTTTGTTTTGTTCATTAGTCTCCTGTATTAAGTACCCATCAGTGGATGAATGGATCAAAATACTTTGGTACATTTACATAATGGAATACTATACAGCAGAAAGAAAGAAAAACTCCTACCTTTTACCTTAATGACTTTTATTCATATTTTTTGTTTTGAGATTTGGGGAAGGTTTTTGAGGGTTTTCTTGTTTTGTTTTGTTTTGTTTTACTTCATGTACCTGTGGGCTTACTGTTTTAATAAAATGTGTGTTTTCAACCATTATTTTCTCAAATACATTTTCTGTTTTCCACTTCTGGTCATTTCAATTGCTTGCATATATATTATTCTACTTTAAAAAGTTCATCTTATTTTTTAGTGCTTTATTTTTTATGCTTTCTATTTCTTCAAGTTCATTAATCTTTCCCTCAGTAAAGCCTAATCTTCCATTAATACCATCAGGGTATAGTCAGTCCTTATACTTGTGGATTCAGTAGTTGCAAATTAGCTTACTAAAATTCATTTGAAACCTCAAAATCAATATTCACTATACTTCCATGATCATTCTTGGACATGAGCACAGTAGCATAAAAACTGAGTTTCCCAACACACATCTTCACAGCGGAGGCTGAGTGAGGCAACACTCTGCCTTCTTGTTTCAGCTCTCACACAGTGAGTGAGTGGATTTTTTATGTATTTAATGCCAAACATTTTACATTTTTACACTTTTTGTCATTAATTACACTGTTCAAAATGATCCCCAATAAAGTACCTTACAGAGAAAATACTTGTGTTAGGCTAGCTTCATTTGGGCATGAGGTATATAGTGCTTTTGGCTTTGAGCTCAATGTTAATGAATGAACAAAGTATATTAAATATGGAGTCTTTTAGCAGAAACACACATAAAACAAGATTATGTACTGATTGGTGGATAAAAATTTTATGACCAGAGGCTCACAGGAACCTAATTCCATGTTTCCCCTAGAAGCAACTTTTCAGTATTCATCAATTCAGTGTTTATAACAACTTAGGGATTGAATACCCCCCACCACCACCCCAAAAAAGAATCATCTGTATTTCTCATCTCAGACAGTTTTATCTACCTGAAGTTTTCAACTCTAAAGTTTGGAAATTTTTTATATCCTTAATTCTTTTATTTAATATTTTCAACATTTCTCCTCCTAACTTCTTGAACATATGCAATAGTTATAATGACAGTTTTAATATTTTTTTCTACTAATGGCATCATTGGTGTCATTTCTAGGTCAATTATTTTGATTAACTTTTCTCCTCATTATGGATTATAATTTCCTGCTTCTTTGCATGTCTGGAAATTTTTATTAGATATAAGACATTGTGATATTTACCTTTCTGGATTGTCAAAATATTTGTATTACCATAGATATCTTTGAGCTTGGGGATAAAATTAAGTTAAAAGATTATCAGTCAGTTTGATCCTTCAGAGTTTGGCTTTAAAGCTTTACCCTAAGACAGCTTGAAAGCTTAAAAGCAAGAATTGCAACAAGCATATTGCTTTCAAGTAACTTAACTGTATCCCAAAACAAAGTTTAAGAACATATATGGGATATTATAAATTTTAGGAAAGTTTGGTTAATTTTATTCTACTGCTAAAACATATCTCCAAATCTCCAGAGTTTCCTCTCTCTCTCTCCCCCCTCCTCCCCTCCCCCTTCCTCCTCTGGTATTCTAATGTGCAAAATCTAGCTATTTCTTGGCCTCAGTTTCTATTTCTATCTCTTTAACTTGGGGATACTGATGGCCCTGCTTGGGGATCCCTCCTTGTTTTTTGACCCAGAAACTCACTCTAATTAGTTAGGTGGAAGAATCATGATGCTCACTCCATTTGTTTCTTGTCACTCAGGAATCACTCTCCTTATGTTGCCATGTCAAAAGCCTTTAAAACTGTTCTATAGTATACTTTGTTTCATTTTTGGTTGTAGCAGATGCAAGCATATATGAAGTCCTTATCATTCTAGCTTTGCCATTCTTTCTTTATACATAGTTTCTATTCTGAAAAAAATTGAATTTAGTTCCACTTTTCTCAATCTAACAGGCTCAAAGTTCATCTACAAGAGTGACATGGTGAAATAATTATGGGCTTACTTTTTTATTGTAAATTTAAAATGACATTGTATAAACATAACCTATCACCTGTCAGTAAATGTGAATACTGAGAACAATCAAATTCTTCATCAAGCTCTAGTGTACATATACTTGAACTTCAAAGATAAAAATTGTAAAGGTTAATAACCCATGCCATCTATGGGTTTAGGCAAAATATTTATTTTGCAAGATCACTATTAAAATGTGGATTGTTGAAAGTTGAACATTAAACCAATCCTTTATTTTACAAATAAGAAAAGCAAGGCTTGTGGAAGGTAAGCAACTTTCCCAAGGTACCACAGCTGGTTATTGGTAGCACTGAGAAAGAATCCTGGTACTTGTTTTCAATGTGACTTTCACTCTTCAAAAATGTTCTTTGCATTCCAATTATGTCAGCGTTGTATATTAGTGGGCTGTGCATCTACCTGAGTAAAATGACAAATACATATGTTGGGGTCTCAATATTAAGCAGATGGAATTACAATAGTTTAGAGAACTAAAAGGGTTTTGTTTTTTTTTAAAAAAACAGAGCCTAACAAAGAGAACATTCACAGAAGTGTAGACAAGGCTAAGGAAACCAGTAAGATGTTGTGACTGCAATTGTCAGAATCCCATAGTACTTTAGAGCAACTGGCTAAAACAGAAGAACAGAGTTTTACAGCAAGAACAATGGCCACGAAGAATCCCACCTCCCCACCCCCAACCACATCAGTGGCTGTGGAGGAATGCAACCCCTTTCTGTCAAAGAAATATCAGAAGAATTAACACCCAACTTCTTTTTCCTCCCAGCCTTCAGTCTCCTCTCAGCGTTTCTTACTGGCTGAACCCAACAGAAACCAGAGGGTAAAAGAGCCCGTGGAACACAGTCTTGTGGGGCAGAAAGCACAAAAGAGAAAAATCAGACAATGATACTGGAGGAAATAGGAGAACGAATGTTACACCAACATTTTTTTTACATAAATATGTGAAAAAATTTTGCAGCCACAAAAATGCCGAGAGGATTGAAAATACCAATTAGTCATCTGGGGTCAGTCAAAACCATTTTGGCAACCATCTCCACTGGAAATGTTTCATTAAGACCTTTACCTTAATTGCCCTTTTCTTCTTCTTTTTTTTTTAATACAAAAGAAATCTCTATGTTAGTATTTTTTGTTAAAAATGATATAGTAATGAAGTAAAAGGACAATAGGATTCAATACTTATTTGCACTCTTGAGAGACCTAACATTTTTCACATTAACCAGAAAAGGATGTTTTCATTTGTTAAAGAGTGTCCTTCTTGATGGAATTAAAAATCGATTCTGTGTGTCATGACTGAGCACTCAGGAAAGTTTACCTAAACTTTGTCTTCCAGATCTAAAAATGCCACTATCGTATCTACTTGAAATCTCAGGTTGAGAAAATATAATCTGTACAAGTGACAAAATTAATCTGTATACTCTCTTTTGGATCCTAGGGGGCTCACACTGCATAGCTCATAAGCCAAATTTTTTATTCAAGCTTTCACTTGGTTTACTCTGATCAAGGTTGTAGTGTGGGGCCACTTTCTTTGTAAAACTTGATATTAATCAATAAAAACTCCAACCTATTATAGTTCAAATTGCAGAGTAGTACATTCAGTGTTTTTAAAAAATTGTTGCAGAAGCATCACCTCCCATGTTAATTGCTTGTTCTTAGACATTTTTTAGATGGTTATGTGATGGTGAATTATGCTGGCAATAGAAAGATGTTTCATATATAAGGTCACATAAATGATGCATTGGAAAGGATTTTTTTTTTTTTTTTGTTCTGGTTGATAAAAGTTCATCAAATGCAAGATGGCATAGAGCAATTCAGCATAAATCTTCCACAGAGCACTGCTCACACCTCCCATCTCCCAGGTAGGGAGAACATTTATCTGGCTATTTCTAAACTGTCCTAATAAATCTTTGATTAAGGGAACCATATCAAAGTAGCTGACTAATGACTTGTTTTTCAGAACTCTTCTAGTAAATATATTATAAATGGCATCTCAGCTCTTCAACAGCCTAAAAGCAGAGACATTTAAAACTTACATGAAACCTATAATGAGTCAAAGAGAGTAAGGATTTGCCTCAAACGCAGTTTTCTCTTGTCACCAGAGAACCTGTGATAAGGCAAAGGAAAAGAAACATAGTGAGTTCAGGTTCTACAATACTCTCATCAAACCACTGAATTTCAGTTCCTCTGTGGCCTAGGTTGAATATCAGATTTGTTAGCAGTGGTGTTTATCAGCTTAATGGGGGAAAAAATTACTCCTAATTTCAGACACTGTTCAAAATCTGAGACTAAGTACTGATTTTGAAAGTAACTTTTTCATCCTCTATTTATAACTGTAAAAAGGAAAATTAAGCTCTCTGAGCAGAGTCAGCTTAACTAAATGGGAAATAAATGGCTACAGTTTGAGGACACTAACATTTCCCTCGACCAACCAGTCTGTGTATCAGGCAAGTTGGCCATGGCCATGATTTTATGCCTGACTATATGCTGCCAAATTATCTCTGATTCCAAAATTACTCAGTGGATATATTGACATAAGGTGTGCCCTTTCACAGGTCACCATATGAATTGAACTATGCCCAGGATGTTGTGAGGAAAATTATGACATCTACTTTGTAGCATTTTTTAGGATTAGAAATTGCTGACTATTACTTATTAGAATGCCTGACAATTAAGACCTACTTGTCTCCACTTTCCTTTTTCTCTTCTCCACTAGTCAGCTACTTGGTCCCAATATTCTGAATGTTACAGGTTCTACTAGTTATTCAGGGTTTTCTATACGCTCCGAATTTCTCATCTATTGTATGTGAGCCATGCAACAAATTGCTGTTGAGCTAGGTATCACTCAGTCTACCAACGTAAAGCACGACTCAGAGGGGTTAGGAAGCTGAAGTCATGCTACCTATAACTGACTGATCCAGAAACTGAACCTATTGTGGTTTCTTCCACATTTGAAACACATGTTCTTTCCTTTGCCTCTCATTCACATACATATTTTTAACTTTATTTTTATTATTTACACTATTACAGTGGTCCCCATTTTCTCCCGCTTTGCCCTCCTCCACCCAGCTCCCACCCCGTTCCCTCTGGCCACCACCGCACCACAGTCTGTATCTATGGGTTACGTATATCTGTTCCTTGGCTAATCCCGTCACCTATTCCCTCTTTCTTGATAAACTGCTAAAGGCACTAGGTTGTTAAGATTTCTAATTCTGCATACAATGAAGTAAAGCAATTAAAGATAATCACCTAGAAGACTGAAATTCAAGGAGCTACGACAAATGCCTATTTTAAAAACCTAAAGATTTTAGAGAGATTGTAATAGCCCTTCAGGTCATGTTTTTTTGTTTGTTTTTACAAATGTATAATTACAAATTTTAATCTGTGGATTCAAATAAGATGGCCTAATATGTCATTTTTAGATGGCACAAAGATGTTTTTATACAGGGCAGAGTCCTACTCAACTATTTTTTGTTTTTGGTAAAAGAAAGAAGTAAACAAAGCCTTAAATCCTCTTAGCATTCACACTTCATTTTTTTTTAAACACCCTTTTGTGCATGTAATTTACTCAGTTTAAAATGTGGTGCTTGCATTTTGAGGATTAACTGCAAAGGAAAAGGGTTAAAGTGTCATGATTATAAAAAATAAATATTCTTATGTTTATATTTCATGGTTTGGCTGCAGAATTAAAAAAAACAGTTTTTATATTTATAGTGGTTCTATGTATCTTTGGAAAGTTGGGTAACAGCACTGGCTAGTGTAGCTCAGTGGACTCAGCTCTGACCTGCAAAACAAGGGTCGCCAGTTCGATTCCCAGACATGGCACATGCCTGGGTTGCTAGCCAGGGTCCCATCTGGGAGCATGAGAGAGGCAACCACACACTGATGTTCATCTTCCTCTATTTCTTCCTCCCTTCCCCTCTCTAAAACATAAACAAAATAAAATAAAATAAAGTAAAAAGAAAATCTTCCAACTTAAAAAAATGAAAAGCAGGATAACATTTCTCCACTTTTCTCTCTCACATTGTATTTAATTAAAATGTGATCTTTTCTAAATTGACTGAGTCACTTGGCTCTGCTGTGTATATTTCAGGCTCCACACATAAATTCTTTACCAGATTTCCATTTGGGGAGGATTAACCATTTTGCAATCTAATTTCCTTCCAGCAGAATGCCTCTGGTTCTTTGTCAATATTCGGGGAAAAACATGAGGACTTCAGGAGTCTGACTTTCTCCATACAAATGAACCTTCCGTTTCATCATTTTGATTAGTGGTTCCTCCCCTCCACCCTAGCCAGGAGAGTTTGCATGTGGACTGTTTCTCCTCAGATGGATAAGGATTGCATATCATCATCTCCCATGAGTCCAGTCTTCACCATATGTAACTTATGCCAGATTTCATCAGACAAATTCAAATCTCTAGGCCAGAATTGTAGTTTAAGGAATTTTTCTCTTGGACAGGCATCTGGGCTGATGATTTCAAACTTCAATCTCATTGCTTTAACCTTTAGAGATTATTTAGGTCAATGCCCTCATTCTTCAGTTATCTGAAACCCAGATAACTGAAATGAAAATGTGACAAGTGATTTTTAATGAATGAAACCTAGATCACAACACTTATAACGCATATCCAATGCTATTTCAAACATGACTTTTCTTACTGAAAAATTGTTGATATTTTCTTAAACCACTGAGATAAATTAACTAAATAATTACTCCTATATTCTCTCACTTAGACACATTTTCCACTTTCTTTTTTTTTTTTTAAGAGAAGGAAAGAAACATTAGTGTGTGGTTGCCTCTCATGTGCCCCCAACAGGGGACCTGGTTGGCAACCCAGGCATGTGCCCTGACTGGGAATCGAACTGGCAACTCTTTGGTTCTCAGGCTGGTGCTCAAACCACTAAGCCACACCAGCCAGGGCCATTTTCCACTTTGTAATGCCTCTAAAACAGGGATACATCTCAGAAGCAATGCTTTCATATTGCTGATGTTAGCCTGGTGTCAGTAATGAAGTGTCATTACCTATTCATATACAATCTTGGTGGTATAACTGGACACCTACAACCCCTTGATATTTGGTTGAAAAAGCTCTTTCAAAACTTTTGAGAAATCACCATAACTTAGCTGCTGAGTTTCATTGACATTGTCTGGTAAGATCAAGAGAAATACAGCATGAAAACTTGAAAAATGGTTGTGTTCAGGTTGAAAGAAAATCCTCCCAAAACAGTGATTACTCTTAAAAGAACAGCTGTCTCAGCATTGCTCTCCAGGGCACAGAGAAGCACAGTAAGGGAAAACACTGGGCATCAGCAACCTCGTCGAAAATGATTCAAAATAGTTTGAATCTATGAAGAATTTTTAGGACTATCTTAGCTAGTATATCTGACTTTTACATTTCATTTTACAAGGTTTGTCCAGAAGGTACCCAGCCATGCAATAAGAAAAATAGAGACATTTACTGAAGAAGACACAAGATACAAGAAATATACATAGGATAATGATGCTTCAGTCCCCTTAAAAATAAGCACCTTGGGACCTCACACAGTTTCCCCAATCACCATCAGCTGCCCCACTGTACTTTCCTGACTCTCATTGATGTTCTCAAATCTCTTTCAAAGGTGATTGTAGTTTTGGGAAAAGCTGGAAGTCACAGGGTACCAAATCTGGGCTGTAGGGGGGCTGAGCCACCAGGGTAATTTGATGTTTCATCAAAACTCTATGACAGACATGATGCATGAGCAGGTGTATTATCGTGATGAATTGCTAATCACCAGTTGTCCATGGCCGCAGCCTTCTGAATCATCTGAATAGTTTCCATGGAGGAATGTTCAAGCCTAACACAAAATTTGATGCAGATTCATTGCTCTACTCAGTCCTTTTAAATGTGATGGTCACACAGTACACATGCTCACTCAATGACATCTACTGCCCCACTAACTAGCACAGTGAAGTTATCCTTGTTTATGCATGTGCATTCTAGTCCACTCTCCTTGGTGGCCGAGTTACATCCATGTCATGCAAACCGTTCTTGTCATATTAACAATGAATGGACTTTTTCTGGATAGACCTCATATATATAGACATGAGTGTTGTATAACCAAAATATCTTAAAATCAGTCTAAAGATTATTTTCAACATATTTAAAATAGAAGTTTTAAATCATAGTTTAATTTTCAGAGTTTTATTTTATTTTTATAATCTTTCAGTGGTAAATAGAACCACATATCTTACAATTAATGGCAACTTGAATTTTATAAAATAATGTACACATTTAGTTTTGTGCGTTGAGTACTTTATTGACTAGAGAAAAATTCTAAGTCATATTATCTATCGTTAATAGTCTCCTAATCAAGAAAGATTAAGCCAACCCAAGAAATAGCCAGAAACCAAGGTAGGATATAACCAAGAATTCAGTTTTATGATAAAGTTTATGTACATACTATGTAGAAAGAGAGCATTTCGATGACTGGTGTCCTCAAGCCAGAAGTAGGTTATTGGCTGGGCCCTGTAGCTTGTATTAGATTTTAATAAACTAAGAAAAGATTAAAGGAGTAAAAATAAATTTTTCTCACCAGTTCAGTCAAACAAATTGGTCCTGGGATGGTGGATTAAATAGAGCTATCATATACCATTGTGCGAGTTGTATGGTGCAGAAAGACTCCTCACTAAGGGAAGAAGTGAGTCAGGGCCAACATCCAACCCTCACCAGTTTATCAAGCCATGTAGGGAGGTGAAATAATTTGAAGAAAGCTGTGCCTTTATAATTGATCCATCCAGCAAGATAACTTTTTTTTTGGCAATAGGATGCAAGATGTGTTGGTGAAGGCCAAAGATGATGTGTTACAGCCATTCAGCTTCCCAGTCATCAGGAGAAAACAAGCAGGCAAGCAGGAGAGAATGTTGCAAGGTTGGCTAGATCTTGATCAAGGGCTTGGCAGCAGAACAATGCCACATATTTACAGGACAATGGAAAGGTTCCCATTGGGGAATAGAGAGGAATAAGATTGGATAATAGAATGGGGTTAGATTATGGAGGGTCTTAAAAATCAGTTCTCTGAGGTAACTCAGGGGCTATAATTTATTTCCAGGAATGATTATTTGACCTGCACCGAGGCCCCCAAATTAAAACTTGTCTGATCAACTCTGGCACACCTATGGTAGCGCAAGTTGGGCACATGGGAGAAAATAGCAGGCAATTCTTGTCTACTTGAGTCAACTCTAGTAGACAATAGGAAACATTTTCAGTTTTGCCAGTGGGGATGATGTAATAAAAATAATGCCTACAAGGGAAAGTATATCACAGTGTGGGATGGGAGTGGTGAAGTAAAGGGCAAACTGGAGTCTGAAAGATCAACAAGGATGTAATTCCGAGTTCCTAACTAGGGCACAGGGTAAAGGAGAGGGATAGATGATGACTCACATGTTTCCATTCTGAGTGACTACAAATAATTGCATCACATGTCAGGAAATGAGGGACATAAGATAAGTTGCTGAAAATGAAGAAAACTGTTTACTAATATGGAAAATCCTCCTAAATGTTTCAAAAGTCTATAAAAAGAAAAAACAATCTCTAACAAATTATTTCTTAAACCGAGAAAAGATATTGTTTCCTATAAAAGAAACCAACAAGTTCAGGATGGGTAAAGGAAACTGATTAGATTGAATGGGGTTATCATTCCAATAATATTAAAGAAATGAGAAACAACCATGTAAACTACTGGTTAGCCCTATCTGCTCTTCTTTAGGCCAAAGCCTTAACTTTTTAGATTTATTTTCCTCTCAACGGAGTATACTATAATCTTAGATTATGTTGAAGATAGATTTTATATTCCCCTAAAATGATGGCAAGTTGTGTTTCTCCTCAAAGTAAAGCAGTCAGGATTTTGTTAAGATCAAGTGTGCCTCAAGAGACCTGGAGCAGGATTCTCCCCTGTGAAGTTGGGCAGAAATAGCTGCAGGGAGAGATGTGAGGAAAGGAGACCCAGCTATGTGAACCAGGAGAGGGGCCAGCCTGATTAGCAGCACAGTAGAGGGCTGCAGAGGCAATTAACAGGTAGAAAGTCAACTGTCAAGCCTGAACAGCATCAGCAAATTCAACTCAAGGAAAGCTCCATCAGCAGGATGGAGCCAGCATCAGGAAGTCTGTCAGCAAATGGGAGGGCTTGAATTCCTTCAGGTGGGGGTTGCACTGCCTGAATCAAATTACAGGTATCAGGTAGGCTATGGAGACTCAGGAATGCAAAAAGAAATAAGAATCCAGCTTCAAAAATGGGAGTAGCCCTGGCTGGTGGCATAGTGGATAAGGTGCCGGCCTGAGAACCCAAAGGTTGCTGGTTCAATTCCCAGCCAGGGCACATAACCAGGTTGCAAGCCAGGTCTCCAGCCATGTCTGTAGCTGAAGCCAGGTGAAAGACAACCATACATTGATGTCTCTCTCCCTCTTTGCCTCTCTCCCTTCCCCTCTCTCTAAAAATAATAAATAAAATCTTTTTTAGAAAATGGGAGTAGAAGGAAAACACCAAACTTCTGGAATAAGGGAGCTATGAAAATTGAATACAAGGCACTGGAACTCAGTATAAAACAGAATGCTTATGCTGTTTTCAAGAAACCTACCACATCATGGAAACTACTACCTAATAGGATAAAGTTATTTAATCTCTCCAAACCTATGATTCCTTGCCTACCACATGGGGACAGTTATTCTTTCCTCATGCTAGTTCTAAGATGCACTGTTAGGTTTTTTTAAAAAATCACAAACTATTAACTCTATGATTAAACTCATATTAAAAATATGCATCCAAGTTTCTGTGTGCAAATATGTACACACAAACACATACACACACACACACACACATACACATATACACACATCAGATCAGGAAGGAAACATATGTCATTACCAATGCTAACCATGGAGAAGAAAATGAAAGGAATGCTCTCTTTTATTGTCAACAATTTTTAAAGATATTTTACAACACTCATTTACTAAAATATTACTTTTCAAAAAAATTAAATATCTAGCTCAGAGGACCATCATAAGGTTTCAATACAAAAAACAAAATGTTTCTGAGTCGTGTAACACAGGGACAGTCACATAGACCTAGATGAATGACAGAATTGTCATTCTTGTCACTGTTGTTGTTGTTAGAGGAAAAGGCAAACATCCAAAACTTTTATAAGAACACAGCAAAATAAAAATAAAAGCAAAAGCACACTTAGGAACATAAACAAGCTATATTTAAACAAATGCAACTGCTGAGAAGACTGTGAAGTGAAATGTGTTAATAGGAGGAAGTCCACCTGGGAAGGACCCATGAAGATGAGGCCGACTGAATGAAATTCTGAGGGTAGGAAGAGATGCAATTTGCCAGCAAAGCATAGCATAAGGATTCTAAAAGTGTGTCCGAAGAGCAAAAGATCTAATGATGCCAAATCAGCTGAGTCCATTTGCAGATTCAGACCATGCCAGAGCCTTTCCCTTCTAAGATGATAGGATTGAGCAGGCAATGAGACAGGTCATGTATGGGTGCTCCAGGGGAAAGGCATAGGAAGGGAGAGGAATGTAGGTGTATTTTCAGAGATTGTCATCTTTTCCCAGGTGTCTAGGAAGAACCAGGGCAGCATTGTATGAGGTCAGCCAACAGGAAATGAATGCTTCACCTGCTACAGTGCCCTGGTCACTGGGGCTTTATGCAAAGGTTGAAATAATACATCTACCTCTTCTTCACTTCTCTCTTTCTCATGGCGGTGGTAGCCACTGGGAACCATGCTGTCCCTAGCCACAGACCTCCATGTATGCATTCATGTGGTCTCGTTGCTGGTTCTTTATGTTTCCTCATAGTGGCTTGTAGAGGACGGCTTTGTGTGGCTTCGGAAGAGCCAGGCTCTTCCTGCAAGAGCCAGGCTAGGAAAATGGGTCTGTACGCCTTAATTGAAAATGGGAAGCAGGCAGCAGACATGATCCAAAGCCTTCAAATAGGTGTTTCCATGGGAAAAATCAGGCCTAGAATCAAATGTAAACCTTGAAGCCTGCCCTGCTTTGTGTATGTTCTGATCCTAATGAATGGATGTTTGAGTTAAGGTCAGAATGAACTCCTGAACTATGTTTTATCAATGCTCTGGTGCCAGCAAGTCTGACCATCCTTGACCAGACACTGCTCTCTGTGTTTTGTAGCTTATTCTCCCTAAACATAGGATGTTTTACGTCAAGCATGTGCACCCTGTTTTATTTTTGCATGTATTAGCCCCAATAAAGGCTATGTTGGGAAAGGGGAGAGTGCACACTCCCCACTAGAGAGAGTGGCCACCCCTTCTCTCCCCAAGAACTTGGAGTTTGGGTTAGTTTGTTCAATCCAAGACTAGGGGGCTCCGCAGAATGGGAATCCCCCACAGTGGCTCTTCTGTTATTATGGACTACATGTTGTATCCTCCCAATCTCTATGTTAAAACCCTACCCTAATAGGATGATAATAAGAGGTGTGGCTTCAGGTGGTAACAAGTCATGTAATTGTCAGGATTCTCCAAAGAAACAGAACCAATAGATGATAGATAGATAAATAGATAGACAGGCAGGTAGATAGCTCAAGTGGGAGTGACTTTGACCTTTCTCTGTCTTTGTATTCTATTCAGGCCCTCATTACCCACCCACCTGGATAAGGCCAATCTTCCTTACTCAGCCTGTCAGTTCAAATGCTAATCTCCAAAACTGCTTCACAGACAGGTTCAGAAACAACATTTTACCAGTTACCTGAATAATCCTTAACCCAGTCAAGTTAACAGAAAATAACCATCACAGATTCATGAAGGTGAAGTCATTATAAGATTCTTCTTTCTCTTGGCCTTGTGAGGACACAGCAAGAGACGACCATTAGCAAACCAGAAAGTGGGTCCTCACCAGATCTGCCTGCAACTTTATCTTTCTAACTTCCCAGAACCATAAGAAATACATATTTGTTTTTCATATGTTTGTTGTTTAAGTCACCATGTAATTTATTATAGCAGCCCTCACAGACTAAGACATGGTGAGTGTAGGTTTCTACTACTGATCATCTGCAAAGGACTCTGGGTTTATGCCATCATTCTCAGTTCCAGGAACTAGACTTTTGGGACCTACCACCTATGACACAAGCAGATTCCCTAACAAACTGGTAGCTGAGGCTCCCTGGTTCTCCTGCGCCTGCTTCAATGTGTCATTCTCTTTCTTGGTCACCATGTAACCAGGCAGCCTGGGGGGTCCAGCTGCTGGCAGCCACGTACAAGCATAAAACAAAAACATGTGGGGAAGGAAAGGGGCTTTTGCTAACAGGGTACCCAACCTGAGGGGGCTGGAGCATTTCTGCTTTGAGCCAACCTCTTCCACGAAGCCCAGAAAGCCAGAGCCACCCCCAGGACCAGAGTCAGCATCCAGACACCTTGCCTCCTCCTACCTGTCCTTTTTAGTCCCATGGCAGCTATACAAATGGGTCTTGGTCCTCAGGTTACCCCTTTCTCTGGTGAGCACTTGCGGGTTTCAGTGTCACCATTGCCTCGCACCTCTCTCTCTCTCTCTCTCTCTCTCTCTCTCTCTCTCTCTCTCTCTCTCAGTGTCTCTCCGGGGGTCTGGGGTGAACTGCCCAATCACTCCAGATGGTTGTGTAGGGGAAGCCCATCATGGGGACCCTGTGCCCAAGGCTGCCTATGACACTGGAGCCAGCAAATGTTCCCAACTCACTCCTGCACTTGCAGCTCCCAGCCTCTGTACCCTGCCCTCAGGACAAGAGGATGGAAGCAGTTCATGACCAGAGCACTGGCACAGGGTTGCAGCACCCCACGGGCTGCCATCTGCCGGTCCCATGAGTGCTCCCCAACAGAGGGCATGAGGCAAGAAAGAGAGAGGCTTCCATCCACCTTCTGTTTTGAAGTTCCCTCCCAAAATCCCACGCGCTGTGGAGATATCCAGGTTTTCAACCAATGTGCGCTGGGATCTGCATTGCTTGTCTTTGCCTGTCTCCGGCTGCCCTGTTCCAAAAGGGTCCAGGGTCTCAGCCCTGCAGGGCATCCAGCCTCACCTGTGGCTTGCTGACCTGTACCGTACACCTGTGTTTTGACCATTTCAGTTCCGTGCAGCCTTAGTGCAAGCTCCCACTGGCTGAGGCACAGCCTTGGGCCAAGCACGCTGTGCACTGTTCCCTAGGGCAGCAGCCTTTTCCCACCGCCCCTGCCCCTCTGGGAAGGCACAGGCTGCTTGGTTGCTGGGGCAACACACTCTGGCTTCTTTCCATTTGCCTGGGGCAGCCTCCTTTCTCCTGGGCATCACCTGAGGCTCAATCTGACTTTTTCCCCTTCTCTCAGGCACTTCAGTCTCTGTATCAGATCAGGGTTCCTCCAGGTTGGGGTCTCCCCAACTCGCGAGAAATCTGGTCAGAACCCCCTGCTACAATCAGAGTGCCTTAGTGAACTGAGATCCTGCAACTTCTTGCCCACACTTGCTCCCTTGGAGCACACTTCCCCAAGCTCTCCCATCTTACACTCATGACCTCCCACCTCACAGTTTCCAGGTCAGGGGCAGCTTTTCCCTGCGTCAGCATATTGAGGTTTGCATGCAACCTGCATGTCAGGGGTGCCAGTTCAGCCATGGGATCCACATGGGGGTCACTCATTGCCTGGTTCTGAGTGTCTTTCTCAATAGCACCTCTTGGCCAACAGCATCCTAGACATTGGGAACCCATCTCAGCAAACTGTCAGTGCCCTTTGCAGCTACATTTTTAGGTTTTTTACTTCACTATACCAACTCACATCAACCTTTTACTTGTGGCCTAGAAGACGGTCGGAAAGAAGGTGGCTAAATGCCCATGGGAGTGGGAATTCTGCAGTCCCAATCTCAGCACACTCTTGTGAAGCAGGAAGCCGTTGACATCAGAACACACAGCTGTGGCAAGGCGGAGCTTTGCTCCAGAATAATAACCTGGAAAAGGAGTATGCATGAACTAAGCAGTGGCCTACAGAATAATAACCTGGAAAAGGAGTATGCATGAACTAAGCAGTGGCCTACAGAATAATAACCTGGAAAAGGAGTATGCATGAACTAAGCAGTGATCTACCAGGAAGCTTAAAGCTTCAGATTCAGTCCCCATTGGCACAGCTTAGGTGAGAAGGGAAGGTAGTTTAGGCTTCACTGTAATAGTCCAGTAGTTCTGTAATATTACATCCTACTTAGCAGAATTTTGTTGAAAAGTTCACTAGTTATCTCGAGCCTGACACTGAGGAATAAACCACAAAACCTGTAGAAGTTTGCTCAGGGTGCCATAAAAAAGACTACAAACTGAGTGGCTAGCACAATAGGAATCTACCTTCTTGCAGTTCTGGAGGTAGAAAGTCCAAAATCAAGATGCTGGAAGCATAGGTTTTATTCTGACACTATCTCTTGGCTTGTAGTAGGCACCATCCAGCTGTATGCTCTTATGACATTTACTTGGTATGTGCATGCAGAAAGGAGACAGCAAGCAAGTATGGGTGTTTCTTTTTATAAGGACAGGAATTCTGTTGGGCCAGGGCCCTATCCTTATGATCTCATTGAGCACTACCTTAAAGAACCCCATCAAATATAGCCACACATATATAAGCTTCAGTATATGAATTTACGGAGACACAAACATTTGGTCTATACAGGCTTCTAAGTAGAATGAGCTTTCTCAGGAACTTCTAAATAATATTTGAAAGTACCTGCTGGAAGTTTAGAACTACGTTTGACTATTAACAGAGCATGCAATATTTGCATTAATGATATAATGACAAAGTTTTAACCAACAGAATACCATGAAGGAGAAGGCAAACCATCCAGGTGGAACCACTTTCCAGAAGATGGGGGGAGTATCTTGAAAGGGGTTGAATAGCACTTCCTACAGAACAAAAGTCAGTGAAAGGATCAAGTGTTGGGAGCATGAATTTTGGAGGGCAGAGAGATGGAGCCAGTAAACTGAGAGAAGGCTATGCAATGCATGATATTCCACCTCACAACTCTTGTTTCCTGAAATCACAAGTCTGTTCGGCTTATTTATGGAACACAATGAAGGAGCTAAGCCAGAAATGGTTTACAACACTTGAAGGGAAAGTACTACCTTGAAAGGAGGTAGGGAGCACTTGGAAATGTGTGGCAATGCTTTGGATTGTTATGGTATCTTCAGAGCTCCATTTCCAGGCTTGTAATGTCCACAGTGCAAGGAGAAATGATCCCACAGATGGAAGAATAGTCTCATCCAAATGTTAACATGTTTAGTCTAAATTTACCTAAGTCTCTGAAGAGTACCTGAGGACCTGGGCTGCTTGATTCATTTATTCATTCACTCACATGTGTATTTATTAAATTCTTACAAGCATAGAAAAGCTAGGATGAACCAACATGAGTAAGGCATGGAATTTGCTCTCAAAGAACTTATAATCTATATGTACAATTAAATATGATATGTTATAATGTGGTCTATAATAATGTGTAAATTGAGTGATAGGCAGCAACTAATTTGAACTGGGTGAGAATGAAGAGAAAGCATCAGAGGAAACATGAGATGGAAAAGGTGATTAGAATAGCAGCAAGTTCCCATTGCAGAAGTAGGGAAAATGCCATTTAGGCAAAAGGAGCAAGAGCACAGGCACAGACGTGAGAGCCTGTGACATGTGTCATAAAGCACAGAATACAAAATAATTTTGGTAGTTGAGTCTGGAGAGGTTAATTGAGCCAGATTGTAACAATCCTTTTTAAGTCATTTCAAAGGACTTGGATTTCAAATTATAGAAAATTGAGATCTATTAAAAAAAGATTTGATTCAGAAAAATGATAATTGTTTATGAATTTAAAAAGCAACTCATGGCAGGGAAGGGAACCAAAGGAAGGAGACTAGCTGAGAGCATTGCACTAGAGCAGAGGAGGGAAAGGAAATGAGAACAGGGAGAAAGGATGTGAAGCACAAATAGCTATTTCAGACCCAGAATCAACACACTCCTATTCTCTGGGCAAGTTCATTACAAATGGTCAGGGTGGTTTTTCCCAGGTTTCTGTGACACAAGTTAAAGTAAAATGTGGTGATAAAAAGATATCATTCATGGGCAAGTAAAAGAGTTAATGGGAAGGAAAACAATAGAGGGCAATTTATTGTGACAAAAACTACATGATTTTATGTTCATTATGGATAAGGTTATGTTTACTTTATCAGCTTCAAGTTTATCCATCTGCATTGTCCTGAAAGACTGCGTGGGTCACATTAGCTGCTGTGTCCCTACAATGCCAAACAGGCTTTAGAGATGAAGTCTCTCTCAAGATAAGAAGTTTTCAACACACAGTTGTACCTCTGAGACATTTTTCTCTACCAATTTGGCCTTCAACTGAGTTATTATGTTTTCCTCTAACCTTTAGGATATAGCCCATCCTGTTCAATAATGCTTCAGCCTAAACAATATGAGTAAGATGGATCACAAGAAGAAAAAATCCAGCATTATGATATCACTACCAGTTTTAAAAGCTCAAATACATGGGCCTCGATCTCAAATAACTTTAATTCATAGAGTGGAATATCAGTCTTTGCCCAGAATGACCTTTCTTTTTCTTTTTTCTATGCATCACTGTTCACTTGAGGATTTGCAAAACATAATTGGGCAGGATTCTAGTGATGCCTCTGTGTTCGCTATCTTCCAACAATGCTGTCAAGAATCTCCAAATCTCCTCAGCTCATTAGATATGCTGCTTTTCAGGACCAGTTAATGCAGCATGACGCACACAGGCAAGGGATCGCCATCATGTTGGATATTGGTTCCCCACAACTGGTAGGAAGAGCTCCCAGTAGGAAGGTTTCTTTCCTCTGTTCCTATTTTGATGCTCTGTTGTTTCTAAACTTTCAGAAAGAAAGTCTAGAGGTCAAACATATTTTGTATCTCACTACACTATTTCCATATAATCTTACTCTATAATTCTTTAAATTCAACGTTCATGTTTTGAAGGGGAAAATAAACAAAAATCGCTTATAGTTGTGTAATTCTATTGGGAATCTAAACTGTTAACCCAGAATTTCAAACTTAACCCCTTCCCATTAAGTAAATGTCACAGTAATTATATTTGTTATACTTCGTAACTCTAGAATTTTGCACCTAGAATACTACCTCCTTCTGTCTTGAAATACTTCTTAACTGCTTAAGTATCTCACATACTACATTAAATACCCAAAGTTCTTAACTACTTACCTATGAGCAGGAAAGTTAAAACAGGGAACAAAGCCTTCAAGCTTGACCTCTCTCCTTCTCCATCGTGGCTCGAACATCACAGGTGCAACCTATGCTGACCACCTGTCCCGCTGCTTCCTCCTCCCCAATTCCCAGCAGCCACCACACCAGTGTCAGAAACAGAGGACCAGCATGCAGCCCCTTGAGCACGTTAAATAAAAACCTTCCACCCAGACCCCATCAGTGCATCTCATTCTCCAAGGTGGCCCCTGCTCACTTATAGAGTGTGTACTATAGTTGTTTTTTTTTTTGTTTTTTTTTTGAGTTTCAGGTTTTTAAAAATATTTTAATTAATTTATTTTTAGAGAGAGGGGAAGGGAGGGAGAAAGAGGGAGAGAAACATTGTAGAGCCAGAGAAACATTAATTGGTTGCCTCTCCTACACCCCCCACTGGAACCAGTCACAAGCTCCACATATGCCCTATGCAGAATCAAACCCGCCACCCTTTGGTTCACAGGCTGGCACTCAATCCACCAACTTACATCAGCCAGGGATAGTTTCACTTTTGCAAGACTAAAAAAAAAAAATTATCTGTTGCACAGCAATGTGAATATAGTTTTTATTTTATTTATTTATTTTTAGAGAAAGGGGGAGGGAAGGAGAATGAGAGAGAGAGAAACATGATGCTCCAGAGAAACAGCAATCAGTTGCCTCTCTCCCAGTTGCCTGTCTCAGCTGGGGACCTGGCCCACAAACCAGGCATCTGCCCTGACTAGGAATTGAACCGGCGACCCTTTGGTTTGCAGACCACTGGCACTCAATACACTGAGCCACACAAGCCAGTGCAATGTTAATATAGTTAACAATACTGTATTGCACAGGTAAAATGGTTAAAAATACTAAAAGTAAAATAATACTTTTTAAAGGCTTGGGATCTATGAGAAAGAAAAGGTTAGGAGTTATAAGAGAAAGGTCAGGATTCTGTTTGTCACCTATATGAAAAAAGCTTTTTACTTCAGTTTCAGCATCCAACATTAATGCTGTCCCCTCTCCATCACTACCACTCACCACATTCTGTACTATCGCTTTAATGAATGTACTGTGGTTTGATAAATCTTCCTGTGACTCTCTTGAATTCCTTCTTTTTCCATGACAAGTCCCTGGATCCCTCTGAGACCTCCCTCCCTTTGGCCTCCCACCGTTTCACCCAGCATCATCTAGTTCATGGTTACAAAAGATTAAGCAATTTTTACAATGTCTAAAAAAATTTATTGTGAAATCACTATATGCTCTAAATGAATTAGCTTTTGTCATCTTCATAATAGCCCAAGTGTGTTATTGTTATTACTCTTCCCACTCTTACAATATACCTGTTTTAAAGTACTTGGTTTATCCAGAATGTATCTAACCATGTAATATGAATAATAGAGACATTTATTGAAGAAGATATATGATACATTGTATATAGAACAATGATGTTTGAGTCCTTTTCAGAGTAGGCACCTTGGGACTTGACACAGTTCTCCCAATCACCATCAGCTGCCCCATCGTATTTTCCTGAGTGGCATAGAAGGTCTGAAATCTCTTCCCTTTCAAAGGTGATTTTAGTTTTGGGAAAAGCCAGGAGTTGCAGAGAACCAAATCTGGGCTGAATCACCTGCATGATTTGATTTTTCACAAAAATATCCTGCGTGAGATTAATGCATACGTGGGTGCTCTGTCATGATGAGGCTGCCAGTCACCAGTTGCCCATAGATGCAGCCTTCTGAATCATCTGAATAGTTCCTGTGGAGCAATGTTCAAGCTTAACACAAAATTTGATGCAGATTCATTGCTCTACTTGCTCAGTCATTTTGAATGTGACAGCCACACAGTACATATGCTCACTCAATGGCATCTATCACCTCCACTGACTAGTACAGTGAAGTCACTGTTGTTCACACATGCACACTCCAGTCCACTCTCCCTGGTTGCCAGGTTACATCGATGCCATGACAACTATTCTCATTATAGTAATAATTGGTGGACTTTTTTCCAGACAAACTAATATATATGTATACATACACACACACGCATGCTCATGCACACATGTGCACACACACTCACGTAGGAAAAAGTCATAAATATATTAACAAATTTTCAGTAATGGGGCTTCATATGGTTTTAGTTGTATTTTTTGTTTTTCCTTATTCAAATGTCACCAATTTTTTCACTGATGTCTTCTTCTCTCCCAGAAGCCAAACTAGAATCCCACATTGCATTTGGTTATTTCCTTCATTTTCTCCAGCCTGTGATAGGTCCCACATTTCCTTATCTTTCATGACCTTAATAACACCTTTGAAGACCACATTGGTCAGTGATTTTGCAGAACATTTGTCAATTTGGTTTTAACTAATGTTTCCTAATAATTAAATTGAGATTATGCATATTTTGGCAAGCATATCACAAAAGTAGTATCCTCTGTATCATATTAAGGTGCTTTTGAGGTTGATATCTCTTAACTATAAAATTTTAACCTTAGTAATTGTGTAAAGCTGTTTGCTTTTTTCCACTGCTTTCCATTTGTGTTTATAAAAAAATTGAGTGAGACCCTGAGATTTGCAAATATTCTGTTTCTCCTTCAACTTTCACCCAAATTCAGCAACCATCCATGGATCTTGCCTGCAGTTATTACCATAGTGTTTAACTAATAATGTTAACCTCTTTTAAACTGATAAACTAAAAATCTTCTATGAGAAAGATTAGCCTCTTCTCCCCCACTTTTTAATTTTTCTAATTTTGTATTTATATTAACATGGGCTCATGGATATTTATTTTATTCTCTTGGTTATCATGCCACATGCTCATTTGTTACATATATTGTCCCAGATGTGGCAACTGAGAACTCCTTCAATTTGGCTCCTGTGCCTTTTCAACATGGCTCATTCTTTTTCAATCACTTCCTTGTTTTCTGTATAAAACTATATTTTATGATCTTCTTGTACTTTTCTACTCCAATGTTGACCATTTCTCTAGAGATCTGGTTTCTTTTATTGCAGAATAATATTTAGAAATAATTGTCTGGGCACTGAGTATGTTCATTGCTACTGGGCTCTTCTTTCTCCTAGGCCCATTCAGGGGACAGAGTTAAAAAATTTCAGGTATATATCGTAAACTAGATACATCTACATTTTTCTCTGTATCTACTTATATAAATATGTTAAAAATCATGGATTCAACCTGATACCTCCAATTTCAATTGAATACCACAAGGCATATTCTTGCTTTTCCTTATTCTTTGTTTATAATATTTTTTCTCTGATCATAAGAAATGAAGATCTCATTATCTGTAGTATGTTTTATTTATTTGTGCATTTTCAGAACTGCAAATCCATATTGCTATGAGGAAGAAGTTACTAATGAGAATGCAGTATTTATACACAGTTCCTTCACTCCTTGGCCTTATAAATTATGCTTTCCAAAATGTCTTAGGTTAGTTCTTCACAGTTATGAAGTTATTAAAAGAATAATTATTCTTTTATTAATTATATGAGTATATCCTGCCATTTAACAATAAAAATAGTTTTGTATAATTTTTTGAAGACTACATTCTTTGAAATCAGTATATTGTCTTGGGCAAAATAAGGTATGAAAATGGTATCAGACACAGTTTGCTTAATAACGCTTTTATCTTTACCACATTAGTAACAACTATTTACAAACATTGTTTTTGTGTGCTCAGGTGCTGCTTTCTGGGGTCTATGGACAAAGTCTCAAGATAGCTCTGCAGCACCAGCAACAGTCACCTGCTGTTTCTTCCCAGCTCCCTCATCTCACCTGTGTCACTCTCTTTACCTGAGCTTCCAATGGACACCTAATTTCATATCTGGAAAAGCACTTAAAAATCATTAAAAGGGAAGTCAAGAGAGCACAATTATGGATATAAATATGTACCTGTATATATGAGCGTGTACATATATATATATATATATATATATATATATATGTGTGTGTGTGTGTGTGTGTGTGTGTGTATGTGTGTGTGTGTGTGTGTGTGAGTGTGAGTGTGCGCACACACATAATTTTTTTTCAAAGAAACCAAAATCCAACAACATCTTTTGTAATTTTATAAAAATGTATTCCAGGAAGATTTTGAAAACATCATGCATAAACTATTAGGTTCGTGTTGACAAATTGTCAGCCTTGGAAACTAACGATAAATACTAGATTACTCATAATACAAATGTGACCTTGGCCTAACAAAGAAGTTAGGAAACTTCCAATAAACTGACTCTGTTGCCGTGGAGATGAGTAACATTCAGGTATTTATTATGGCAGTAAAATAGAACACTTCTAGACTTTTACCTCAAAATCCTCACTCCCCATTAAAAACAATAGCTCATCAAAATAATGTTAAAATAATAATAGTTTTCCTCCAAACTTAGTTATTAGTAATTGATGATCACATTAAATTTAGATTTTTTTCAAATCAATGTCATTAATATAAACATTACCTTTTTTTAGCACTACTCATTTGCCAACAAACAAACACAAATATCCTTTAATTAACAGGCTCACTGCTTCTCCTAATGCCCAGCTGCACACAGGCCTAGCACCCATTATCCAACATCAATCCATGGATGTCCAGCATCTCTCCTCTGGGTAAGGAGGTGCCCTTTGGCCCTCAGGAGCTCCATGAATCTGAAAACAGGGAGCTGCCTAACCTTCAGTTTATCCTAATTTTATTTTCATTTCATTTATATGTTAATTTTATCCCAGTGCATTCCTGGAAATCAGGTTAAAAGCAAACACATTTGCCTTAGACACCTGAGGCTTCGTTTCTCATAGAGAATCCAAAAAAAAATAATATAAATCTCCAACAGTATGTCAAGTATAGCCAGGAACCCAGGTGCAATATCAGCTGTGGTTAGGGTACCATCAGGCCTAGCGCCCAGACCTGCAGATGGGGAAATGAGAAACAGAGAACTTCTGCATCTCTAGACCATGATCCTCCTGGGCTTGGTGAAGACAAGTGTGGGTTTTGGGGTTCCAGATGCTAGATGTCTCCCACAGTGGAATGAAGCCTAGCCACTCAATGTGGATGAGACACTGGGCACCTAGAGAAAGTTTGTTGTTTTGCTCCAGGGAATCTTACCACTACACCTTATCCTTCTATGCATGGGAACCAAAGATGCTTTTCTTGTGACTGTGAAAGAATTCCATAACCACTAGCAACAGTATGTATGATAAACTTCCATTTAAACTTTTTGAAAATAAGATAGGGAAAGTGCCCCAGGAAAAGAGAGACATGTTCAAACCTTTTTCAACATGAAAGAAAAGGCTACATCTCATCCACCTATAATACAAGGACAGAATAAAGAATCTAAAGCAAAGTGGCTGAAGCACAGTGATGGAGTTGGACCTGTGGCAGTTCAAACTAGCCTCCTTAAGATGTGCCTCAATGGTATGCAGGTTATTTTGATCTAAGGGTGGCATTAGTCATTAACTACTATCTGTAGGGCAGGGCAAACCCCTATTTACTAAATGCCTTCTCCTTATCATATTATAATGAATGACCCTTTGAAGCCCTCAAGGTGCCTGACCTCATCCCTAGCTCAGGGTGTTATATATATATCTCTGTCCCTCTTTCTATCTCTAAACCTGACCTGCACGTGGTGTATCTGACACCTTCACACGGTACATATGAGGTTCCCATACATATGTACAGTGTGTATATATTAAATTTGGTTATTTTCTCTTGCTAATGTGTCTCATGTCTATTTGATTATTGGATCAGCCAGAAGAGCCTTAAGTGTAGAGGGAAGTGTGTTTCTCCCCCTATAGACCAAAAATAGAGGTTATTAAAACATTAGATATGCCATGGATGGTGGCTCAGTTGTTTGGAACATTGTCCTTACATCATACGTTTCAGGTTTGATTCCTAGTCAGGACACACACCTAGGCTGTGAGTTTAAACCCTGGTTGAGACGCATACTGGAAGCAAGCAATCAATGTTTCTCACATCAATATTGATCTCTCTCTCTCTCTACCCCCTTCTTTCTATTAAAAAAAAGAAAATCAATGAACATATCAGCGGGTGAGCAAAAAACAAACAAAAAACATTGACATCATACCTATTCCCCTACTCCTAATTTCAGTCCATGGATCCTATTTTTTCAACTCCAAGAAATAAAATGATAAACAAGCATTATCTTTTATAGAGACAACCAAGTACTTACATGAAATAACAGGTTGCGTCAGAAAAATAGATTCTAAAAATTTCTATAGTTAATTTCTTTTGCTTTCTCACAAACTCACTTCACATTCAAAGAATCAATCAATATGCAGGTTTAGCCACACTAAAGTAAGTCATATATTAATTCAATTCTACTTGAATAGAGAAGTCTCTTTTACATAATCCCTAGGCAGGGACCTTGTCAAAATCTTTGCTTAGTACAAATCCTAGGACACTGCTGACATTCAGTTGACAGTGTATATTATAATTAATATCATAATAACATAAGGAAACTACCTCTTGCAGTTTGCAAACACACTGAGCTGAAACTAACACAGAATTTTAATTCAGAATCAACAATGGAAATAGAGATCAGAAGGCAGCAAAAGCAATTGGATTCAGTGAATTTACAAACTCAGCCTAAACTGCAGGAAAACCAATACTTACTAGGGAAGGTCTCCTAGGTGAGACAGCTAAATTAAGCAAGATAATTTTGTGGTCCCAATGCATTTATTTTACCATAGTTAAGATTGATGCCTTAGCAGATACATGAAGCCAAACCTTTTTCTAAAGGTAGCAGAGACTGCAAATGTGAGTGTGTGAGTGTGTGAGCATGTGTGTGTGTGTGTGTGTATATGTTACAAGGCAAAGTCAGATTCAGCTGCCTGCCACCATACACAAGCAGAACACAAAAATTGGTGGGGAAGAAAAAAGGTTTTTTTATTAATAAGGTACCCAATTTGGGGGAACTGGAGGAATCCCCAGCTCCAAGCAATTCTCTTCAGCAAAACAGAGAAATCCCTTTGTTCCCCAAAAGACTGAGATCCAAATCCACACCCAGAGAGCCCCCTCCTCCCCCCCCCCCCCCCCCCCCCTCTCTCTCTCTCTCTCTCTCCCCTACTTGTAGGCCACCACTTCATTGCCTTGCCGCAGCTTTCTCCCTCTCCCAGGACCGGGGTGCACTGCCCTACCACTGCAGCCAGTTAGGCTGGGGGCTCAGCCCACTGGGCTCCGGCGTCCAAGGCTGCTCGCGCCCTACAGGCCAAGCAAACAGGTACTACTGCTCTTAGGGTGCGAGGTTGGGAGCAGTCCAAAACCCAGGCCATGCAGACCCTGCCTGCTGCATGGGGGGCATGCATCCCACGCGGGCATGCTTTGACCATGTGAGCTGGGCAAGGCAAGACCCAGAAGCACTGGCACCTGCCAGGTCCGTGAATGCCTGGTCCCCGGCCAGGCAGGGTGGGGGGAATGCAGAAAAGGGCTGAGGTTCTGTGCACCCTCCCTTTGAACTCTTCCCCTCAAATCTTAGGCTCGGTGGGAGTGCCCAAATCCCCAGCCTGCACAGTCTTCCCCTCCTCTGGCTGTCATGATTCAGAAGCAGGTAGGAAGATTTTTCTCGTCACACAGGGGTACAGTGTCTCTGCCCGCATCACACAGTTTGTTCACAGGGCTGTGGCACGCCCTGCTGAGCCTTCAACCCGCTGCTTTGGGGCCTCCTGCACCCCTTCTCCCTTCTCTGGGGAAGGCAGGCTCTCTTACCACCTGCCCCACTTTGGGGAGTGTAGGCTCTTAGGTTAGATCAGGGTTCCCCACTCCCCAGCAATCTGCCCAGCTGCCCTCCCTTACCTGTGTGCATCTATGTCTTTATGTATACTTGAAAATGTTTGAATGTGGTGATACATATGTAGAGTGGGAAAGAAAGAAACAATAAAATAATTTCATGACTGAATAAAAGATTGTCTAATAAATGAAATGAGTTACATCTTTACCTCCTTGTTCCCACTATAGGAGGAACTACTGGTATAAGGAAGGTTAATAAACATTCCCTATAGGTGCAAAGTTTTTTCTTTTTCTTTTGAAGAGAAGCTAACATCTACATTTCACCCCTCAAGTCGAGACCATCCATACATCTTACTTTTCCAGGAAATTTTTTAAAAAACAACAAACCCTGGCCAGCATTTTATGGAAACATCTGTCAGAAAGCCCCAAGGGCAAGGAGGATTTTCCCCTCAATTCAGGTCTCTTCTTTACAATTCCTAAATCAGTGCCGCCAGCAGCGGGGTCCCTCAACAGCAACATCGGCCTCACCTGAGAACTTGTTAGAAATGTAAATTCTCCTGCTCATTGAATCAGAAACTCTGGGGGTGGGGCCAGGTACTTTCATCAAGCCCTCCAGGTAAATATGAGGCAGACTCAAATTAATTTCTTCTCAATTCCACATCCTGTTCCAGCCCTCCTAAAAAAGCAAGTAGCCTAGGACCTTTTTACAACAGCTGCAAGTTTTTCTTCCTGCCTCATTGTTTTTTAGTTAATTATTCTTCATGGTGAAGCTATATTTTCCACTTACCTATTTACGCAATATTATTCAAATAAAATACACTCGCCTACTACAGATTACTAAAATACAAGGAAAGTGTTGCCTATCCCCAAATCTGCCAGTATCTATTAAATCGTATCATGACCACAACAAAGCACAACAGATCTCTGCAACCCAATCCCAAACTACTTGTTTCAGAACCTCCCACTGCAGCAGTGATGCTGGTGGAAGTCATATTCTTCCATGGGATTGTGAAAAAAACATTTCATGGACCCACACATAGGAGATGGTGCTGTGCCAAGATTTATTTGGGTGGAAATCTGCCACTGGGTTTCCAATTTCCTATCTCCCTTTGTTTCGCCATGGAAAAAGTCCAATTGTGTCTTCAGCAAGGCCAAAACAAAGGCCAGTGTCCAGAGATTCTGTTTCAGATTAAAGCTTAGTCCTTTGTAGCCCACGTGGTCCGCTGCCAGCCCACACGGCTGCTAGACCCACATAGTTGCATGTGTTCTTGGGCAAGAGAGAAAACACACAAACGAACGAAAGGGGCAAGTGTGGGTCATCAAGCAAGAGAGAGAGCTCTTTGTTCCCCTAGGGTTATAGTCGTTTGGGCTTGTGAAAGACCAGGGTTTGTTTATTTGTTTGTTTGCTTTGTTTTGTCTTGTCTTTTTGTTTCAAAATAACCAATCAGGGTGAGAGAATGGCAGCTGAGGAGGTGGAAGCTGAGCTAGTTGCCTGTGCCCCCAGTACAGATTTTCAGGTGCTCTTCTGAAAAGTGACCTGAAAATCAACAGAATCTTAGCTGATATGAATTTTTGAAAGCAGGGAGTACAGAAGATGCTTTGCACCGTCCAGTAAATACCCTGCGTGAGGTGCCTGCTGCGGAGGAGACAGTAGACAGAAAATGCAGCTTAGTAGCTCCTGCCCCACCCAGAGCTGGCAGGCCTGGTCCCACACAGGGAACGGCCAACCCTAATACCGAGAGAGTTGGGAGGATACGCAGAGTCCGGGAGACTCAGGATGCACACTCACAGAGCAGCATGTCCAAAGCTGCTGTGCCAACCAGGAGAGTTCAAGAGAGAAATTCTATCTCCTAAAACTGTCAGAGGCACCAGCAAGTTGTACCCTGCCCTGACGAAAAGAGATGTTTTGCCTTTGGGGGTGGTGTGGAGAGCTGGGCAGTGACCCAGCGCTGCGGTGTGGGTGCTACACAGGGACTTTTTTAAAGAGGGGAGCTGAGGCATGGCTGGCAGAGACCTTGTAAGAGCACAAAGCTGCCCTGCGAGCAAAGAGGCCAGATTGCAAGTGTGGTTCATGCCCACTGAGTCCAGCTGGCCAGGATTAGTAGAAGGCTGCATGGTGAAGGGATCCTCAGGGTAGCTGGTGAGCAAGGGGCTGAGCACAGAATGGCAGGTTTGGGTCTGAGCCTCCCGCAGTGGGATAGAAGGTGGATGGGCAAGAGCTGAGCCCCTAAGATTATTTGCAGCCAGGCAGAACCACTCAGAAAGCTCTGGGAAGAAGGCATGCCCAACTCCCTGCAGGATTGTGAAGACTCCACAGAACAGCAAGGCCAGGCTCAAGAACCCCTTACTGGGTAATAGCCATAGGTGAAAGAAAATCTCCAAAGGACCCCTTTATGAATTTCTATCAGATGCTATGTTGGATTCTCCTTGGGCCCTATTTCACTGAAACCAGTAGAACAGAGAGATGAGAAATTGGTGCAGCAAGAGATATTCAGGTCCCCACCCAGCCTCAACTCTTACAGAGAGCTGCCATCAATGCCAAGCAGAAAGGAGCTGACTGTATTACACCATTTGGCCCCTCACATGCAACAGGCAGCTACTTCATCAGAAACTACACATTATTGGAAATAATCTGGAACAGACCAACATGTGTTGTGCAGAAGTGGGGAAACACACCCACCATATTCCCTAAAGACTGAATAGCACCTCCCAGGAGAAAACCAGGAATCACACCATGCTGATGGCACCAGATGCCCCTTTTAGAGGGAGGTGGAGGTGGTACATGCAAGTGCTGTCAGAAACTAGATGAACAACCTTGGCCTTTGTGCTGATAAAAAAACAGCAGGGCAGAACAGCAAGGATGAGCCAAGGCGGAAGGAGACAGCCACAGACTGTGGATAGCTTGTAGCCTTGAATAAGCTGCCTAAAGCTAGACTGAGCCACCAGCTGATATTACCAGATATGAAGCCAGAAAACAACAGCAAATAAACAAATACTAGACTCTTCTGAGACAAATACTACCTCATTCTTTCTCATTGCTTGCATTAATTTTTTTCCTCCATAGCTTTTAACATTGTTCCTTTGTTTTCAATTTTGCTCCTATTATTTCAGTATTCTATATATTTTTATTTTATTATTATTTATTATTTTCATTTTATTTCAAATCTCATATTTTATGCTTCCCTTCTCTTATTTCATTTTGTCTTCATCCTTCTCTTCTTATTTTTTTTTTAAGATTCTATTTATTATTTTTAGAGAGAGGGGAAGGGAGAGAGGCAGAGAGGGAGAGAAGCATCAATGTATGGTTGCCTTTCACTTGTCTCCAGCTACGGATCTGGCTGGAGACCTGGCTTGCAACCTGGTTATGTGCCCTCATTGGGGGATCGAACCAGCGACCTTTGGGTTCACAGGCTGAATGAAGCCTTATCCACTGTGCTACCAGCCAGAGCTCTCTTCTTATTTTTGTTTTAAATTTTATTTTTTCCCTTTCTATGCCTTGTTTCTACTATTCACTCTTACCATTTCTCCTCCCTCCATACTCTTAAAACCATCATTCTCTCCATTAATCATTTTACATTCTTTTCCCCTTTCTTATAATATCCTTATTCCCATTCCACCTTTATTGATATTTGCTCTGGTGTCATTGATATCAGGGTTATTGTTGCATTTCTTCAATTTTATCCCTAGTTGTTCACTGTTTTTTTATTTTATTTTTGTATTTTACATTTTACTGTTCCCTGTCCTACACCATTTCACCTTCCTCCTGCCCTGTTTTATTTTCATTTTATATTTTATTTCTCTCTCTTAGCCTGGTTTCTAATGCTTACACTTATTATTTATCCTCCCTCTATCCTCTCAAAATCATTTTTCTTTTCTTTAAATATCTCACAATATGTTTTTTCTTTTCTTTCTTTATTATAATATTATTATTCTCTTTTCACTCTTATTAATCTTTGCCCTTTTGTTGTAGGTATCACTGCAGTGGTTATTTTTATTCAATTTGGTTCCTAGTTTTTCACTTTTTTCCCCCAAACTTCATGTTATACTCTTCTCTTTTCTTACTCCTATTTTGCCCTATTCCATCCCTATTTTATTTATGTTGTAAACTTTATTTTCTCCTTTTCTTTGACTTGTTTCTATTCCCTATTCATATTATTCTCCTCACTCTACCTTCTCAAAATCATTTTTCTTGCCATTAGTCATCTCATATTATTTTTTCCTTTTGTATAATATTCTTATTCTCTCTTCACCTTTATTGATCTTAGCTCATTTGTTGTTGATATCATGGTAGTGGTTGGGTAATATTTTTGCTAGTGTTGGCTTTGTTTGCTGGCTTGCTTTGTTTTGTTTTGTTTTGTTTTGGCAGCTCCTACACAACAGCATACAAGACATTCTGAAGCTTGTGAGTTACAGTCAGCTAACCAAAGGGAAAATCCAACCAATGAACAAGCCAACAATAACTCACTTAGAAGAGAAACTACACAAACTCAAAGAATATCCCTAGAACACCTAGCTCATAAATTCAAGGAGACTGCACCATTGAGTCCCACAGGTCTCCTACCACAGAAGGCCACCCCACAAAGACAGGGAGTCAACACAGATCAACTTAATATGCAGAAACAAAAAGCCACCTAAAATGAGGAGACAAAGATACAATACCCAATCAAAAGGAAAAGAAGAATCCTAAATAAAATTGAGACAAGCAGTTTATCAGACACGGTGTTCAAAATAATGCTTATAAGGTTGCTAAAAGAACTCAGTGAGAACTATAAAGAACTTAGTGGCAACTACATAAGCATGAAAAAGGACATAGAAACTATGAATAAGAGCCAGAAGAAAATGAATAATACACTATCTGAAAAGAAAAATACACTAGAAGAAATTAAAAACAGGCTAGATGAAGCAAAAAATGGAATAAGTGAGTTGAAAGACAAGGTAGAAAAAATACCCAGTCAGAGCAACAAAACAAGAAAAGACTCGATAAATGAATGAATAAAAAGAAAGAAACAAACAAAGATAGCTTAAGGAAGCTGCAGGACAACACAAAACCTAAGAATATTCACATAATGGGGATATCAGAAAGAAAGGGAAAGGTGGAAGGGATAGAAAACCTGTTTGAAAAAAAAAATGACAGAAAAACTTCCGAACATGATAAGTGAAAACATTACTCAAGTTCAGGAAGCACAGAGGTTCCCCAATAGATGAACCCAAACAGAACCACTCCAAGACACATCATAATTAAAATGACAAATTTTCAATATGAAGAGAGAATCTTAAAGGCAGCAAGAGGAAAACAGCTAGTAACATGCAAGAGAGCGCTAATAAGGCTATCAGCTGATTTCTCAATGGAAATAATATAAGCCAGAAGGGATTGGCGGAAAACGTTCCAACTAAGGAAAAGCAAACACCTGCAACCAAGACTAGTTCTCCCAGCATGGCTCTTACTTAAAATAGAAAGTGAAATAAAGAGCTTCCCCAACCAAAAAAAAAAAACAAGTCTAAAAGAATACATCTCCACCAAATCATCATTGCAAGGGATGCTAAAGGGACTGCTTTAAAAAGGTGAAGAAGGGGAGAGAGGAGAACACAGCAAAAAGGGAAAACATAGCATTGAATAAATATGTATCAACATTGATATTAAATGTAAATGGATTAAATGCTGTAATCAATAGACATAAGATAGCTGAATGGATAAAATAAATAAATAAAAAACACGACCTGCATATATGCTGTTTATTTGAGATCCACCTCAGAACAAAAGATCTACACAGGCTGAAAGTTATGAATAGAAAAAATATTCCATGCAAACGGACATAAAAGAATAAAAGCTGGAGCAGCAATACTTATACCAGAAAATAGACTTCAAAACAAAGGCCATAACAAGAGACAAAAGTTGCTACATATTACATCAGGGAGTAGTCCAATAGGAGGCTATAACCCTTGTAAACATAAATTCATTCAAAGTAGAAATACCTAAATATGTGAGGAACTCTTGAAGGAAATTAAGATCAACAGCAATACAGTCATTGTATAAAAGTTTAATACCCCACTATCAACAATGAAAAGATCATCTAAATAAAAAAATCAACAAGGATATTGTGGCAATGAATGACATTCTAGATCAAATAGACATAATTGTATTTACAGAGCATTTCACTCCAAAGAAGCAAAAGATATATCCTTTTTAAATGCAATATAACATTTTCAAAGATAGACTCCATAGTCTGACACAAAACAAGCCTCAACAAAACCAAGAAAATTGTAATCATATCAAGAATCTTCTTGAATTACAATGGTTTGAAAGTAGACCAACATCAAGGAAGAAAATTCAAAAATATTCAAATACATAGAGACTTAATAACATATTATTAAATAATGAATGGATTAAAGTTTGATCAAGGAAAAAATTTAAAAAGTATCTGGAAACAAAAGAAAATGAACACACACCAACTTAAAACTTATGGGACACAACAAAGGCCATTCTGACAGGGAAGTTCATAGCAGTACAAGTCTACCTAAAAAAGATTTAAAATTTTCAAATAAACAACCTAACCCTACATCTAAAAGAACTAAAGGATCGCTAGTAAACAAAGCCTAGAGCAAGCAGAAGGATGGAAATAATCAAGATCAGAGTAGATTAAATGACACAGAGCCTAAAAAAAAAAAAATTCAAATGGTCAATGAATCCAGGAGCTGGTTCTTTGAAAAGATAAACAAAACTGACAAACCTTTAACCAAACTCAAAAGAAGAAAAGAGAGATGACTCAAGTAAATAAAATTAGAAATGAAAGAAGAGAAGTAACAACCACTACCACAGAAATATAAAGGATTGTAAGAAATTACTACAAAAAAACTAGATGCCCAGAAATCAGACAGCCTGGGTGAAATAGATAGATTTCTGGAAACATACCATCTTCCAAAATTGAATCAGAAAGAAGCAGAAAACCTGTGAAGATCAATAACAACTAGCAAAATTGAAGCAGTAATCAAAAACTCCCAACACACAAAAAGCCCTGGACTAGACAGATTCACTGGTGAATTTTACCAAACATTTAAGGAAATGATAACTCCTATCTTACTCTAACTATTCAAAAATATTCAAGAAGAGGCAAGACTTCCAAACTCTTTTTATGAGGCCAGAGTTGTCCTAATTCCAAAACCAGATAAAGACACAAGAAAGAAAATTACAGGCCAATATCTCCAATAAACATAGATGCTAAAATCATCAACAAATATTGGTAATATAGACCCAGCAATGCATTAAACAAATTACACACCATGATCAAGTGAGATTTATCCCAGGGAATATTCACAAATCAATAAATGTAATACACCACATAAATAAAATGATGGACAAAAACCACATGATCATATCAATGGATGCTGAAAAACTTTTGATAAAATCCAGCACCCATTTATGATAAAAACACTTAGCAAAGTGGGACTAGGTGAAGCATACTTCACTATAATAAAGACCATATATGAGAAACCTGCAGCCAATATCATACTCAATGGGAAAAAACTAAAAGTGTTTCCCTTAAGATCAGGAACAAGGCAGAATCCACTGTTACCACTCTTATTCAATATAACATAGTACTGGAAGTTCTAGCCACAGGGGTCAGACAAGAAGAAGAAATAAAAGGCATCCAAATTGGAAAGGAGGAAGTAAAACTGTAATTATTTGCAGACAACATAAAAAACCCTAGTCTCCACCAAAAAACTACTCAATCTATTAAGTGAATTCAGCAAAGCGGTGGGATACAAAGTCAATACTCAGTAATCAACAGCATTTTTATACACCAACAATGAATTGTCAGAAAGAGAAACTAGAAAAAAAACCCATTGACTATAGCAACAAGAAGAATAAAACACCTGGGAATAATTTTAAACAAGGATGTGACCTGTAATCAGAAAACTATAGAACAGTGAAGAAAGACATCTCAGAAGGTATAAATAAATGAAAGCATAAAACATGATAATGGTTAGAAAAATTAACATCATTAAAATGTCCATACAACCCAAAGCAGTCTATAGTATCAACATAATTCCTATCAAAATACCAATGATGTAGCCCACTGATCTAGAACAAATACTCTCAAAAATTTATATGGATCAAAAAAATAAAACAAAAACCAAAAATGCTATAGCCTCAGCAATCTTGAGAAAGAAGAACAAGTAGGAAGTGTCACAATACCTGATATTAAACTATATCATAAGACTACTGTAATCAAAACAGCCTGGTACTGGCATAAGAACATACATATAGATCAATGAAACAGAATAGAAAGTCCAGAAATAAATAGTTCTGGTCAATTAATATTTGACAAAGGGGCAAGAGCCTACAATGGAGTGAAAATAGTCTCTTCAACAAATGCTGTTGGGAGAACTGGACTGGTATATGCCATAAAAATGAAACTAGATCACAAACTTACACCATAACACCAGAATAAACTCAAAATGAATAAAACACTTAAATATAAGTTGTGACACTATACATCCTAGCAGAAAACATAGGCGATAAAATTTCAGATATTCCACGTAGCAGTGTTTTTGCCCATATCTCCCAGGGCAAGGAAAATAAACGCAATATGGGACTACATCAAATTAAAAAGCTTCTGTTCAGCTAAAGAAACCTTTTTCATCATCAAAATGAAAAGGGAACCAGCCATATGGGAAAACATATTTGCCAATGATACTTCAGACAAGAGTTTAATTTCCAAAATATATAAAGAACTCATATGACTCAACACCAGAAAGACAAACATTCTTTAAGTTATGCTCCCACTTAAGGATGGGTGAAAAATGCGTAGGGGAATGGGGAAAAAAAGAAAGTGTTTCCGAGCAAAGTGGGACTCGCTCATGTGGAGCTTTGGTGTAAAACCCAACAATTAGTGTTGAGGGAAATATGACTTTAATTACATATTCCAACCTGTGGGGGAGCTATGAGCACGTCAGCTCAGAGCCCTGTTCACCCAGGAGACCCCGCACATCCCTTACTTCCCCAAAAGCTATAATCCAAAAATGTGCCCAGAAGTTCCACATTTCTTATCTGTAAGCCCTCTCTTTCAGGATTTGGGGTACAATATCATCAGCCTCCATCTAACAGTTCAGGAAAGCATGTACTGTGTTTGCTAGATTATGGTGAATTCTAGGTACTGAAAAAGACCTCTCTGCATGTCTTGAGTTCCGTAAGTCCAAACAGAGTCGGGGGCTGCAAGCTGGGGTGCTTGGTGGCTTCTAAGTCACAGCCAGCTTTTGTATGAGCCCCGGCTTTATGGCCCTCCTTTCCTTCTATCAGACTGCATGGCTTTCTCTCTACCTCCTCATAGACCACAAGGCTCTCTCCTTGCCTCCTTGTCAACCTGCACAAATGACGGCCACCCCTATTTTAAACCCTAATGGTGGCCTGTGACACAGTGGGTCGGGTGACCAATTGCAGCCACTCCTGAAATCCTATTCAGGCCCTGCAAGCTCTCTCATCATCATTCTATGGTCAAAACAAAACACCTTCTATCTTCTCCCACCTGAGAAGGCCATGGCAATTTGCATAACTAAGAAACTAGCTACCCACCATAGCTATGCAAAGTACCCCTCTCAGAAAAAATGGCAGTGCTCCACTGAGTCCCACCCCCACTCCCCAAACCATGGACTTTGGGGAATTTTGTGAACCCCTGTTACGAAAGGAGGGAAGAGATGAAAGGGAACCAGGAGCAGAGGAGAGAAAAAGAGAAGAGTGAGTGGGGAAAGGGAAAGGGAAGGAAGAGTGAAAGACTGGGGGTAAGTAGTCTCTCATTAGGCAGCTTTTTCAATCACTATTGAATGAAAGTGGAATAGTAATACTTCTAAGCTAGGGAATTTGTCTCCAAAATGAACAAAATAGTGTTTTTAAGAGTGGGCAGACTATTTTTATGAAGATGTCTTAATAAACCCTTAACTACCTCTTTACTTCTCCCACTGCCTGAATATTTAGCTAGTACAGTTTGCATGTTTACCTAGACATCTCACTTGTATTTATATATAAATATATTTATAGAGATGTAGTTTGTTCTCCTTTTTATGCCATTAGAATGTAAAACAGTGTGTATCCATATTTGTTCAGGGAGGAGAGTTGGCTGGTTAATTAGGCAAGTCCTAAACCTATCGTGGAAATAACTATGCCTTGCAGAATGCCCAGAGTATATCATTTTCCAGCTCTAACCTAGTTTCTTCCCAAACTCCGAGAAAGGCATTATTTTCCATCCCTTTCATTTAATTAAAATGTCTTTAGTGCTTCTAACTCTATTGCTTTAAGTTTGGTCTGAGAACCATGGAAATCCCGTATATATTTTTCTTCTCTCTGGTATCGGCAGGTTAGAGATTCAGGCCTGTTTATTTTTCACAGAACTCAGAAGGTAAAAACCTCTGTGTAGCTTTTCCTGTAAAATGTGGGGACCTTTCAACTTGGGCCAAATCTCAGGAAGTAATTTAAGTTCAGCCTCTCTGATTCAACCCTTCCTTCAACCTTATCAGACACATGGGGACATGATTATTACTTTTCTTTCACCAGGGAAATGTGAATATTATATTTCCCTCTGCGGGTATGAACTTGTACATCCATTCCCTTCTTGGGTGACTCACACTCTGTGCACCTGGTTTGCACCTGTGGGTGCTCGTGTGTTTCTTGCCGTTGGAAGATGTGAGCTTACAGAAGTACTTGTCTCCAAGTTAAGGGCATATTTTGGAGTCTAGTTCTCCATCGTGTGTCACAGATTCTGCTGCTGATGCTCTTTCAAACTCCCACAAGCTGACAATTGCTTTTTCCATTGTACATTCAGTTCAAAATAGAAAATTTTGGTGATCTGGGGGTTTCAGCTGTTCACAGGCTATTCTGATTGCTATTCTGAGCTTCAGGTAAACCTTCTGTATTTTGAGTTTATTATGTATTTTGTGTCTCTTTTTTTATATTCTATATTGCCTCTGGTGAGTGCCAGCCTGTGATTAATCTTGTCCAGCACTTGTCTCTTATTTTTTTCTTATAATGTCTGATAGGGCACACCACCATCACATTGCCTCCTTTCAAAGAGGAGTCTCACCCTTTAGAAAGTGTCTTTCATTTATTAGAATGTGGGTCTGATCACTCTCTCCAGGCTATAGCCAAACTTAGATCTCTAGGGTATAAGTTCTAAGTTGATTTTAGTATTTCACATACCTCCAATGGACACATGAAAAAATGCTCAGCATCACTAGCCATCAGAGAGATGCCAATTAAAACCACAATGAGATACCACCTCACACCTGCCAAAATGGTGTTAATAAATCAACAAATAAGTGCTGGTGAGCATGTGGAGAAAAGGGAGCCCTCACTCTAGTGCACTGTTGGTGAGAATGCAGACTAGTGCAGCCATTGTGGAAATAAGTATGGCATTTCCTCAAAAAATGAAAAATGGAACTGCCTTATGACCCAGTGCTTCCACTGCTGGGAATATACCCTAAGAATACCAAAACACCAATTTAAATGAATGTATGCACCCCCATGTTCATAGCAGCACTATTTATAGTAGTCAAGATTTGGAAACATTTTAAGTGCCCAGCAGTAAATTAGTGGATCAAAAAACTTGTCATTTATGCCATGGAATACTACACAGCAGCAGAAGGAATTTTTACCTTTTGTAACCGTATGGATGGAACTGGAGACTGTTGTGCTAAGTGAAATAAGTCAGTCACTAAAAGAAATAATATATGATCTCACTTACAAGAGAAATCAACTGAAAGAAATAAAATAATGAGCCAAATAGAAAACCAGAGGCATGGAAATAAGAAACAGACTGACAATGGCTAGAGAGGAGAGGGGAAGGTCAAAATGGTGGAAAGAAAGGAATGGATTAGTCAAGAACATGTATGAATGACCCACTGACATAGACAGCAGTGTGGGAATTGACTGGGGAGCAAGGTGTGGGCTTGGTTTAGGAGGCCAAAGGGGAAAGGAGTGGCTATAATAGAATAAGAAAATGTTTCAATCTTTTGTAGACTTCTGAGGAGTTTATCCCCTTGCCAGTGATCTCTTTCCTGGGTTAGACTGACAGGCTTCTATGCTCAAGAACCTCCCTGTGTCTCCCAACAATTTGCTACCTAAGGGTGGACAGTGTTCCTGGAGAGATTTCCTGGGCTTCTAGGATTAAGCCTCCTTGGGGCCAGTCCCTTGTAGTGAGTGAATGATCTGTACATGCTATAGCCTTCTGACTAAACAAGCAGGTTTATGCTTCCCAGTTCACCAAGCTCAATGTCTAATTCCCTTTGCTGTCTTATTAATAACTAGTTAATTATCTATGGTAAGAGCAATAGTATGTGAATTTGCATTTAAGACCTCTATGGAAGAGACTCCAGACTCTGTTATTTAAACCAATTTCTAGACAATAAAATGTGGAGGGAATAAGGTATGATATTTCTGGGTCAAAAGTTAAGAAATAGGTGTTCCATTTTGCCATCTATGGACTGAACACAAACACTGGAATGCAAACTTAAAGCAGTGGTTCTCAAATTTTACCCTGCATCAGAACCTGGGGAGGCATTTAAAATTACTAATTGCTAGACCATGATCCTAGAGTTTCCAAGTCTCTAGGATAAGGGTGGGGTCCAAGAATCTGCATTTCTAACAAGGTCTTAGGTGGTGCCAATGCTCCTCATCCGGGGTCCTAGGACCACACAGTGGAGAACCACTACCCTTAACTATTGGGGTAGAGGATGGTAGAGCCACAAGAAGGAAGCTGCTTTCCTGAGGGACCATGTGGAAAACTGCTAGCTGATCAAGAAAGTCACCTTTATTCTATGTCTGAGCAAGAGGTCAACTCCTAGTGGTTTTGAGTCAATGTGCAAAACTCTATTTAAAAGACAAACAAAAGTTTTTTATTATTTTAGAGAGGGGGGAAGAGAGGAAGAAAGAGAGGGAGAGAAACATCTGTGTGTAGTTGCCTCCTGCAAACCCCAAAATGGGGATTTGGCCCCCAACCCAAGCATGTGCCCTGACTGGGAATTGAACCCATGACTGTTTGGTTTGCAGGCTGGTACTCAGTTCACTGAGCCACATCAGCCAGGGCCAAAACTCTATTTTTTTAAACCATATTTTATTCTATTCTTAAGTGATAAGATTCCCTAGAAAAGTAGCTTGACATCTTTGAGATCATACCTAAAATTATATTTATGGTATTTGTTAATATGAAACAATAAAGACACTAAATAAACAGAAACCAAACACAAAACAAAGAGAAAATGAAATTTTACAATCTTAACTTACAATTGTGTTTTTACTTTTTGTTTGTCACAGATTTATTTTCAATGTTTATCTTTCCCAAAATTTCAACAAGATACTTATGAATTAAATTTTCTTAGTGTAATAGGATATTTGTCCTGTTTAGTTTTCTATCAATGTCCTTTTGTGAGAGCACTGAACAAGATTGTGTCTTATTTATCATAATTTTCCTGGTACCTAACATAATGCCTGCCACATGGTCAAGATTCAAGCAATAAATTCATGAGATGAGAAAGAAAATTATGGAAAATGGACAAATGAATGATACCTTTAAAACCTGGTTTTGTTGACTACCCTATCTTATTTGTATCAACTTCCATAGAAGCATTCAACAATTATTTCTTTAAAATATTCTAGGCACTGTCCAGATGCTAAGTAAAAAACTGTAGATAGAGTCAAATTTTCTGATCCAAAGGGTTTATAGCCTATGAAAAAAGACATACACAAGAAAACAGTTTATACAATACAATACAATAACACAATAGAAGCAAACAAGATAAGTAACAGTGAATGGTAGATTAATTGGTAAAATTAAAATAGGATGCAGTTCTCTAAGGTATCTGATAGACCAAAGTACTGGACCAACTTTATTTGGCGTAAAAATGGAAAAACCTCATGTAATATCTATTAGCAGGTTCCTGTACCAATACCTTTTTTTTCACTGTGGTTAGTTTGACAGAGAGTATAGGATGCAGCAGACAAGTTGCCTTGGACTTTGCAGCTTGCAGTACAAATTCTATCTTACTTCTTAGAAATGTTCACTTGGTTGTGCAACAAATGAAATAGTTATATCACAAATTTAAATGACCGCCTATACAAAGAGAAAATTATCACACACGGAATACTTTTCACTTCCAACCCTTTATAGGTAGCTCTCTTCACTGACACTGCACTAGAATTTACTTTCTATGACACTTAATTTAAATAGCTTGAGATCTTTTGAAACAAGAAATTCTGTGATTATTTATGGTTTTCAAAGACTCCCAGCTATTATATAATGAATGGACTATTCCTTTTTAATAAACTGACTCCCAGGGCTTTAAACATTGAAGTCACAAAGATTAGCACTTTATAACTAGCTAAAAACTGTATATTCCTATTTCTACCTAGATTATGAGTGGTATAGGCCATATGGAGTGGTTTGTTTTTTTTTTTTTTTTTTTTTAATGTAATTTATCATTTCCAGACAGAGGGGAAGGGGGAGAGGCAGAGAGAGACATCAGTGTAAGGTTGCCTTTCACCTGCCTCCAGCTATGAACCTGGCTGGAGACCTGGCTTGCAACCTGGTTATGTGCCCTGGCTGGGGAATCAAACCAGCAACCTTTGGGTTCTCAGGCCAGCACCTTATCCACCAAGCCACTAGCCAGGGCCCTTGGTTTTTATTTTTTGTTTGTTTGTTTAACCTTATAGCACTAAGTAGATAGAATGTATTGCCAAAATCACACACACACTTCAATCATTAAAGACTAAATTTATCATACAAAAATGACAAAGCAACTGCTCTTCCTTGGGCTTTTTGATCATAATTTTATAGTTTATTATCTGATGAAGCATAATATCTCATAATATCTCATCCTTCAGTTTATCCATTAGCTGTTTTTTGGAAGCCTAATGTCTGAGGATACCTGCTACAATGTGGAAAAAGGAGAAGGGGTAAAATCTCAACTTGCAGATTTTGTGCATATAAATTACTTGTTAGGAAGTTTTGCTGGAGATAATTTGTGACCCACATGCTCCTGCCTGTTAGGCCATGTTAACAAGTATTTGCTATAGTCAGAATCTCCTAAGGCCACTTCATTCCCCTTTCATAGTTTCCCCTGGAAATGCCCCTTACAATGATCCAACAAATAAGCAAATGCCTAACCACACCATGACAAAAAATGTACCTCATGGTTATCATTTGTTCTTATGAATATTGAAAAAAGTCTTAACAGATGTTAGTTTTTAAACATATTTTTTAAAAGATGGGAATTTATACATTCCTGTTCATCACGACATGTATTTGTGTTTTATTTTTTCTTATAAAACAGCTTCCCTGTACTTTAGACAGAGAGTATGACTTTAAAATGAAAAACTCGTGACTGGGTGTGGGAAGGGAAAGACTAAAATTAGAGAGACCAACAATCTCTAATATTAGGAATGTATTTTGAAAATGGCACTTCTAATGAGAACTAACAAAGAAATTTTCTAAAAATGAATTTACTTGTTTAATATGTTGAACTTTTGTCCTATTCTAACAGAAGGAACTAACCTCTCTGAATTATTTTTGAAGATGTACAATCTGATTCAGAAAATAAATAACATCCATTTAATTATTAGAAACAAAAATAATAATATTTGGTCTAAAGGGAGAAAAGACTGACTAGGACAGAGATAAGGTGAAAATAAAGAAACCTAGAGAGATACTCTTGACCAGCCTGTCTGTGGTTTCTAAGATCCTCCCAATTTTCAACTAGGTAGTTAACATACAGACAGAATAAGATATCATATGCTGCATTTAGAAGGGGTATTGTGTCACCATGGTAACTGGTTTTTCTTAAACAGAGCTCTGTATGTACATATAGTCCAAATTAGCTACAGAGGAGATACACACCATTCTTGGAGCTTACATAAAATCTGCCTATCTGTTAAATATTTCTGCAGTGGGATATTTGAGTTCATGTTTGTAAATTCTCTTTAACGATTCCTTTCTATGTAGTTTGTGATCACTCAGTTGCTATCCTAGAAGCAATAGAGCAGATAAAATTTCAGGTCATAATCAACATGTGAAAAGAATAGCTTGTGCTGGCTTTTGTCGGTAACTTCTTACCACATGGGATATAAATTATAAAACCTACCACTTTTGCTTCTTACCTTTCAAATATTATTTTATTTGGCTCATTATTATGGAGCATTTTGGATAATTTTCTTGAAAGATTCCCCCAAATAGCATTCCCATCCCCACTGACTCCTCTTTATGATAAAATTGCTAAGAAAATTACTTAAAGCAAATTCAAAGAACTGCTAGAAAGAAAAAAAGTTGTCACAACATGGTATCCAAACCAAGAAATAGCTCCAACACTCTTCTAATTTTAATTTGAAAATTTATCTGAAAGAAAAGAAAAATAATTAATGGATTAAAATACATAATCTTACACTGTTAAAAGCATGTGGTTCTTTGTGCTTTTAAAGCCTCTGTTTCTTTTTTTTAATTTAATTTTCTGAGAGGAGAATTAAACATGATACACTTTGGGGAAAATTACATCATTGACTGTTTTACAGTTTTCAGAACCACACTGACTTTTGTACTAAAATGGCATAATGTCCATAGTGTTGTTGGATATTTGACTGAAGAGAGGGAAAATGAATCATGGTATGTCCTTTACTGAACACCAGTGAAATTACTCTTCTGCTTTTGGCTTCAGGATGTACTCGCACATTTTGTCCAGTGTCTGTAGCTGTGTCCCCTTCATCAGAGTAAAATAGCTGCCATTTAATTGAGCCCCAATTCCATACCAGGTCCTTGGTGAGAAATTGATCATGCCACGTCATTTAATTCTAAGAGGCCTTTCAAGGTTGGTGTCATTATCTCATTGTCTCCAGAAAAGGAAACTAATGTTCCGAGGGGTTATTTTCCCCTCTTTTGCACAACTTGGAATTTGGCGAAGCCGAGACGCAAATGCAGGTTCCAGAGAGCATTTGCTCAGAAGATACTCAGCCCCGGTCTAACAGGGCTACGCTGAGGCGGCAGCCGTTAAGGACTCAGCTGTGTTGCATTAGGTTGGATCAGCTGTGTTTTTCATTAGCACTCTGATCCCTCTTTTGGAGGATCACCAGGAGGCAGTGGGAGTCTGAGCCCAACACCTTATCTTGAAGTCATCATCTTTGCTTGCTTTGTGTTGGAGTTTCACCTCTTCAAGGAAGTATATAAGACTTTCTTCCTTCCCCAGCCCGTCAAGACTCGATTGTGCTGAAGTGTTTCTTAATAGCCGTTTAGGAAAGTGCAATGCCGTGGCCTCCATCTGCAGTGAGAAGAAGGAAGCTAGAGGTTCAGGGGAAGTTTCTCAGCGCCGGCTGGTAATGGCAGTGCCTGGAGAAATAGAGGCCATGGGGCAGGCCCATGCCCTGAGCTCATGGGTTCAATGGCACAGGACAGGGGAGAAGTGGTCATCAGCCTTCCAGGATAATAAGAGCATTTCAAGGATGGGCATAGACCGATGAAGAGGTACAGTCCGTCGCTCCTGAGGAGGAAGCAAGAACAGCTTTCCATGCCACTGATGAGAAGAGTATAAGGTAGGGAGGGAAACCCACAGGTCCTTGAATGCCAGAGTTGGAGACAACCTTCAAGAAAATCTCATCTAGTGGTTGTTGTGCTGCGCTTTGGAGAGTTTCTGATGCAGGTGCCCCACAGGCCCTAAAGGTGTGGGCTCAGGGACTCCTGGGTGTTTCTGGTTGTTTCATCCCTGAGTTTCAATCACAGTGTTTCCATTTTTATCAGTTTTACATTTTCGTCTTTCTGAATAAGATTTTACTTTATAGAAGAAACCTAGAGTTTAAAAGTTTCAAAGCTAGAAATGAAGAAACTGCGACTTAGAGGAAATCACTCATAATATTTCTTTCTTCAGCAATGAGCAATTCTTAGAGCATATTTCTTTCAATAGGACAAATATTTAAGCCCATGATGAGCTGCAGTGCCATAGCCCAGCTTTGGGAACCTGCCAAGAAGAGCGGACATCAGAGGGAATGACAATTGATGCCTGAGCCCAAGGTCTGTGCCTCAGTTCTACCAAAACGTCTTGCTGTTAATTGTCTTGAGACAAAGCAGAAACAGAAAGCCTGCCTTTATTTTCTCTTGCAGGAAAAACTATACTACCAGCCTCCTTTATTAGAAGCAGATTCAAAGGGAAGAGTTGGCTGGGTGCTCTATCAAGATAGGGTAAGGGTTAAAGGCTAAAGAAAACAAAATTATATGTTGAGGAGAGCAATGTTTTACACTAAGGTATTAAAAAGATACCAAACTTGTTGTACCTTTTTTATTTTTTTAAGATTTTATTTATTATTTTTAGAGGGAAAGGAAGGGAGAGAGGGAGAGAGACACCAAGGTATAGTTGCCTTTCACCCGCCTCCAGTTACAGAGCTGGCTGGAGACCTGGCTTGCAACTTGGTTATGTGCCCTGGCTGGGAATCGAACTAGCAACCTATGGGTTCGCAGGCCAGTGCCTTATCCACTGTGCCACCAGCCTGTTGTACTTTAAGTGGGCAGAAAACATAATAACCTCTCTTTTGCAAATTAATGTGCACATTTTTCCTAAGAAAACAGTTTTCATAATTTGGAGTGACAGATTAGTTCAAAAGAAAAAGCACCCACTTTATACCCACATGTTCCTGGGTATGGATCCAGCTCTACCAATTCAAGTTGTGTGCTTTTGGCCATGCTATTGTCTTTGTGGGCCTCATACTCCCCTTTGTAAATGCCTCCAGGACTATTGCAAGGATTAGAAAGAGTAAGTGTGAGATGTGCCTGGCCCGTACCTGACATTACTATTATTATTGTGCATTCTTGTTGTTTTCACTGGGTTGGGACCTGAAAATAAGGAATCAGAGTTAGAGTGAGGTGACTTGTGTGATTTTCCCACAGTAAGGGAAGTAGTGACACCTTGAATGCTGCGGGAAGAAGAATGCTGATGCTTCTGCGTTCTACAAGTACCAGGAGTGTAGAAATGAAGATGCGGTTAGAGTGGCTGAACAAATGTCAGGTATAGACCATCTCTGCTCTGGGCTAGGGAGGTGTTAGGAAAAGGGAATGCATGTATTGACTTTTGCAACTTTATGCCCAAAATATTTTAGCCATAGCTGATGGGCAAGAGTGGAGAAAAGTGCTGTCTCCTTTCACCACAAAGATTTCCCTTGGTACAGAACTGGCTGTCTGTAAAGCCTCAACAACCAATGCAATGGATGGGGGGAAATGTCAGCTTGGAGAAAGAAAGAGCAGGAAAGAAAGTTTGGGGGAAAGTTAGACAATGTAAGCTGGATGTGCATATCTTGACAGGTGCCACCTGCAATCCCTAGCATTTGGTCAACCATGAAGCTTACTTTTCACAGATTGGAACTTCTTACTCCCCTTTGGTAACTCCTGGAATCACTTTAGTATCAGGGCAAAGACAACTTGAAATTAAGCTATACAGAAAAATATGATCTGAGCCAGTTTTTCCAGAAAAGCCCAAGGTTTGGAGTCAGTGGGTGTAGAACGCTTGTTCTTTTGAATAAAAGGGTGAGAAGGAGACATGACTTGGAAAAGTTTCCCTAAAAGTGACTGTTGTCATAAGAGCATGCAATTAGAGGTTTTGTGCACTTTAGAGTTTTTTACTAGAGCAACCAGCAAAATAACTCAGAATAGTAGTATCTCCTGTGGGTGCAATTTTTTTCCCATTGAAATTATTGAAAAACAACCTTTGTCTCTTATGAGAGAAGTCTACGGAGATGCTAATCCATCTCTCATGGGTGGGAGTCACATTTTTGAAAACCTAACCCATATGAGCCACACTGAGGGGTGTGTGCTGGCGATGTGAACCATCTGGATTGAGGGCTACAGTTGCTCACCCTACTCAAAATGCAGCAGGCAGGCCCTTGGCTTCTCCCAGGACAGGTTGCTAATGGAACCTTTAGTACTTCTCTTCTGAAGCTTTGTTTCCTAGTTATAACCTTTTGGCTTTAATTACTTGCTTAAAGATGACATTTCTTCTTTTCTAAGTAAGAGGCCTAGGATAAGTATACGAAGCCACCTTATATGAGTAAGTGCATCAATTTAGTGTCTTGAAGGAAATAGAGTTAATGAATTGATGCATTCTGTATAGTTCCTGAATATAATTAAATTCAAATATCACCCAGGAGGGAGTCATGTTGCTGACCGCCTTCCATAATGACAGCACCAGGGAAAATCACAGCCTACACACTAATTACTCCATCTTACCCTTTCATCAGGGAGGAACAATAGATTAACCATTTTAAATCACATTGGAAGCTCGGGGTAGCTTTGCAGTTCAGTTACAAATTTCTGATTTTTGCCACCTTCTCCACAGGTAGTTTGTCCATGAGGCCACATGGAGGAAACCTATTTCTATGTACCTATATTTCCTCAGGCTACATCATTGCCTGGGGAGTTTTTAACATTTATAAACAGTATTTTCTCTTATGTTTGGCTCCTGTGTTAATTTTGAGACTTATATTCCTTTTTTCCAGCTCTCAAGTTTGGGAGGCCTCGGTGAGTGGCTAAGGAATGTACACAGTGTTTTCAGCCATCGCACAGGTCCCACCGTTATTCTACTTTTTCAATCTACTTTTAGATTCCCATGCGCATCTCTGTTGCCAAGGCCAGTGACATTTTCAAGGCCCCATAAAGAGAACACTCCCTTGCTGCCACTAGCCTGGGCACTGTCTATGGCTGCCGCTCACTGAAGTCATGCTGCACCGACAACACTGGGAGCTGAAGCTCCCAGTTCAGTTTTCTATCTGGCAGCCCTGTCAAAGACATATGTAAATGTGCGTTTTGTTCCCACACCAACGTTATAGAATAGTTATTATTATGATGATGATTAACCTCGTTTTATTAAAGGAGAAACGACAGCTTAACAAGGTTTTATAATTATTTAGTACAGTGTCACTCCACTGGTTAGAGCCAGGAGCATCCGATGCCAGCCTCATGCTTTTAAACACGATATACTTTGCTCAATCCTCTTCTATATTGCTACATGTACTACATCTCTGCTCAGAGAGATCATCTACGTTGTCAAAAGAGGAAATATTAAAAAGACAACACATAGGTGAGTGGAATTTTGAGTGACAAAACCTTAGATAGCAGTCCGAAAGTAATCTCTGTTTACTAGTAACAGAATTTTCTACCCTCTCTCTTTCAATAACTACTAGACAGATGTGTCTAGTATTTTTCCTGACCTGGGATTGGTTGTGGCCTTTTGGAATAAGCCAATAGAAACTATGGTCCACATTAAAGTGATTATTAAAATAATCTCACTTTTGAAAAATCATTTACTTGGAGAGAGTGATTTGTATGTCCCTCAATGAGCAGGACTCATGTCCTTTTATCTGGTTGTCTTCTGGGACATAAACATGTATGATGGAAACAGGAATGGAACTGCTTCAGAAAAATCTAAGAAGGTTGGAGCAGAAAAGTCACTTATTTGTACCTCTACTACATATGACAGTTTTTATTATACTGAATCTCTTGTACTTTGGTTTTTGAAAACCAAAGGTAGCTGATATGTATTATAGCAAGTCATACCTTTTACCAACAGCAGGCTAAAAGAAGCTTTTAGAGCCTTGAGTACTTTGAATAAAATCTGAACACTGTCTAGGTCCTTTCAACTTTCAGTTCCCTTAAGATGGAGGCTTTGGGCTCAGGAAAGGCTCCTCCTTCTGTAAGGATTCTCCATTGTAGACAGCAGCTATTTTAAACAGGTCATTTACATAAGTGGAGTATGATCTGGGACTCAACCATCCTTTCCAATAAAAAGACCCTTATGTTCCCAGATGGCAAAAGCTTGCCATATTTTCATTGCAAAATATATTAGAGGAGCGGTTGCAAATTAGTTTCCAGTCACTTCCTGGAGCACTGTGTTGAGGAAACTATTCAGCCCACGTTTGGGCCCTGGAAACAGTTTCATGAAGGATCAGCCATGTTTCCTCCCATGGGTGCCTGTCTGGAGAGAAGGACACATGTGCCTGTGTTTAATATCCCTATAGTAGGAGCTTAAATTGACCACATGAGCTGGGAAATTAACATCAGATTTCTGGAATTGAGAGAGCGCTATTGGTGTCTAGCAAAGGCAGCTTCCTCTCTCCTTCACACTAATTGACCAGGACACTAGCGAAGCAGAGACGTGCTGCTGCCTCTCCCCATTGCCTTACCATCTTCACCCACAAAGACTGAAGCACAGTCCCCTTATCTTACAGCTGCGTGAATCTTCACTTAGACTTTATGATAGGATTTTAGAGCATGTCTGGACTCAATGCTTTTCCCTCCTCCATATCACATTTTAAGAAAAGAGCCCCATCTTTAAGTTGTTGGAACCACCACTTCAAATTTATAAAGTTCATAGTGGAATACTTTTTAAATTTAGGTAGCACTCTTTTTCTGCAGAGGAATCAGCCATTTTTCCAGGTGCTGGCCCAAGAAAGATTCAGCTGACAGCCAGCAAATCAAATGCATCACCACTGCCATCCAGGTGACAAGTTCTTGTCATCAAGCCCCTGCCTGGGTCCTTTTGCCCTCAAGAGGAGCTTTTCTGAAAAGCTCCTCTGTCCTCATACAAACAGGCCTCTCATGAGTTGTGCAAACACAACCAGACAGGTGTGAATCCTGGGGTCTCCAGGTGAGTTGGAGGTGTCCTGCGCAGTGGTACCGGGAGAAGGGCTGAGTCATGTCTGAATTGCATGCTGGACCTCACTCATCAAGTCATGTTGTTCAACCCAAGGCTGCATTGGCCCAGAAGAAGAAAAAAATGAGCTCAGGTTAAGTGATACATTCTGTGAATCCCCTGGGTAGATAAGTATCTTCTGAGTAGACACCAAGCCAAATCAACAGCCAGAGACTTTGAGCAGAATTGCTTCACTACTTTCAAAACCAGAGGGAGATGAGATAGAAAAGCAAGTGTATAGTAACAGATATAGATGAGTTCTATAAGTTCAAGGAAGTTTTTTTTTTTAGAGAGTCCTAAGTAAAAGATACTGGCAATAGTGATGGATCAGCCTAGACATCCCTGATGAAGTGACATACAAGCTAAAATAAAAACAGCTGAAAAAAATTAAGTAGGTCAAATGGCAGAGAGTGAGTACAGGAAAAGAGGTTGAAAAAACATGTCAAGTAGAACCAGCATCACTTGCCAATGCCCTATGGCAAGAGCGAGTGATTGAAATAAAAACGTATGGATGAATTTAAAGAGAATATGAGAGAACTGAAAACAAATATGTCAGATAGTGGTGAGGTATTTAGAAGGAAAATAAAGAATTAGAAGATCAGAAAGAAGTCAGGTACCAGCTAACATGTGAGCACAGACCTAATGGATGGATGCACGCAGCTGGCTGTGGAGAGAACTTTGCAAGTGGGAATCAGTCAGTCACCTGAAGCGAGAGTCCTCTTGGTATACTTTACGTCCATAAAAGATACCTCTCTAGCTGCTGTGAAGTGAGCAAGGGGGGAAACATTAGAAATAAAGTCAGAGAAATAATAAGGGCTACAGACCACTAAACAGTGAAACTAAAAGGCATAGGAAGGTTTTTTGCAGGAGATTTTCATAATCGGGCTTATATTTTTGAGTCGTTCTGGCCATTGTATAAGGAACATTCCATGGGAGCAGGAGCATCTTCAGTCATTGAATGAGCTAGAAGATTAAGGATGACCCCTAAACATCCGACCCATGAACCTACAGAGCAGTGGTACCATTTGTGCACATCAGCAATACTGGAAGAAGATCAACCTTTCTGGACAGAGGCCAGAAGAATCACTGAAGGGAGAAGAGCATGAAATATATCTTGAACATATGAGTCGGCGGTGCTCTGTGACATCCAAGTAGAGATGGAACTGTGGGAGTCACCAACGAAATGAGGAAAATTGAAATTGTGGGTGTAGAAGAGATTGCTGAAGGGAAGAGAATGCACTGAGAAGACAGAGGATCCAGTCTTGAACAGCACCAACATTTAATGGTGGAATAGGAGAGAATAATAATCATGGTAACAATAGCAATGCATAAATGTAGGAGGAGAGGAAAAGATAAGAGATGCAGCAACATTTATCAATGCTTATTATCTTTTAGGCACAACTCTTTACACCTCACGTGAATTAATTAATCTTCACAACAATTTGCCAGGGTTCCTTCATTATTCTTAGCTTGATAATTTTAATAATCTGACTAAGATATACATTTCTGTTGACAACTCTGTATCAATTTCCCTCAGTCATCTGCAGATTCTTTATTCCAGGAAAGTATTTTGTTATTCATTTCTTTGGACATTTTTATTACTGTTATTTGATACATTTTTTTTTTCCTGCATATTTTCTGTCCCTTTTTGTAATCCATGTTGATTGTTTTTTCTGAAACTATGGCTGTTTCTTTGAGGGTTTTTCTCTTTGATTTTGTGCAATTTCATCAATCCTATAGATTGATTCTCCCATTTACATTAGCCTTTATGCTAATTGTTTAAATGAGGATTTTATCTCCATTCCCTTCTTAAAATTCTTCCTCCTTCAAGCATTCTTTTCTCCTGGCTTTCACGCCGTCCAGCACTATCATTAATGTTTCTTTTCTGCAGTTGTTACTTCTTGGTCTTCTTTTCTAGCAATATCTCTTCTCCCTGAGCTCCAAATGTTAGTTCACTCAGTGCTCAGTCTTCTGGTTTCTTTTTTTCTCTCCCTCTTACTTTTTCTGTATGTTCTGTAAATTTAAAGAATGTCTTTACTCCTGGGACTTTCAAAAAGAAATTTCCAGCCCAGACCTCTTCCCAGACTTCTCAGCCTTCTAACAAATTCATTTCAATGTCCTCTGTCTCCTCAAACCTAGAAAATTTAAAAAGTAGTTCAAGATTTTCTCTCTTGTCTATTTGGCTTGCCATCTCTTAGCTCTGTTAAGTGGTACCACTCTGTGCCTAGTTACTCATATCAAAATCATTGTATTTATGTATAATTGATGCCCATCCCCACGTAACCATGCAAACCAGGGCTCAGCCACTTGATGCCTTCAACCTACATGGCTCAACATTAGTGTTGAAGGAAATAGGGTTTTATTAACAGGGTTCCAAGCTTGGCAGGAATGAGAGTATTCCCACTCAGAGCTCTCCTCTCCTGTGAAACCCAGAACTTCCCTTGCTCCCTAAGAGGTTTACAAACAAAAAAAGAAAGAAAGAAAAAGCCCAGAAGTTACCCATCTCTTTATCTGTCAATCAGCCAGTCATGCAAAGAGATCGCTATCCTCTCTGGAATATGAACTTGTGGGTTTCAGAGTTGCCATTCTCTCACAGCAGCTTGCTCATCTAAGATTTAGAGTGCACTGCTCTCGGGTTCCATGTAGCAGTTCAGAAAAACCACGTGCTGTGTTACACTGGATGATGGTGTCTCAGAGGCTGGAGCCCAGGGAGGCATGTGTCCCTGCATGGGACCCTGCCTCCAGGAGCGGGTTTCCACCCATGCAGGGTCTAAGTCCTTAGTGGGCCCTGCATCTCCTGGTCCACAAGCATTCACATTCACATCTATGTGAGGAGTAAGGGCAGAAGTTCAGAACAGCCAAATGCCAAAAATCTAATGGGGGAAGAGCTTACACCAAGCTCTAAAGTCCCATACCAATAGTCTCCATACCAAGAGTGACGTCTCCACATGTCCTTCAGAGAAGCAGAAGTCTGCAACTCAGGTTTCCTGGTCACATGATTTAGCTCCAAGCATCTCTCATGTGGGATCTTAAGTTAAAAAGTATAAAAACATTTCATGACATACTTAAGATACCTTGTATTTATAAGTCTACATTATTAGAACTATAGTAATAAGTCTTAAGTACTTCTCAAATTTTTGTTAGTCTATAACTGAAACAGTTAAAAAATTATTTTAAACTTATACATGAAATGTAAAATTTTAAAACCCTTTAAGAGGTTACTTTAATTTATTCGATTTATAATAGAAAAATGATATTTTAATTAAAAAATAGTATTTTCAATCCTATTAATTTACTGTGAGAAACCCCCCCCCCACCTTAGATAATACTGATATATGCCTACCACAAAATCATTTTTCAACAAATAGCTATAGAGTAAAAGAATGAGACCAGATCTGACTTTAAATTATAATTTCCCTGGAGATCTAAGCATACTATATGGCAATTTATTTAATGAAAATAAGAGCAGAGTTTTGGGGAAGTAAGTATCAAGGAACTGATGTATTTATTAAGTATTTTATTAAGTACACTAAGCATATACTTAATCCCTGATATTGCCATAGGCAAACCATTCACCTTCCATGTGTTTGACAGACTTTCCACCTCTCAGAAGGCAAATGGATAAAAATTTTATTGCAGTCATATGCCTACTGTGAAAAAGGTACTCACCACCTAGATGCCTCAATCCATGGGCCAACACTCAGCTCTCATTCCTGTAACTGCACTAAACAGAGACTGTAGCTTACATAATAAGGTATAGATACCAGAAACCTTTCTTAAAAAGCTCATTTCCACTTTAGCAGACAATTCAGATCTACCATATTGTTGATTTGACCAATGGCCAAAAGAATCCAAGTTTTAAACTTGGTGTACTTTTTGTCTAGACCATGCTTACCACTCTTCAGAAAATCTTACAATACCAACGTTTGACTTCTCTCTAGTTCGATTTAAACATAAAATATCTATGCCTAAGATTGTAGACTCAAAGCTGAAATGCTCTGTAGTTAGATGCTCATATTGTGCTCCTTTATAGGAATTTCCCCTAAATCCAACCATTGGCTCCAAGTCCCTAGTACTGATTTTACACATTGGAAATGTTTGTAGGGTAAAAATACCAAAGCCAGACCTGACTCTTTTCCTTCAGTAATCTGTGTCTCTATGGGTAACTTTTGTGGATGCATCTGTCTTGAGTTTCATAAATAGACAAAAAAAAAAAAAAAAGATTTTATGGCTGGAAAATTCATGCATTCCATATTCTCGCAGCTTTAAAATGGACAAATTTATTCTCTTGAATAAATGCTCTGGCAATAAAATCAAAAGAACAACTCCAAAGCAATATTTTGAGAGTTTTTGCCAACATCAAAGGAAAACAAGGTGCGTAAAAATAGACATGTATATAACACATCTATCCAAATATCTGCTATTTATGCTCAAGAAAGTGGATCTACTACAGATGATTCCAAACGATTTGGCCAAACTTATTTTTGACTTAAGTGACGATTCCATGTGAATATTTATATTTAAATATGGGTGTGTTTAAAATACTTGTATTCATTTCAAAGCAAAAATTCAGTCAAGAGGTTACTAGGTGGGACCACATAGAAGAAAGAATTTTATGTAGCACTTGTATGACTACTAGAAGGTTTCCACCTTCAAGATGGCATGAACACTGACATTGCCACCTACCACAGAAGCTGGCAGGCAAGGAGAAATGCATCTCTGCACCAACACCCTCTCTTACTTCCTTCTATAGGAAAATATGTGTCTAGAGAACCACATCATTCACACTTTCTTTGATAGCTTAGCTCAGAAAATGCAGCAGTAAAATAATTTTAATCAAGATTCAAGTCTAGGGATGAGCAGGTGGTAGACACAGGAGGTAGGATTCTTGGAAGCAGCCACCTAATGATTGAACAAATCCCTGATAAAGAGCTCCTGTGTGCCTTGAGGACAAGAAATTCCTGACAGTTTCCCAACGCAAACCTATAATTCCAGCCATTAAGTAGTTTCCATTTCTGCTTCAAAATGCTTTGGGTTCTCTCATAGTTTCAGCCCCATGATCATATAACACTCTTACAGCATGAAGTCAACTCTGCTCAAAGACAGACATACCCCTGTCTTAATGGGGTACGAGTTGATCAGTTGATACTAAATTGGGAAGATCAGCTGGAAACCTGGAAAGCTGTTCAATGTCTTGATTTTACTGGTGTGTGTGTGAGTGTGTGTATATTTATGTTTTAGGGTGACCTAAGTCAAGATCCTTACTTAGAGCAATTAAGGTTTTATGTATTTAATTTAAAAACAGTCCTGCCCTGGCTGGTAGCACAGTGGATAAGGCGCCGGCCTGTGAACCCAAAGGTCGCAGTTTCGATTCCCCAGCCAGGGCACATAACAAGGTTGCAAACCAGGTCTCCAGTCAGGTCTGTGGCTGGAGGCAGGTGAAAAGCAACCATACATTGATGTCTCTCTCCCTCTCTGCCTCTCTCCCTTCCCCTCTTTCTAAAAATAATGAAATAAAATCTTTAAAAAAAAACAGTCTTGATAAAGGGGATGTAGTTCCAAAAAATTTCTCTGGTAAGAAGTAAAGCAGGAATTCTTGACTTGTCAATGAAAGACAAAAATATACAAGCAATATCAATAGAGACATTTATCATTAAGCACCTGGGCAGAGAAAGTAACGGTAATATATCTGAAAGCATAATGGATGGGAGTTGACCACAACATAATTTGAGAATAATAAAGAAAACATTCTATAGAAGAGCATGTACTTCCTGAATTATGAGCATATAATGTGTACATGAGCAGCTTCTCCTATTTGCCTACTTTGCTGATAAGATTTTATACATTCTGAGCTCCTGGACCAATCTATAATTCTAACTTTCACTAACCCTTTGCTAGTCTCTTTCTGAAATGTATACTCATTTTCTACACTAGCTGCTGTTGAAAAACTTACTTTTCTTTCTTCTTTTTCTTTCTTTCCCATTAGGAAACCCAATATCAACCCAATACTGGCTGGTGAACGCAGCACAGAGATGGATCTCTATTAAGAAAAAAACTTAATAATTTTTGCATAAACTGGGGAACAATAAAGAATTGATAGTTTCCAAATATAAATCCCCTTAACAGTTCCAAAAGTTTCTTAACAAATTTCCACAAAGCTTTGTATTTCTGTTACAAAGATCTATTTTTGGCTTCTGGGCAAGATGGGGGCAGAGTAGAAGAATATATCAGGCATGCCTCACAGAACCAGACTGGAAATAAAATTAAAGAAAAGAATAATCACCCAAGTTAAACAAAGGCTGCCTGAAAAAGAGACTTTTACCAAATGTCTCTCAAAGGTAGCAAAAAATACCCCTCTTAGACTGGTAGGAATGGGCAGGAACATCTTAAAGGGACCAGCCTCACACACATAGGCAGTGGGCAGGGACTGTGGGAAGCTTCCCCTTGACAGGAGTGAAGCCAGGACTACCAGCAATGAAAAGACACGTGGGCTATCTCTGCTGGGGAGAGACAAAAATCGCTGGAGACAAACTCACTATCATCCTCCCTCCCCCTTAAAGGGGCAAAGCACAGGTTTTGTGTTTGTGGCTACTCACCTTGGGTTCCAGCAAAGGGAGGGCAGCACAGGCTGGAGTCACAATAGGAGTTGGAGTAGGAGGCACTGTGGAAAGACTTGGGGGAGCAGCTATGGGGTTTTCAGGGCCAGAGTATACGAGGGCTCCACAGTACCCATCTTTCCTGAGAAGAGCTAGCTCCTCCCAGGGGAAAAACAATCGTCTTACCCGTGGGATGCTGCTCTCCCCACCCTCTAGAATTCCACTTGCCACACCCTCTGAAATCCTATTCTCTCCGCCCAGCACCATCTTTGTTCTTTTTTCTACTTTTTCTCTGTCTTGGTGTTTTGTTTCTGGTTGGGATTTTTTTCTTCCCTTTCTCTCATCCTGCATCTTAATCCTCGCTGAGAAGACAACATAAACAGACTCAGGGGTTGTCAAAGACTGGCTACAGGTCTCAGCCAATCCATATACTTTCCTGGGGCACAGACTTTTGCTTCCCATATGGGAAAGACACAGAGACACCCTCTTGGCATTGACAGACCCAAAATCTAGGGTCCAACCCTGACTGATACAGGGAAATAATTTCAGACAGACTCAGACTAGTGGCTTTGGGAAGGGGGAACACACCCACTATCTTCCCTGAAATCTGAAAGGCACTTGCAATGGGAAATTCAAGAATCACAGACCCTATTCCTGCCAGAAGCCTTCTCAGGTCTGAAACTAGTCTAAGATTGACAGCAGGCCATCAAGCTGAGACAGGCAGAGACAGATCCTGCAGTGACTTAGGACTTTTACTGACCTGGACCTAGTGCTGATAAAGTCTAAGCTTTGCAGAGCAGCTTGGTCCACCCTGGGAGCAGGTAAGTCCAGAGGAACTGGTCATACCACAGATTGCTTGCAGCTTCACTAAGGCTGTAGTGGGCCCTACATAAATAGCGCCCAACATTGGCTTACATCCGACTCAAACAACAGAGTGCTATCCTATGGGAGAAATCAGAGACAAGCACTAAACTCTACTGAGATGAATCCATTTGGTTCTTTTTCTCATTATCTTTGCTATTTTTATTTCTCATAGCCTTTTTATTATTTTTTAATCTACTTTTTCTTTTCTTTTTGGTGCTTTAACTTTTCTTTCATAGCTCCTATTTTATTCTTATCTCTGATTACCCCCATTGTTCCCATCTTCTCTCCTTTTACTATTTTGTTACTTTCTCTGTTTCTTTTCCCCCTTTTCCTCTTTTTCTTCATTTCTAGTAATAGTTGTCTTCCCCTTTCTCCTCTCATAATCAGTTTTCTTCCCTTTGGTCTTCTCATATTCCTTTTTCTTTTCCCCTTTCTCTACTGTTCTGGTTCTCTTTCTGCTTTTATTATTTTTTTTTGCTCTCTTGTTGTTGATATTGCTGCTGTGATTCAGAGGGGTTGCTTGGTTTGGTGTTGTTTTGCTTTGCTATGCCAGCACCTATACAACTGCGTATAAGACATAGTAGGGCTTTGAACCTCATAGCCAACTAAAAGAGAGATCCCACCAAAGGATGGGAAAACAACAATCAGGACCCAAATACAACAAAAGAGTTCATATAACCCACCAAAGGACATCCCTAGAGCATCCAGATCAAGAGATCAAGGAGTTGCACCACTGGGTCCCATAGGACTCCTAACACATAAGACCACTCCACAAGACAGAGAAACAAAGCAGGTCAATGCAATACATAGAAAGAAATATAAAGAGACAACTAAAAAGGGAAGGTAACAAAACATTCCTTCTAAAAAAAGAAAAGAAGATTCTCCATAAAAAGGTGGATTGGCACCAACCTGCGAACCCAAAGGTTCCTGGTTTGATCCCCCAGTCAGGGCACATAATCAGGTTGCAAGCCAGGTCTCCAGCCAGGTCCATAGATGGAGGCAGGTGAAAGGCAATCATACATTGATATTTCTCTCCCTTTCTTCCTCCCTCCCTCTCCTTCTCTCTGAAAATAATAAATAAATTCTTTAAAAAAAAAAATAGAAGGAGAAATGAAGAGTGCACCAGATTAAAAAAAAAAAAAAAAAAAAAAAAAAAAAAAAAAAAAAAAAAAAAGCTAAAGGAATACATCTCCACTAAACTAGTATTGCAAGAGATGCTAAGGGGACTGCTAGAAGAAGAAGAAAAAGAAGAGGAAGAAGAAGAAGATGAAGAAGAAGAAGAAAAAGGAGGAGGAGGAGGAGGAGGCAGGGGACAGGGAGAAAGGGGAAGGGAAGGAGGAGAAAAGAAGAAGAGGAGGAGGAAGGTGAGAAGATAAAGAAGAAGCAGGGAGAGAGAGGGGGGTACAAATGGGAAAAACAGCAATGAAAAAATATTTATCAATAACTTTAAATGTAAATGCTTTAATGCTCCAATCAAAACAATAAAAAATAGGGTAGCTGAATTGATAAGAAAACATAGATAAAAAAGTTGCTATCTGCAAGAGACCCACTTCAGAACAAAAGATTTATGTAGGCCGAAAGTGAAGGGATGCAAAAAATATTCCATTCAAAATGGACATGAAATAAAAGCTGAGGTAGAAATACTTATAACAAAACAAATAAACTTCCAAACTAAAACCATAACAAGGGACAAAGAAGATTGCTATGTAGTACCTAAGGGAGTATTCCAACAAGAGGATATAATACTTGTAAATATATAGGCACCCAGTATAAAAGCACCTAAATATATAAAGAAAATCTTGGAGGACATGAGAAAGGGATCAACAGCAATACAGTCTAGAGGTTTTCAACATTCTATAGTCAACAGTGAACAGATCACAGATCTTCCAGACAAAAAATAACAAAGATATTGCAGCACTGAACAGCACTCTAAATCAGTGGACTTAACTGGTATTTATACAACATTTGACCCCAAAGAAGCAAAATGTACATTCTTCTCAAATGCAGGTGGATCATTTTCAAAGATAAACCATATGATAGGGCACAAAACAAGCCTTAGCAAGTTTAAGACAATTGAAATCACATGAAGCATCTTCTCAGATCACAATGGCTTGAAACTACAAATCAACCTCAGGAGAAGATTCAAAAACAATCAAATGCATGGAGACTGAGTAACAAACTATTAAATGATGAATGGGTTAACAATATTACTTTAAGGAAGAAATTTTTAAAATACCTTGGAACAAGTGAAAATGAACACACAACTTCCCAAAACCTATAGGACACTGCAAAAACACTCCTGAGTAGGAAATTTATAACATTATAGATTTACCTAAAGAAGATAGAAGAATCTCAAATAAACAACCTAATCCTACACCTTAAAGAATGAGAAGAACAACAAACAGCCAGACTGATTAGGAGAAAGGAAATAATCAAGATCAGGAAGAATTAAATGACATAGAGACTAAAAGAACAATTCGAAGGATCAATGAATCCAATATCTGGTTCTTTAAGAAGATAAAATTGACAAATTCTTAATCAGATTTATCAAGTAAAAAAGAGAGAAGACCTAAATAAATAAAGTCAAAAATGAAAATGAAGTAACAAAGGATACCACAGAAATACAAAGCATTGTAAGAAATTGCTATGAACAACTGTATGCCAAGAAATTGAACAACCTGGGTGAAATGGATAAATTTCTAGAAATATATAATCTTCTAAAGCTAAATCACAAAGAAGCAGAAAACGTGAATAGACTGATAACAACTGGTGAAATTTAAGCAGTAATCAAAAAATTACTGGTGCACCAAAGCCCTGGACGGGATAGTTTCACAGGTGAATTTTCCAAACATTCAAAGAAAAACTAACACTTATCCTTCTCACCAATGTATATGGAACCCAAAAGACCATGAATAGCGTTAGCAATCCTGAGAAAGAAGAACAAAGTAGGAAAGATCACAATACCTGATATCAGGAATAAGACAAGGGTGTCCACTTTCACCACTCTTACTTAACATAGTACTGGAAGTATTAGCTAAAGTAATCAGACAAGAAGAAGAAATAAAAGGTATCCAGATAAGAAAGGAGGAAGTAAAACTGTCATCATTCACAGACAACACGATAATGTACATAGAAAACCCTATAGGCCCCACCAAAAAACTATTCAACCTAATAATTGAATTCAGCAAGTAAAGGAATACAAAGTCAATATTCGGAAATTGATGATGTATTTTTAAAACATTTATTTATTATTTCCAGAGAAAGAGGAAGGGAAAGAGGCAGAGAGGGAGAGAAACATCAATGTATGGTTGCCTTTCACCTGTCTTCAGCTACAGACCTGGCTGGAGACCTGGCTTGCAACCTGGTTATGTGCCCTGGCTAGGAATTGGACCAGTAACCTTTGAGTTCACAGGCCAGTGCCCTATCCACTGAGCCACCAACCAGGGCTGATGACATATTTTTACACTAACAATGAACTATCAGAAAGAGAAACTATGAAAAAAAATCCCATGTACTAGGGCAAAAATAAATAAATATATAAATAAATACCTAGGAATAAATTTACCCAAGGTGGTTAAAGACTTGTACTAAGAAAACTATAGAACACTGAAGAAAGAAATTGAGGAAGATAAAAATAAATGGGAGCATATACTGTGCTCATGGATTGGAAGAATTCATATTAAAATGTCCATAGTATCCAAAGCAATCTATAGATTCAATGCAATTCCTTTTAAAATATCAATGGCATATTTCACAAATCTAGAATAAATATTTCAAAAATTTATATGGAACAAAAGAGACCCTGAATATCCCCAGCAATCTTAAGATAAAAGATCAAAGTAGGAAGGATCAAAATACCTGATATCAAACTATACCATAAACTCACTGTAATCAAAACAGTCTGGTACTGGCATAAGAGCCAATAGACCAATAACAGAATAGAGAGCCCAGAAATAAACCCATGTCTCTATGGTTAATTAATATTTGACAAAGGGGACATGAGCATACAATGAAGTAAAGACAATTTCTTCAATAAATGATGTTGGGAGAACTGGATTGGTACATGCAGAAAAATTAAACTAGATCACCAACTTATACCATACACCAGGATAAACTCAAAATGGATAAAAGACTTAAGTATAAGTTATGATACTATACATCCTAGTGGACAACATAGGCAGTAAAAATTCAGATATCTCACATAGCAATAGTTTTGCTGAGCAATAGTTTCTTTGCTGAGCAAGAGAAATAAATCAAAAATAAATAAGTGAGAACTATATAAAATTAAAAAGCTTCCGAATGGCTGAAGAAACCATCAAAATGAAAAGGTAACATACTGTATAAGAGAACACATTTGCCAATGACACATCAGACAAGGGTTTAATCTCCAAAATACATAAAGAACCCATAGCACTCAATACCAGGAAGACAAATAATTAAATTTAAAAATGAGCAAAGAGCCCTGGCTGGCTCAGTGGATAGGCGCTGGCCTGCAAACCTAAAGGTTGCTGGTTTGACTCCCCAGCCAGGGCACATAAACAGGTTGCAAGCCAGGTCTCCAGCCAAGTCCATAGCTGGAGGCCGGTGAAAGGCAACCATACACTGATATTTTTCTCCCTTTCTTCCTCCCTCCTTTCTCCTCTATCTGAAAAGAATGAATAAAATCTTATGAAAAAAAAAAAATGAGCAAAGGATCTGAACAGATACTTCTCCAAGGAGGACATACAGAGAGCCCATAGATGTATGAAAAGATGTTTAACATTTTTAGCCAACAGAGAGATGCAAATTAAAACTGCAATAAGATATTGCCTCACACCTGTCAGAATGGCCATCATTAACAAATCAACAAACAAGTGCTGGTATGGATGTGGATAAAGGGGAAACCTAGTGCACTATTGGTGGGAATACAGACTGTTGCAGCCACTGTGGAAAACTGTAACAAGTTTCCTCAAAAAACGAAAAATGGAACTGCCTCTTGACCCAGTAATTCCACTACTGGGAATACATTTTAAGAACCTGAAACACCAATTCAAAAGGATTTGTGCACTCCTATGTTCATAGAAGTACTATTTACAATAGCCAAGATTTGCAAATAGCCTAAATGCTCATGAGTGATTTAAAGCTGTGGTATAAATACAAAACGGAGTATTATGCAGCAGAAAAAAAGGATTTCTTCCTTTTGCTACCACATGTGTGGAACTGGAGACTATTATACTAAGTGAAATAAGTCAATCAATGAAGACAAGTATCATATGATCTCACTTATAGGAGGAATCTATTGAACGAATAATGAGCAAAATAAAAACAGAGACATGGAATCATGGATTAGATTGACAACTGTAAGAATCAACAGGGGAAGGAGGGGACTGATTTAAAGGAGGTGAACAGATTAGTCAAAGAGCATACCTGATTGAACCATGGACGTGGACAATGGTGTGGGGATTGACTATGGAAGTGGGCAGCAGTCTGGGTGAAGGGAGGCAAAGGGGGACAACTGTAATAGCATAAACAATAAAACATTTTTTAAATAATCATTTGTAATAATAAAAATAAATTTTAATATTATTTTAAATTTAATTCTTGATGTGTTAATTATATTTTGTATAATATCATAACTGTATAATTGTTCAGTAATATTATGAATTAAGTAGTTTTTTACTGCTGATATAAGCAATAATTATTTATAATATATATAATAATATTATGAGTAATATCAAAAGCACCTATTTTTTAAACACAATCTATTTTAAATTGTGTTGTGCCCAAATAAATATTTGCAGAACATATAACCATCTATATTTCATAGTGTCTCAGTATAGTCCAAGTTTGGAAAGTTTTCTCTTTTATTATATCAGCGATAGACTCAACAAAAAATGCTGTGAACTCAGCTATTACCTTCATATAGAAAGTCAAGTTTAGACTGTGGGCAGGGTCTAGTCAATCTAACATACATGTTCCGTATTTCCTGCACATGTAGAGCTCCAATAGGATGCAAAAGCAGCCAATTGCTGTTATTTTAGTACCTGAGAAGAAACCATTGTAAGTTTCATTAGCAGAAAAAAGCCATCTTTTTAAATTACCTGGATTTTAAAACATCTCATAGCACCTTCTGGTAAAATACAGTTTTACCTATAGATTCTTTAATCAAAACCCACAATTGTGTGTCTCTGAAATGAATTTTTATCTGCATAGAAATATGTCCCACAAGTTCTGCCAAAGATTTTTCATTGACTGAGCAGGCGTTGGTCCTCTAAATCCGTAGGAGTTGTGTCCATGTATGTGCAGCCCATGGCAGCGGAGCCTTACCTGCAGTGTGAAGCTTTCACAGAGTTTAGGAGCAGTGTGAAGGAGACACAGTGCTCTTTAATTTTTAAACATTTGCAAAATATAATTTTTATGGCTCACCAATCAGACAGTTAAGACCCAAATGTATTTGGACATTTGACATATTTTTCTTAAGGCCTTATAGCTAATTGATTTTTCTCAAATTATCCATGCCCAAGGGATTTTATCCTTAAGTAATCTTGGATTTATGAAGAAGAATTTGGGTTTCATTTTAAGAGAAATGATTCTAAAATTATTTTCTCCAATTGTGAGCCTCAACACTCTCTCTTCCAAGCTTGCGTTTACTGTTTACAAGTTCTAGATACTTAAAACAAAGACAAAAACAAACAAAAATACTATATCTTCACAATGAAATACACCTCCCCAATAGTTAATATGACTCATCAATTGAATAAATATTAACTGAGTACCTATTCTGTGCCAGATGTCACATCCACATAAAGGAATTAACTGGTTGCTGAGCTGTGTGATTTGATAATATTGAAAACCTTATTCATTTAGCTAATATTGATTTAGTTCCTGTTATGTTTTACATTGTGTATCGGTCACAGGTTTATAAAGAAATTATTCAAAAGAAAAGCCATGGGGATGTAAAGTGCAGCATACAGAATACAGTCAATAATATTCTAATAACTATGTATGGTGTCAAATGGGCACATGATTTATTGGAATGATCACTTAGTAGCTTATATAATGCCTAATAACTGAGCTGTACAACTGAAACTAATTATGATACTGTATGTCAACTGTAATCGAAAAAATATTGAATGATTTAAATAAAATTTAAATAAGTAAATAAATACATAAATAAGAGAACCCTGCCTTTGAGAAGCTCACATTCTTTTGAGGAAGACAAAAATAAACAAATAATCACAAAGGCATAAGTTCCCCTATAAAGGTAATGTGCAAAACAGAGAAGGGAGAGGCTGTAATTTTAATGTAAGGCAATGATGGTTCAGGGGTCTTCCTAGAAGAGACAACATTTGAGCTGTTTCATGAATAGTAATTACAGATTTTTCAGAGGAAAAAATGGATACAGGTATTCCAGACAGAAGCCACAATATATGTATATGGACCTATACAAAAATGAAAGAAAGTCAAGTACTTTGGCAAAGCAGAGAGTAGAGTAGAGTGTATTGGGGAACAATAAGGGAAGACAGACAGTCCTGAAATATGGACCTGCTAAGGGATATTATCTTTGGAAAATTGTTGTTTGATTCACATAGTCTCAGTAAACACTGAGAATTGATTGATAGTATTTTTGTATCTGCTGTTTGCAGCTGATGAATTGGTGGGCCAGAAGCCAGCATACCTGAGTAAGGGGTTGAAAATAGGCTTACTCACCATAATGAAAGAAAACAATTGAGAAAGACTAAGAGGACATTTTCAGCCCTAATTTGGTCTTCACTCAGTGGTAGTGTCTGCATCCACTGTATGTTTCCACAGAGCACTTTGTTAGACCTAAAAGCTTGAACCAACTGCTGTGAAAATACTGGTTTATATCCTGCTTTATGCAATTATCTCACTCAGTTTTTTATTCTTCGTCCATCAATGAAATGTTATAACTTTTAACTTTGTATGGAATCTAACTACTGCAATGACCATGCACCTCGTATAGAACTTGGATTTTTATTTTATAGGTGAAATAAATCACAAGATAGGTTTAATTAAAGGAGTTGTGGTGCACCCTGGAAGTAATGTTTAAAGTGTATACAAAAAATAAAAATTGAAGCAGCAATATTTACTAGCTGGCCCTTGGTAATAATTTCGCTAGTAGAAGATTAGGGACTGAAATAAAGGGAGGCACACAGAATGGAGAGGAAGAGGCAATTTCAAAGATAGGTCGTTTCAACGGAATAGCCATAAGGGATGAGAGAGAAGATGATAAGCTCTGGGGACTTTATTTCCAATTATAAAGCTTAGCCAGCATCAAATCTGATTCACAACCAAAGAAGGAAGTTGAGCTAGTTTTTAAAATAATAAAAAAAGAAGAAATGTATTTGAAGGTATAAGAGAGCTACCAAACAGCCAGGACTTGAGGTGATCAAGACTGCAGAGGAAAAGAAAGGAATTGAGGTGAGTCAAGTATTCTCACTTCTTTGCCCTAAATGCACTTGCCATTCATAAGCAGACTTAAGCCAAGAACCTCAGAAGCCAAACGTTAACACATAATCTAAACATAGTGATTGGTACATTTCTAAATATGAGAGAGACACAAAGATTAAGGTCTACCAAGATGAAGCAGAATTGATAAACATCATAAAATTTCTATTGGGACTCCTGAAAGTAAAGGTGAACTGGAAATAGATTAAACCTCACAGAACAAAAATTATATTTTATAAACTTAACCTCAGATTGGATTACATAGTATGTCCTTTATCAAACTATCTGTCAAAAGTAAAATTATGCTACCTGAGGGAAAGCATTCAGAACCATTTCAATTATTTATATGCAACATCTGATAGTCAATAATATATTACCATGCATACAAGAACACAGCATCAATTGATTAAAAAACAAAAATAACACATATAGCTAAAACAGATCCGTAGGTGATAGATCTGTTTTGTCAGAAATAAACTTTAAAATAATTGTGATTGACATTTCAGAGTTCTTCAGCAAAAACTGAGTGTATAAAATCAAATGAAAATGTAAGAACTAGAAAACAAATATATAAATTGAAATTTCAATAGATTTTAATAGCATATTGGACAAAAATTAAAGAAAAGATTAGTAAATTGGAAGTTCTATCAGTGAAAATATTCAGGAACAAGGAAACAGAAAAGCTTAATAACAAATATACAAATAAGAATAAGGGACATATAGAGCATGGTGAAAGGTCTAATTTATCTGTAAGTGGAATTTCAGACTAAGAGGAATAAGAGAACAGAGCAGTAGTAGCATTTAAAGAAATAATCCTAAAAGTCCCCAAAGCAATAAAAACCATTAAGTCACAGATTCAAGAAGTTCTGAGTCCCAAGCTATACAAATACAGGGAAAACTGTATCAAGAACAATCGAAGTAAAATTACTTAGAGCTGAGATAAAATTTTTAAAAATCTTAAGAACAGTGATAAACAAAGACTTGTCACATTTATAGAAACAGCAACAGGAGTGAGGGCTGACTTCCCCACAGAAATTGTAGAAACCACATGACAATAAAATAATGTCTTCAAAATGCTAAAAGAAAGTAACTGTCAACCTAGAGTTCCATATCCAAGAAAAATATCTTTCAAAAACAAAGACAAAATACAGTCATTTCAAACCAACTAAATCCAAGAGATCACTATTGGCAGGCCTATTGTAAAGAAATATTTATTTAGTCATAAAGGAATGAGCTCAGAAGGAAGCAAGGAGATGCAAGAAGGAATAAAATACAACAAAAAGAGTAAAAACATGGGTAAATATAAATAAATGTTTATGATTAATATAAAAGTAATGTATTATGGAGTTTACAAAATTAAAATATATGATAGCCCTGGCTGGTATGGCTCAGTGGATTGGCACTGGTCAGCGAACCCAAAGATCGCTGGTTCAATTCCCAGCCAGGGCACATAGCCAGGTTGCAAGCTAGGTCTCCAGCCGGGTCCATAGCTGGAGGCAGGTGAAAGGCAAACATATATTGATGCTTTTCTCCCTTTCTTCCTCCCCCACCTGCCCTTCTCTCTGAAAATAATAAATAAAATCTTTAAATAGATAAGTATATGATAAAAATACAGAAAGTGAGATCATTGCACTGTATGAAAATTAGTAAAATTAATTTGTATTCAATTTCAGTAAGTCAAAAGTGGAAATTATAAAGCTCGGGGTAGCAAAAAAGTAATATTCCTTCTGCGGGAGTCACTAGGGAATATATCCTAAGAATACCAACACACCAAATGAAAAGAATATATGCACCCCTCTGTTCAAAACAACACCATTTACAATAGCCAAGATCTGGAAACAGTCTAAGTGCCTATCAAAGATGAGTGGATGAAAGGGCCACAGTACATTTACACAATGGAATACTATTTGGCAGTAAAAAGGAAAGAAAACAAGAAACTCTTTTATTTTGTGACAACATGGATGGACCTGGAGATTATTATGTTAAGTGAAATAAGCCAGTCAGAGAAAGACAAATACCATAGGATCTCACTTATAAGCGGAGTCTAACAAACAAAATAAGCTGAGGAACCAGATAGAAACAGAGGCAAGAATACACAGAACAGACTGACAGCTGTCAGAGGGGAAGGGGACAGGGAAAGGTCTGGATGAAAGAAGGTGAAGGGATTAAACAAATAACAAGTGTGCATAACCTATGGACACAGACATCAGTGTGGTGATGGCCAGAGGGAAGGGAGGGTGGAGGCTGGTGGAGGTGGATAAAGGTGGAAAACATGGGGGTATCTATAATAGTATAAGCAATAAAGTTAAAAAAAGAAAATAGTTATGACTAAACTAATGTTAGATACACCCTTTAAGACAAAAGTTTGTTACGAGAGAGAGAGAGAGAGAGAGAGAGAGAGGGAAGGATAGTTCATATAGTAAAAGATTCACTTTACCAGGAAGATAAAGCAGTTGTAAGTTAAAATATATAAAGCAAATCTAAATCAGAAAGAAGGAATCTATCAATCCTTAAAGGAGAAATAATACAAATCCACCAGTCCATGGAAATTTTTAACACACATCTCCCATTAACTGATGCTGTAATCAGACAGAAAAAGATTGGCACTATTTTACATTTTGAAAATCCCTTTAAAGCTTTGTCTAATAGAAAACAGCTAGATTCTCAGATCCACTTCTGCTTTCAATTTGATGTATTATCACACAGTAAGTAGCTCTGGAAAACTTGACTGTTCACTCACGAAAGAATGAAAGTTAAAAGAAGGGCTGTCTGTATGGAATTTTGGAATCTCCAGGGTTCCTTGGACCGTACCTTGGAACCACTATTTTACATATTTGATTTTTTATGCTATTATAAATAGAATTATTTTCTAACATTTCACTTCTAATGTTTTTTTCTGCCCATCTATGGAAATACAATTGATTTGTCCACATTGACTTCATAGTCTGTGACCTTGCTAAGTTTATTTAATAATGTTCATATTTTATTTTGTAAATCATTTTGAATTTTCTACATATAAAATAGCATCAGTGTTAGAAAGGTGAGTTTCAGTCCCTTCTTTTAATCTATGTTCATCTTTTAATTCCTATTCTTCCTTTATTTCAAGGTTGGGACCGGCAACTCAACATCCTGAGGTTCTTGAAATGTTCTATTTCTTTATCTGGGTGGCACACACAGGTATCTTTATTTTGCGGTAATTCACCAAGCAGTAAACTCTACGCAGCCAAGGATTTTTTTTTTTTTCCTACTGGCCAAAGAAAACTCAGTGTTGTGAAAAATTCAATATAGCATTTCCATGGTTCTATACACTTTTCATACTCCATTCAATTTTCCTTTGAGATTTTTCTACCAATCTACCTCTTGTGATGCATGTTAAACGCATTAAATTTTGGATAATAAAATAATCATAGCTTCCAGAGAAAGCATTGGGCACGCTCATGAATTATTTAGCTTTATAATTTCAGCTAACTTTGCCTGTACACGTGGGCCAGAGAAAACACCCATTTAGGTGATGCCAGCTAGGTTTCTTTTTTTAAATTCCACTTGAGAGTACTGATTACTTCAGCAGGATTTGGATCAAATTACTTTGGCAAATAATTGGAGTGGTCCTGCGAACCAGTCCTTTAACCTGGCCTGGGAAAGATTAAAGAGAAAGGACAGTTAAGGTAAATGATAGATTTCCTGTTGCTGTGTTCCCAGGACCTTTCATTTGTCTTTTCCTCCCAATTTCCAGAATGGTTCCTGATGGAATAGGAAGAGGATGGGGACCCTCTGTGTTAAAATGGAGATGAGCAGGTTTTCCATAGTTCCTCATCACTGAATAAAAAAAAAAAAATCCCAGTGATATCACCAGCATAGTAAACATACATTCAAAAAAGAGGCATTCTGGAGATGGGTGTATGAACTGTTTTTATTATTTGGGATAGGAAATGTCTCTAAATATATTCATTCAAAATTATCCTTGACGTGACAAAGACTATTCTGTTTGTGTGGCCCAAGTTACAGTAACATAAATGTTTATTTTATTTTCCCCAAACACTCCCCTAAGCAATAAAGTTGCTTAGGAAAAGTTTTATTGTAGAAGAACATTTATAAGTGATCTCTCCCTTAACGAAAGGGACGTGGTTGCGGAAACAGCACGGAGCAGACTGCCAGGCTTTCCAGAAAGAGCCGTCTAAAAGTTTTCCCCCTCACCTTTGTCTCAATTTCTGAGAAAAATTAGGACAAAAGAAGTCTTAACTTCCCCTTTGGGGAGAACGATATTTGTGATTTTTTTCAAGTGTACTTCTTACATGATCCATCAAGTGTCTTTCTTTGGTATGAAGTCCATCTTAAAGAAAACTCCGAGGTTTGGTGAAGGTAAATGAGGAAGCTCTGTTCTGTATCCACAGCCATTACCAGCCACTGCAGAACAAATCCTGGCAGGGGTAATAGAGGTAAAACGGAGGTGTGGAGTTCGGGCAAACCGCACCCCCTCCCCGCTTTCTGCACCACGTCGGGAAACATTACAACCAGCTGAAGAGTGGCGTGGGGGACAGAAAGCAGCCCCTAATGAATCCGCCACACCAGACGGCCAGGCTGCTTTCCTCTCTGTTGCCAAATCCTCAAATCCTCTTTCCAAACTGTAACGTGTCGTTCAAATCGACAACATCTAACTTTCTCTACAGGTCCAACTGACACTGAGCACTAAGGTCAGACCCATCATGGGGCCTCTTTGTGTTAAGGTAAAATGACTTTTTGAACCGAACTAACAGATTTAAGGCACTGAGGCAGAATACAGCTCCGTCCAACCCCCCAGTGACATATTTACAGAACCAGGTCTGGCTGGAAACAAGGTGAAAGAAACAGTAACTCTAATTGCAGCCAGCAAAACGAACACGCCGATTGGCTGAACACTGGCCAAGTTGTTACCATTAAAAATACCACAGCGTTGCTGCCAAAAGGGGTGTTGGGACAAATTGCCAGAGGTAACTGTTACATAAGCCAGAGCTTGCCCTGCCAATTAGCCAGAAACCAGTGCTACATCACTTCTGGCCACAATTACTCTGACAGGGCACTTGCGAGCTCTTTAGCTGTTTAAGAGCTGTACCAGATGAAACCAGTCCTTGCGTGGAAGAGAAGGGTCTCAGGCAAAGGCAGTTGGTGGGGTTCGCTCCTCAGGACTAGGGGATCTGCCCTGTTGGTTGCTAGTAGTTTCAGTGAGAAAGGAAGAGAGTCTCAGAGAACTCAGGCAAATGACCTATTTAAAATTGCTGCCGCTTTTCTAGAGGACCACAGGTCGTGCAAGCAAAGAAATGTGCCTTGACTTGCAGAAGGAAAGGAAGAACAGAAAGGCCCATTGAATTACCTCAATTTTTTAATTAAAAAATGTTTACCACCCTGATTAGCTTTGAGCTCTGCAATGGTTCCCGGAGGACTATTCTCCACAAACAAAATAAAGGAAAGCACAGAGGTAAATGAAACAAAGCCTTCCCTTTATGGTAAGGCCCTGGAAAATGTGGTGGTGGTGGTGGTGGTGGTGGTGGTGTGGGGGGCGGGAGGGAGTGGATTACGCAAGTAATAGCTCCCATGCGTGCTCATCTGTCACTGCTTTGCTCAGGCCACACTAGCTGTGGAGCCCGGCCGCTACCCTAGTGCTGTCTGTCCTCATTGCCTTCCTGATTCCCAGCCACAGGCTCCCTCTCCAAAGTTTCTGCTTTCTTTTCCCTGGGTGCCTGCTCTTCCCCGCCCCACTCACATACATCCAGGCCCAATACCACACCCACAGTTCAGCTGCTGCCCAGCTAAGTTCTCATTCCAGTGTACGAATTCAGTGTCTCCGCCTACCTGTACAAACTACTCTGTTACCTTTGCTACTGTGATGGCATTTGGAGGTGCCCCTTCAGGAGCTGATGAGGTCATGAGGGTGCAGCTCTCTTGGATGGATTGGTGCCCTTATGAAAGAGACCCCGGAGAGCTCCCTAGCTCTCCCTCTCTCTCTCTTTCCACATGACAAGGAGGCAGTGAGAAGTGGTCAGTTTGCAACCAGTAAAAGGACCTTCACCAGAACCCCATAGACACTTCTGAAGCCCTGATCTCAGATCTCCAGCCTCTAGAATTGTGAGAAGTACATTTCTGTTGTTTATACACCACCCCATTCACGGGATTTTGTTAAAGCAGCCAAACTGTCTAAAACAGCCACCTACTCGGCTTTTGTAGATGCTTTTTTCTAGGTGGAAAATGAGTTATTTTACATCTTCGTTATTTTTTTCCTGTTGTTTTCATGCGGCACAGATAAAGTATCTTCTCCTGCAATCCTTCAGTAACTTTCGTTAATTTTCCCATGGCGGCATAGGCGTGCCTGAATCCTGATCTTTGATGTCTCTCTTTCCTTCTCTAACTGGGTGAGAAGATCCTTCTGGGCAGGCGGAGTGTTTCATTTGTGTTTGTAAACACAGTGCCTGTTGTGGAAGGAGAACAGATGTGCACCAATAGCAAGCTTGGACTTAATTCTCAAAGCTCTGCTGACTTCCGGATAGTCCTCTGCTTACAAAACCTCACAGACTTCCTAATTTTAGGACACAACAAAGTGAATGAGAAGAAAAACATCTGGAAGATAAGGCATCGAAAATACTTCGAGACCTTGGTCACACTTAGGGTTGTTACTGTGTTGTTATTTATAACTCGGTGACAGCCTCTTGATAGCTTCCATACTGAACTATTTATTTTTTAAGATTTTATTTATTATTATTTCCAGAGAGACGGGAAGAGAGAGAGGCAGGGAGGGAAAGAAACATCAATGTACGGTTGCCTTTCACCTGCCTCCAGCCATGGACCTGGCTGGAGACCTGGCTGGAGACCTGGCTGGGGAGTCAAACCAGCGATCTTTGGGTTCTCAGGCTGGCACCTTATCCACTGTGCTACCAGCCAGGGTCATACTGAACTATTTAAAAATGGTTCTGAAGTATTTAATCAAGAACAGGAAAGCTCATAAACAGTTTTTTTCCCCCATGGTCTTTACTCAAATAGATCTTGCTTTTTAATGCATTTTGGCAAGGCATCCTGCAACATACGAGGTGGGAAGGACATTTAGATCCATGCAAACTGGGGCCTTGGTTTCCCTTAACAGGAAACTCAGAACTCTTCCAAACAAAAAAGGGCTTCTGGACATGATGCCAGAAGGGCATTGTGAGGAAAAAAAAAAAAAAAAAAAATCCAGATTTAGCAATAAGGATACAAACATGAAAGCAATTCTTTGCTGGAAAGACATTTAAAAATCCCAGGATCTGCAGGCCAGGGCCTGCCACTGGAATTGGCAAAGGAAGAAGAAAGAACTGACTTTCATTTTGGCTTTTATCACAAGTACATTTGCTTTGTGATTCTTGCCCAAAGCCTCTAAATGAGATGCTTGGCATGTATTCCAAAGTCGCTGCCTTCCGATGCTAGCATGGAAGACATAACGCTCTTTTTCCTTTCTTTCCAGTGGAAAGAGTTTTAGGAAATAAGCTGCCTTGAACAATAGGTTAAAAACATAGTTTATTTTCCAGCATAAGTGACAACCTGATCACTCCTGCTCAGCAAGGATGGAGTGCCTCCCTCACAGGGAGGCAGAAAGACAAAGCATGAGGTACAACCAAGAGAGGGAAGAGCAAGTTTTCCTTCCCTTTCCTTCTGTCCTTTTTGGAACTCTAAGAATCCTCCTAAGGAAAGCTGTATACTCTTCATGATGTTGGGCTTTTTAAGGACAAATGTAGCAATGCCTGGAATCTTGCTTCTGAAGAGATTCTATTCTAGTGCAGACCTGGTTTTTGGTAGCTGTCCAGATCTCAGGACAGGTATAGAAGTAATTGAGAGACTTGGGATGAGTGCATAGCACACATTTTGCACAGAATCGACATCCTACAAAATTCATACCCAATTAATCCTTGTCTCTACTTTTTTGGACAGAATGACGTTAGACTGAACCCTACAAAACTGCTTTTGTAGGTCAGAATCTGTCAAATACCAGCAGTTCTATTTAGTTCCTCAAATAGTAAACTGATCTCAAAGCAACAGAGACACAGGGAACCTGAGATAAATGAGGTCCCCTTGAATTTTATCTTTAAATTTCAACTGCCCCCCCCACCAATTTAAACAATATACAGTTAGTTACCATTTATAGAATGCTTCTTATATGTTTAGCACTTCATGAAATGACTTGCATAGGAAGTCTCACTTAATGCTTACAATGCTTCTGTTAGGCAAGTATTCTGATTACACCCAATTTACAGATAAGAAAACTAAGGCTTACAAAAGTTAAGTAAATTGTCCAAGAGCACATAACTGAGCTCTGACTGACACTCAGGTCCTGCTTCAAACACTATGAAGGAGTCTGTTGGGCCATTTCCAAGGGTGCATTTATAAGGGGCCCTGAAACATTGAAGCAAATATCAGGAAATAAAATGAACATGTCATAATTTTCTCAAAACGAGTACTATGTGTCGGCTGGGGGAAATAGTTTGATAGGCTGAATGGTTTAAGGTAGAGGGGAGGGGAGGTGACAGCCCCCGAGAGACACGTGCTCAGGTTGCAGCAGTCACTCGATCATGTGCACAGTGTGATGGTACCAGGAGAGCTGCTGGCCAGGCTGGGTTTGAAATGAGTCTGGAATCACTGGGGTATAGCCCTCCATTCTCAAGTTTCCCAGGTTTCCCCAAATGGATCCCTCAATTCTGTGAATCACCAAAGGCTTTTGAATCAATGTTAAACCTTGGGGTGTGACAAATGAGTTTGTCAGTTCCTAGCTCAGTGTGGATACAGTTCACTACTTCGTGTTCTTTTTATACCGTAGTCTCTCCAAGTAATCAGTCCAAACTGATCCTTTATGCAAATCCTTCAGTGGAAAAAAAAAGAAAGGGCACATGTTGGAAGGGTGCACATTTGGTGATTAAATAACTGAAAGCATATTGCAGCAATAGATCCAAAAGCATTAAAAACATCCCCAAACATTTCTCAGCCAGTTTTATTTTTCCACTGCTTGTAAACCACTAACTCGGCCTCTCAGTTGCGTGAGGGCTTAAGCAATTTACCAGCTCAGAAACTACTATTGCTGCACGGAGCACAAGCATCCGGGCTCTTACTAGGAAGTTGCATGGATGTGAGGACAGGCTTGTCTCCCAAATAATCCATCCTCAGAACTTCTAGGGCTTTATTGGCAGATCTTGCTCAATTAATCTGATGGAGTCACAGGTTTCCTTGCTCGTGTCCCCTTTGGGTCTTAGTAACTTATGAAGATGACCAAGATAATGTGAAGTTGCTTCGTTGGAGGAAGTGAATACTAAAAATATGAACACCACTTCCTGGCCCTGTAACTTGAAGTACCCATGTGTTGTATGTGATAAGCTTTAATGCTTGCGCTTCATTTCATGCCTACGACCACATATTTAACAGATGTAATAACCACACATCAGCAACAACCATCAAAATAGGCTTTGCAATGATTGGTCTTTGCTTACCTCTCTGTACCATCTAATTACGGGCCTTAATTTTTAAGGTTGCCCTCGTGTTCCGTCAGAAAGGGAGGGCATCCTATAAGCAAGGGAGATCTAGCCATTTTTCATTTATTATTAACTCCTATGATTAGATAGATAACTTCAGAACAAAATGGATTGTCTGCCCAGATAGCTGCACACAACTCTCCCCACGTTCCTTCCTTTGCTTAAATCCTGGATGGCAGAGCAATAACTGTACTGCATTGTGCGTGTGGAACCACTTACACGCCATGGGTTGATTTAAGGGCTTTACCATGGTAACTGTTTCTATACTTTGTTTTCACTTTCTGCATTGATTTTAGAGACGCCTCTGAAGGAATGAACTGTGGATTCTCAAAGGAATGAAAAAGCATTCAGACGGAACCACCGGGCTAGCCCATAAACAACTTTTTCCCATAATTAATCTTTGTTTAGAATGAGTTGGTCTATCTTCAGATATTATGTGACAGCTACTTAGACTATTTATTTCTCTTGAACACAGTGAGGAAAATTGCTTTTTTTAAATAATAACTTCTGCCCAGCCCGCCCCCTCCTCATTTTATGACGGCCTTTAGGCCCCAGGCAGCAGAGGAGGCTGGAACCCCTGGGCTTCCCCTCCAGGCGTGTGAGGCCAGAGGCCTTGGTGAGGAGAGGGGGCTCCTCCTATCGCCTTTTACCTAAATGTGGATCTAAGAGAGGCCAACTTATTTCGGATGAACCAGCAGCTTCCCCATTTTCTTTCTCCTCCTGCTAACTGGCCCAGCTCAGGTGGGATGTGAGACGGTTAACTAGCAGACGGTGGAAATGATCCCTGTCAGCTCCAAGCCAAGGCGGCGGCGCAGTGACGGGCAGGGAGCCCCAAACATCTCCGGAGGTGCTCTCAGGCCCAAAGACCCAGGAGAGTCTGTGGTGGGCTACAAGCTGGGAAGGTTTGCAGTGCTCTATACTTTATCATTAAAATGGCATGCGATTTTTTTTTTAATTCTACTCCCATACACGTCTGTTTTAAAGACAAAAATGTTTTGCATGGAACGAGTTTGACTTACCATGGAGTCAAATGACTGACCGTGGAATCACGTTCCAACAAGATAGGCCGAGTGTTTCCAACGGACCCGTGGCCCCTGGCAGGGCAGTTAGAGTGTCTCAGATGCAGATGAAACAGTATTGAACCTAGAGAATGAGGCTGGAGTTCTAATCCTGCCGCTGTCACTGAGATACTCTTTCTTTAATCTTTATGATTTTGTTTAATGTTTATTTGCCCCCCCCCACCCCCCACCTTTTTTTTTTGTTTGTTTTTAAAGATTGTATTCATTATTTTTAGAGAGAAGGGCAGGGAGGAAGGAGGAAAGGGAGAGAAGCATCCGTGTTTGGTTGCCTTTCACCTGCCTCCAACTATGGACCTGGCTGGAGACCTGGCTTGCAACCTGGTTATGTGCCTTGGCTGGGGAATCAAACCAGCTACCTTTAGGTTCGCAGGCCAGTGCCTATCCACTGAGCCACCAGCCAGGACCTATTTGCCTCCTTTTTAATGAAATAAAATACTTTCAATACATTCTAACTCTAAAGTTCTACAAACTTTACACTTTTTTGTTATAATTTTATTTTTTTAAAGATTTTATTTATTATTTCCAGAAAGAGAGGAAGGGAGAGAGGCAAAGAGGGAGAGAGGGCGAGAAACATCAATATAGGTTGCCTTTTACCTGCCTCTGTTATAATTTTATTCATATTATCTTTTAAATAAATTAGGTAATGTAGACCCTGGCTTGGGGATTGAGCACTGGCCTGCAAATGGAAGGGTCACAGGTTCGATTCCTAGTCAGGGCACATAACCAGGTTACAAGCCAGGTCTCCAGCCAGGTCCCCAACTGGAGGTAGGTGAAAGATAACCATACATTGGTGTTTCTCTCCCTTTCTTCCTTCCTCCTTTCCCCTCTCTCTAAAAATAATGAATAAATTTTCTTAATGAGGAAATGTTAAAAATTTTTGAAAAATTGTGATCCTTCCAGCCCCAGGGAAGATTCCTTCTAGGGCTACAGAGCTCACTGAAGCCAGGGAGACTGGCTTATTAAGAATCAGAAATCAGTACCCATGACTCGTGAACTTGAGCTTCAAGGTTTCTACTATTCTCTGCTTTTTGCATTCAAAGGTGGTCAACAATCAAGAAAAAAGAAGAAAATTATCTATGCATGTATTTTTTTCACCTAGCAATGACATTTAAAAAAAATTTGTCCCTAAGATATGCTGGCAAAAACATAACACAGCTTATCTGTAATAGCACAAAACTAGAAATAACCCAAAAATTGAATAAACAACTGTCCATATGATGAATATTATAAAGATGTAAATAAGGCATAAGAAGAGTCTTGTGTAATGAAATGGATTGATCTTCCTAATAATAAAGAAAAAATTAAATATGCATAGGATAGTTTATATAAGAAGGGGATGAATATATCTACATATGCATATTTATATTTTGAAATGAAAGGATAAACCAAAAGTTTTTATTAAAATAACATCTCTTGGGGAGGGACAAAGTAGGATGGAGGAACAGGAATAGAAATAGACTTTTTTGAATATACTTTGTCTTGCAAATATGATTTTGGAATTTTTGCATAAATATAACATTAAATTAAATTTTAAAGTTAAAATTTTAATTTTAAAGCAACACCTAAAAGTTAGCAGCAATATTGAAACACACTTAAGTATTTATCAAGCGTGTAGCCTAACTGCATGGAAGGAACTGTTTCAATCAACTTAACAGGGTAAATTGATTGAATGCTCCTAACAGCCTATAAGACAAAAAGAATTACAGGAAACAAAATAATAAATCTTAAAATATTTTTAGTAACTACATTGTTGGATATAGTATTCATATTGTTATTCTAAGATTGTTGCTGATAAATTGCGGTAGAAATCATAAATTGTGGAATAAACGAGTAATTATGTTGGTTCATAGGGAACTGAATATCTGTGTGGGAGAAAAGAGAAACAGATAAAAATAAAGTTTATCAGTGGGAACATTAAAAAAGGTATTTTTGAGAAGAAACTAATTTCCTAACCATATTTACTGAATAGGTCTAGAAATAAGAGCTTACCCTATAGCAAAGTGCACTCATATTGCCCACATTCTATAAATCCCACCTACAGAAAACAGGGATGATGGAGTAAAGGCCAGTTCTAGGCCTGGGGCTGGAATCATGAAAGTTCGGATTATCTTGAAATCTTCTTAGACAATGTGGCAAGGTGGCATACAAAGCTTTAGTGCTGTAACAAAATCAAAAGCTGTGGTGGGCTGGAGCCAGGACATACCTGCTCATTTGAGCTGGCTGTTAAATATCCAGAATTTTCTGATCCTATTGTGAAAATATCAGTAGCTTAAAATAAGTCAGCCAGAAGAGAACCAAGATAGTGGAGGAGTGAGCGGAGCTACACCAATCTTCTCCCAACACCAAACTGGAATTACAACTGGGGAGAAATCATCAGGAATAACCAACAGAACACCCACTGGAGAAGAAGCCTTATTACCATGGACAGAACCGAAGAGCCGATTCATCACAGCGTGACCAGCAGGAAGTGTGGAGACATGAGAGGCTGGCGGGGCTCTCAGAGGGCAGCTGAAGGGACTGAGAAACATCTCAGAAGGTGGGGGCTTCATCCGAGAAGGGTGGGATCTAAACCCTCCAACTGGGCTTCCCAGCCTACAGCAACACAGCTGAGAGTAAAACAGTACCCAGCTGTGAAAAGCAAAAAGCCACCAGGTTTGGCCTGCTTGACAGAGACTGAGTTCTTAAAGGAACCACCTATGACAATACAGTGACACCCACTTACCCTGGGCTCCAGCAGAGGGACTGGAGAGGCTTGGGGAGGGTTTGGGTCAGTGGCTTTAGGGGAATAGTTGAGGTAGCACCCAGTGAGTCCAGGGCTGACCCATCCCCCATACTCTTCTGCAAAGGGCGGGAGCCTGAGGGGAAACCACAGCCCCACCCATAGGAATTAATCTGCCCCACCCATCAGTGCCTAAACCTGACCTCAGATCACAGGCTGATTGGATTAACAACTAAAGGAGACAAAGATGGTGGCTCTCTGGTAGTCTCCAACTGGCTGACTAGGCCCAGGCTGGGCACAAGCTGATGTCAGTCACCAAGCACAGATACAGGAAGTAAAAAAAGTGCACCTCTACACCACAGAAGGTCACATAACTAGGACAGTAAGTCAAAGCAGACCAGTCCAAGAAGCAGAAACAAATGAGAGTCACCTAAAATGGGGAGACAAAGAAATAAACCCTCAGCAAATGGAAATCCCAGGAATCCCCAGGAAGAGTGCAAAATGAAATAGAGGCAAGCACACTTTTAGACATGGAATTCAAAATAATGATGATAGAGAAGCTCAATGAGCTCAGCGAGTTCAAAGGAAACTATAAACAACTCCAAGGGAACTACAAAGAACTCCAGGAAAGCTACAAGGAACTTACTGACAACTACACCGGCATTAAAAAGGACATAGAAACCATCAGTAAGAGCCAGGAGGAAATGAAGAATACAATCTCTGAATTGACGAACACAGTAGAAGGAATCAAAAACAGGCTAGAAGAAGCAGAGGATTGGATCATTGAGCTGGAGGTCAATGTAGAAAAAAAATTCCCAGGCAGTGCAACAAAATGAAAAAGACTGAAAAAGAATGAAGAGGCTTTAAGAGAGCTGCAGGACAACATGAAATGCAATAATATCCATATTATAGGGATACCAGAAGGAGAAGAGGAGAATCAAGGGATAGAAAACCTCTCTGAAAAAGTAATGACAGAAAACTTCCCTAACTTGGGGCGAGGAAATGTCATGCAAACTCAAGAAGCACAGAGGGTCCCAAGGAAGATGAACCCAAACAGGCCCACTCCAAGACACATCATCATGAAAGTGGCAAATTTTGAAGACAAGGAAAGAATCCTAAAAGCAGCAAGAGAGAAACAGCTAATAATATACAAGATGGCTCCCATAAGGTTATCAGCTGATTACTCAACAGAAACATAACAAGCCAGAAGGGAATGGCAAAAAATATTTCAAGCAGTGAAAAACAAAGGCCTGCAACCAAGAATACTCTACCCAGCAAGGATGCCATTCAAAATTGAAGGTGAAATAAGGAGTTTCCCAGATAAAAGAAGTCTAAAAGAAAACATCTCCACCAAACCAGCATTGCAAGAGATGCTTTAAGAAGATGAAGAAACAGAGAGACAGAAACACAGTTACAAAGGTAAATGGATTAAATGCACCAATCAAAAGACATAGGGTAGCTGAATGGATAAGAACCAACTTTAACTTATGAATGCTTTACAGTGATCTTGTTATAAATAGATTTTACTAAATAAGGTACAGTTTTGTATATTACTTGTATCTGCATTACTGCAGGTTAAGTTTTCTTAGATTGGAATCATTTCCCAATATGGGAAAGGCAGGTTACTTGCAATAACTCAGCAAAATTGAATTCAGTTTAGGAAGAAGAAAAACCTAAGAAAATCTGAATGTATATTACATAGAATACATGCTATCTTTCTTATTCACTGTCACAAAGTATGTGCTTATTTGTGGGTATGTAATACATAGATTTTGTTAGCAATTTATGTTTTAAATAGCAACCAACTGGTCATGGGTATGTTGTGAAATCAGTCAATCTTTAGGTTAGAAAAGATGCTGAGAATGAAGACCAATTTGGATGGAAGTTGCAAACTACTAAACTATAAGATTCGTGTACATAGACAATATATATTCTCATATTAGCATGTAAATTAGATGAGATTCCTTTCAACTAAATCATGAAAATATATATTTCCTGTTATGAAGGCCCCCAAACTGGGGACACTTGGGAAAAGGAATGAATGCTATAGTAAACGTTATTATTGAAATGTGGACATACGTAATCTCTACCTCAACAGACTCTTAAATAGTTCAGGGGTTCATTTAGGACCACATAGGAAGTCAACCACAAGTTTAAAAAATAGCTAGAATACTATTCTACAAAATTATTTAAATCCTAGGGATTTTTATTTTTTGGTTAGTAGATATAATAATTTCTACTCTGGAGACCGCTGAGCACTGCAAGTGCTGTTATTTCTGAAGGCTCAACTTGTAAAACACATGTAGAGGAAAGACAGAGGGTATTGAAAGAAATAAGACCTGTGCACAGCCTAAATAAATAAATAAATAAATAAATAAATCTACTATTTAAGATGGAAAACTCCAGAAAGAATAAGTTGTAGTTCCAGTAGCTTAAAATAAAGTTGAGTTATATTATTGGAGGGGGGAGGATCTGACTCAAAAACCAAATTCATTTTTTTACTATGGGTTTGGCACTGTCTCTAGAACAGCTTTCACAAAAGTGAGTTTTACAATACACCATTTCTGCAATATATTTCACAAAAATAGCATTCCAGAATAAAGTAAGTATTAAAGAAGAAAAAACTACTTAATTTGCTCAATATAACTAAAATACTATCATTTAACATGTAATAATTATGTAAGCTATTGGCATATTTTAAATTTTTTTATTAACTCTTCAAAATCCAGTATGTACTTTAGACATGTGTAAAAATATGTATGTGTGTAAATGTATTTTTGCATCTGTTTGGTAATATTGCAATTCATATTACTTAAAAGAGAAATCCTTTAAACAAATGAATTAATGTAGGCATTTAAGAATAATGAAAAGAAAACTTTGTATTAATATGATTTGAGAAGCTGACAGAAGGCAGTAATTAAATGGTGAATTGTCTGAATGTGAAAGGAAAAAAATAAAAGTACATATTGGTGGTTACAGAATAGACAGGGCAATGTTAAGAAGAACAAAGGAAATAGAGAAGCCAAAGAACTTATATGCATGACTCATGGACATGAACTAAGGGGGCCATTACTGGAGGAAATGGGGCACTGGGTGGAGGGGGGAAACGGGGGGTGGAAATTGGGACAACTGTAATAGCAAAATAAATAAAATATGTTAATTAAAAAAAAGTCAGCCATACCAGGAGAATTTACACCAAGTAAATAAATAAAACTACATATTATGGCTTCCTTATCGCACTCTCTTTTTTTTTAAGAGCCTCTTTTCTAGCACAACATTATACAGGAATCAAGGCTATGTTCGACACAGAATATTTTGGGCATCAATACGAAAATTTATTGCAATGGAATGAAATGTACCAAACATAATTAAATATATGTATTCATAATGGTATTACCTTTCACCTCCACTCCCTACACATACACACACACATATACATATTTCTTTGGTCACCTCAAAGCATATGAGGTAATTAATCAAACTTTTATTTTGAAAGCTGGTAAAAAAGGGAAAAGGACCAAGCATTTATCTTGTGTTTCCTATACAAAATATATGGGGTAAACACAAGAGTTGATAGGAAAATGTTATTTTTTACATATCTTTGCCAGGTAAATGATAAATAAATGACACATTATCATCATTTACAATCCCTAGTTAATGAATTAATCTAGACAATGAACAATAATAGCTGCTAACATAGCCAAATGGGAGAGAATCCCCCATTTGCTTACCTACAAAACACCATCCATGAAATAGTCTTGCCTCCTTCGCCCCTACTCCACCAATACCTTGAGGTTAAACCTCTATAGTGAACTACCACTCAGGAACTAAGAAACATGTTAATAAAAAACATGTAATCAGCAAAATTAGACTGGGAATTCTATAGGACAAATCACATGACTCCTTAAAATAATAAATTGCAAAGAATTATCAAGAGATAAGAAAAGGGAGACAGAACATCTATACATTAAAAGAAGGTTCAGAAACATCAATCAATAGCAATGTATGGCCCTTATTTCAAACCCAATTCACACAAAGGTACTGTGAGAGATAAAAATAAACATACAGTAAGATAATCAGGAAAATCTGAACAATGAACATTTAATGTTATTGAGGAATTTTTACTTTTTAAAAATAGAATAATGGTATTGTGGCTACTTTAAAATGAACTCATATTTTAGGTACTCAGGCTAAAATATTTATGGATAAAATAACATGATATTTGGATTTGTTTCAAAATAATAGGAGTGCGAGGTAAAGTTGGGTAAGGGTACAGAACTCCAAACATTATCCACTGGCCAGAGTAGAAACTATGTCATCTCAGGCCCAAGCATAAACTACCAAAAACAACCCAACAACAACATCAACAACAAACAAACCTGTATTGTAGCATTCCAGTTGATTCTTTTGTTTGTTGAATTTTAAGCAACTCCAGACTGATAAAACACAATTGACCATTGTTTAAACTGTGTGAGTGTTACAGTAGAATGCTATCCCCTTTATTTTTGTATATATATATCTGAAATGTTTCATTATAAAAAGTTACTTTACAAAGAAAGTCAAGTTAGACAGAAAGGTGGTGTAAGTGTAAATATCTCAAAAGCAGACCTTTGCCCAACTTGGTCCCCTGTTCCGTACTTGACTAATTGCACAGCCCCTAACTGACCCCAAAGTGTCTTCACAGGGCATGCCACCAACCTCGTGTGTGCTAGGGCCATTTCAATTGTGCTCCCAGTGTGAGTCACCAAGATCTGCAAGGACATTTCAGAGGTGGAACAATTTCTCTGCTACCAGAGTCCTAGCAGCTTCTCTGTGAACCACATTGAAGGTTTCCGGGCAAGGGGAGCTAACAGCGATGTTTCCTGCCAGGAATGGGTGGCAATGTGCATGAGAAGGTCTTAACTGGCTCCATGCCCTGGCCCAGCTGCGTTGGTTACAAAGGTCATTGTGATTTGGTAATTTTCAAAAATATTTTAGTGCCACTAAAGGCAACAAAGGGGAGGTCAGGGAGATCTTTATACATGTGCATGGAGCACTGTGTTTTCTGCTCTCCAAATATGGAACAGAAGTGAGGTTCACAGACCAACGAGAACAGAGGAAAATCAAGGAAACAAAGATTATTTTGTTTGTGTTTTCCATCTTTGGTTAGGCATGGTGCATGTCATGCAGAAATGTATTTCACAATGGTTCAGAAGGAATGTACTCAACTTGCTTCATTTATACATTGTTCCATCTCACTGTCAGCCCCTCCCCTGCCACCAACTTAGACAAATAATTGTCAAGTAAACCAGAATCTGAGACCCTTTCGGCATAATACTACCCAGAAATTTAATAGCAAAAGCCAGTTAGTATTAGGCAAATTCAATCCCATATTTTAAAACAACACTAACCTTTTTTTTCATGTTTAGAAAAATGTAAGTTTTACTAGTAGTCAAGTGTGAAGGAGCATAGTGAGGTGTCAACCCACGTTTCAGATTGGCAGGTGCTACACAAAGATGAGAACAAGCCAGCACTGTCCTGTGGTGCTGACAGGAGAGTGAGAGGAAACCTTACTAGAAATCTAGCATTTGGGATCAGTAGCCATTTTAAAAAGAAAACAACTTTAGTGAAGTTCAACCAACATATGATAAACTGCCTATATTAAGGTACAACATTTGCTCGATTTTAACATACATTTATAGCAGTAAAACATCATTTTAAAAACATTGAGCATGTATATTGCCCCTGAAATGTTTCACCCCTCAATAATCTCACTCTTATGATCATCCCTAAACACACCTCATGTCCGTAAACGTGACCAAGAATGTGATCGAAATGAAATCATCCAATGTATTCTTTTGCCTGGCTTCTTTCACTCTGCTTAATTACTCTGAGATATCTATGTGCCAATAGTTTATTCTGTTTTAATGATGACTAATTCCCACTGACCAAATATTGGTGTCCATCTCCCTCATCACGCAAAGTGAAGCCCTAATGTGATGGGATTAGGATGTAGGGTGTTTGGGAGGTAACTGGGTCCTGAGGGTAGTGTCCTATGATGAGATTAGTGTCTGTGTGTGTGTGTGTGTGTGTGTGTGTGTGTGTGTGTGTCTCTTTGTCTCCCTCTCCATGGGAGGAGGATACAAGGATTCACTTATTAGCCATCTGTAAACCAGGAAGAGGACCTTCACCAAGAACCCAACTATTCCTGTACCCAGAAGCCTCCAGAAGTGTGAGAAATAACTGTCTGTTGTTTCAACAACCTGGTCTATGGTGCTGTGTTACAGCAGCGCTAACCAGACACTGGTATTCCATTGCATGCACTTGCCACAGTTTGTCTAAACACCTCTCGATAGAAATTTGGGTGGTTTCACCTGTTTGCCTATTACAAATATAGCTCTCTGAATGTGCATGTACGCATATTTATGTGGACATATGCTTTTTTTTATTTTCTCTTGAGTAAATACCTAGGAATAGAATGGCTGAATCATGGTAGGACTGACTTTCTAAGGAATTATTAATATTAACTGTTTTCCAAAGTAAGTGTACCATTTACATTTCCACCAACTATGTATGAGAGTTTAAGTCCCTCAATAACCTGGCCATTGGTGTGATCAGTTTTTAATTTTGATTTTTAGCCATTGTAGAGAGCATATAGTGGTTTTAGGTTGCATTTCTCTAACAGTTAATGATGTTAAACATCTTTTTTTTCCATGTATATAATTGCCATCTTTGTATCTTCTTTGGCAAAGTGACAGTTCAAATAATTTGCCCTCTTTTTTAAAAATTGACTTTGTATTCTTATTATTGAATTTTTGAGAGTCTTTGTAATATATTCTTGGTAAAGTTCTTTATCAGTTACATGACTGGCAAATATTTTCTTTCAGTCTACAACATGCTTCATAGTGTCTTACAAAAAGTATGCTTTTGAATTTTTATGCAGTCCAAGAGGTTCTTCATACATAATGCTTTTGGTATCATACCTAAGAAAGGGTTCTCTAACACAACAATATTACAAGGGTTTTCTCTTATGTTTTGTTCTAGAAGTTTTAGAGTTTTGGGTCCATACGTAAGTCCACCTTATACTTTGAATAAGAGTGTGTGTTGTTTTGCAAGGTATGAAACAAGTTTATTTATATGTGGGTATTCCGTGTTCTAGGATCATTTGTTGGAAATACTACCTTATACCACTAAGCTGTCATTGCAACTTTGAGGGAACCAGTTGTCCATATATATGTATATCTATTCAAGTACTTTGTTCTGATCCATTGGCCTGTTGTCTGTTTTTACACCAATACCATTTTGTCTAGATTATGGTAGTTTGATAACAAGTCTTGAAATCATGTAGTGTTAGTTCACACACTGGTCTTTTGCAAATTTTTTTTTTTTGGGCTAGACTAGGTGTTTTGCATTTCTATGTGAACTTTAGAATCAGTTTTTCAATTTCTATGGAAAAACATAATGGAGATTTAATTGGGATTCCATTGAATCTATAGAATTTAGGGAGAACTGACACTTATCAACTTTGAGTCTTCTACTCATGAACATAGCATATCTCTTTGCTTATGTAGGGCCTCTTCAATTTATCTCAGAATCTTTTCTTTCAGTATTAAATACACTTTTATAACATTTGTCAAATTTATCCCTAAGTATTTCATATTTTATGCTATTGTAAACAGTACTATTTTAATTTTCCATACTTGATTATTTGTTGCTAGAAGATAGAGTTATAACTGATTTTTTAAAATCTTAATCTTGCACCTTGGAATGCTGCTAAATTCACTTACTAAATCTAGGAGCTTTTATGTAAATTCCATTTAATTTACTACGTAGACCAACATATCATCTACAAATAAAAAGTTTCATTTTTTTTCCAATCTAGATACCTTTGATATCTTCTTTTAGCCTTATTCTACTGGCTAGGACTTTCAGTACAATATTGAATAGAATTGTCCAGAGTGAATATCCTGACTTTTTTTTCCCTGAATTTGGTTAAAAAGCTTTTAGTCTTTCAGCATTAATCATGATGTCAGCTAAAGATATTAAGAATGAGATCTCCACTATTTCTAACTTCTAAGAACTCGTGTATCAGTAATGCACGTTAAAATTGCCAAATACATTTTCTGCATTAACTGAAATAATCTCACATTTCTTCTGCAGCCTATTAATATGATAGATTACATGAATGGACTTTTCAATTAATGTAACAACTTTGTATTCCTTGAAAAATTCCCCAATTGCTATATATAATTCTTTTTATATATTGTTGGGTTTAACTTTTGATTAGAATTTTTGCATCTATATTCATACAGGATATTGATCTGTACTTACAATAATTTTTACCTAGTTTTGGTATCTAGGTAATGCTCATCTTATAGAGGGATTGGTAAGTATCTAAACTTCTTGCTATATTATTATTATTATTATTTTCATTGAACAGTCCTCTTTAGTTTTCTAAAAGAATCTGTGTATAATTGACATTAATTACTCTTGAACCATTTGGTTAAATTCAGAATTCAGCAGAGAAGCCATCTTACCTTATAGGGATCTTTGTGGTAAAGTTCCAACTACAAATTGAATTTTATGAAAGTGTAAGACTGCCCAGACTATTTCTTCTTGAGTGAGCTTTAGTAGTCTGCATCTTCTAAGGAATTTGCCTATTCTATCCAAGTTGAAGAATTTATTGCCATATAGTTATTCATAATATTTCCTTATCCTTTTAATAACTGCAGAATCTGTACAGATGTCACCTTTCTCATTTCTGGTATTGGTCATTTTTTTTCTTCTGCCTATTTTTTTTCTAATTAGTCTTTCTTGAGGTTTATCAATTTATAAATTTCAAAGAATTAGCTTTTTATTTAATTAGTTTTCTTCTTGTAGTTTTTCTGTTTTCTGTTCTAGTTATTTTTATTCTCTTATTTATTGCATCTTTTATTTTACTTAATTTGAGTTTATTTGCTTCCATCTTAAAAAACCCAAAATAGTTGCAGCCCATAGGTTCAACTCTTTGTTACATTAGGGGTTGCTTTAGGATGTATAGCATGCACCATTACTTTATCCTAGTCATCCTTCAGGTGACAGCAAAACAACCCTTGTGGCCCTGGCCAGTGTGGCTAGATGGTTGGAACGTCCTCCCATAACTAGAGGGTTGTGGGTTCAATTCCAGGTCAGGGCACATGCCTAGGTTGCAAGTTTGATCCCCGGGGTGGTCATGGATGTGCACAATCTCTGACCAGATGTATACAACCCCTGGTTAAAGGGTGTGCCATCCCTGACCTGGGTGTGACTGGAGGCAACCAGTCAGTGCTTCTTTCTTACATCAATGTTCCCCACCCTCTTCCTCTCTCTCAAAAAGAAATGGGGGAAAAAAAGTGTTCTCAGGTGAGAATAAATAAATAAATATATATATATATATAAAACAATAAACGTGTAGCATAAGGGTCTTACTGTGTACTTCTTTCCTCCTGAGCTTTGTGCTATTTTTATCTTATGTTTTCATGTTTTAAACCTCTTGCTATATTATTTTTTCTTATTTGAACAGTCCATGATCTTACAAAAACATTTAAATAATTAGAAAAGAACTTGTATATTTGCTCATCTAGTTACTAGTGTGAGATAATTCTTCACAGGTTTCCCATTCGTCTGAACATCTTGTGAACAAAGGCATTAAAAGCTTTTGTTTCCAACTATCTTTCCCAGGATATTTATATAATGAGCAGCCTTTGATGAGACTAAAATAGTGTCTCCTTCTGGGATAGAAGGCTTGAGTCTCTGCTGTCTTTTATTCGAAAGATAATGTCTTCCTATTGGACAAAATCTAGACAAATTTGCTTGCAGCCTATTATACAATAAAAAAAGTAAATTTCTATTTACTAAATTTAGGGTTTCTTAGTGGTGACATAGGGACTATGTGCGTCATATACCTAGACCAACCTGCTTCACCACATGGTGCTGGGTGGCATGGACACCTGGCACAATCATGAACTTCATACTCTGCTTGATGTGTTATGAATAATAAAATTCTTTGTCATTGACCCAGGAGTCTTGTGTCTTCTGCCAGCAGCCATGAAGTTGTAGAAGGACAACTTATGAACTTGCAAAAAGGATGAAATTTCAGATCATTCACAGTTCTTGATAATTTCTATTTGTGGGACTCTTCATTTCTTTATGTAGAAATTTCACTTGGTATTGTTTTCCTTCTGCCTGAAGGACTGACTTCCTTTAACTTTTTTGGAGTGTGGGACTGCATCTAACAAGTTCTTTTAGTTATTACATATTTGGAAAAGTATTTATTCTGACTTCATTTGTGAAAGATATATTTATTGAGTATTTTAGGAAATCAGTTTTCTAATGTTAAATGTCAGTAATTTAAAAACATTCTTCTACTATCTACTTGCCTGTATTATTTCCAATGAGATAGTTGTTATTATTTTTCTGTACCTAATATGCTTTTTCCTCTGGCTGCTTTTAAGATTTTCTCTTTATCATTGGTTACAAGCAATTTGATTATAGTGTGTCTTGGTATAGTTTCCTTCATGATTTTGGTGATTAAGTTTCTTGCATATATAGTTTTACAGTTTTCATCAAATTTGGAGTTGGTGGATCACTACTCTTCAAATTATTTTTACTTTCCTTTCCTTTGTGATTATAAATATATTAAGCCTTTTGGGCTATTCCACTTAATTTATTTATTTTTAATTTTTTAAAATTATTTTTAGAGAGAGAGGAAGGGAGAGAGACAGAGGGAGAGAGATATCAATGTATGGTTGCCCTTCACCTGCTTCCAGCTATGGACCTGGCTGGAGACCTGGTTATGTGCCCTGGCTGGGGAATCGAACCAGAGACCTTTGGGTTCGCAGGCTGATGCCTTATCCACTGAGCCACCAGCCAGGGCTCTATTCCAGTTTATAGATTCTCTTCCCATGTTTCAAAACTATTTTATTTGGGATCATTTATATGATGATTTCAATGGAACTATTTTTTTTTCTTCTGTAATATGTAATCTGTCATTAATCATATTCAGTATGTGACAGAGTGAAATGCTGGGCCTATCTGCCTCCATCTAACTGAAGTCTGCTCCGCTTTTACAGCCTCAGGCTAATAGCTTCTGGTTACTCTTGCTCATAGACATGCTAATCATTAGAGGAATTCTTCCTGTGGCTTTAGTTTATAAAACAGCTCCTTGCCAGAAAATGCCTCGCCTGAGGAGATAAGGGAAGAGTATACAAAAATAATGATTGTTTATCAAAGATTTGCAGGAACCTAGTAACCTGACTCACATCAACTAGCGTCAACTGACTAAGAACAAAGAAGTTTTACAATCTTCCTCCGACCCCAGCTGGCACCCAGATGTCTATAGTCATTAGTCACCCCCAGCCCCTCCTGTTTCCCCACTTCCCTTGACATAAAAGAAGCCTAAATTCTGTAGTTTCTTAAGATGGTTATTTAGGATCCAAGTCTGCCATTTTCTCAGCTGGCTGGTTTTCCAAGTTAAGGTGCTTCTGTATCCCAGCACTTTATCACTCAACGTATTGGCTATCACATAGGGAGCAGTACAAGGTTAGACTTAGTAAAAGTATATTTTTTCACCTCACACACACATTGTATTTTCTATTTCTAGAGCTTTGATTTGAGTTTTTTACAACGTCTATTTCTCAACTTAACTGTTGAACATCTGGAATGAGGACCAGGCCTTGGGTGTGGCATGAGGCGTGTGTCCTGGGCACCAATTTTAAGAGTACACTTACTGAGGGATGGGCAAGTACTGACCTTGCTTCATTTAGAATACAGCTCTAATACTTCTTTTAATGGTCTTGCCTGCTAACTCTATTAACTGTGTCAGTTTGGTGTCCGTTTCAATTGATTGATTGATTTCCTCTTATGAGCCATTAAAACTTTTAGGTTATACAACAAAATCTACTTATATCTTTCGGGCAGTGACATTTCTTGATTTAACTTTTAAATCTCATTTATTTACCTTTTCTCACTTAATCAATCATGTATTTATGTTGTTATATATTGTGCAATGCTTGCGAACATTTAATTAAAGAAAAATACTTTTAAACAGACAGAAAAGTTGTAAAGAGAATAGACTCCCAAATAGCCTTCATGTTAATTTTAAAATTTATAACAGTTTTTGAAGTTATAAATGTTATTGTGAAATATTTTTAATCATACTGATACAAAAAATAACACATCAATTATCTATGGACTTGGTCTCAGAGAATAGACTAGCATCCTCATCTATACTCCTTAGTTAAGAATACTTGCTACTGACAAAAAAATATCCTGGTTAAGGTGTGGAATGATAGAGGTAAACACCCCACTATCATTTAGGGAATAAACAACATTAGATTGCGCTGGTGATAAGTTAGAACATGCTATTCAAATACAAATGAGAACATAACTCTTACAGATGAAAATAGTCCTGCTTGTTCCTTTGGCAAAGACCATGTGATCAATCTGTTTGTTTCCATCCATAGCTTCATGCCTTTGTGTTTCTTTACCCTAGTGTCAATTTTGCCTCAAACAACAGAAGGTCCTGGGACTGAGGTAGGGGAGCGGGTGCTGGGACAGAGGAAAAGAAGGCCATAAGGCCCAAAACACTGGACTCAGATAACACCAACCTATTTCCCAACTTGGAAATGATAAATGGAGAGAAGTAATTTGGAGGTTGGGTCTCATCCATAAGACCAATTTTATAAAATCAGTTGAGTAGATTTACATTCTACTGATTTTTTTATTATCTCAGAGACTTGAATCCTAGTGATTTTATTCAACATAGGAAAAATAGTCCTAAATGGCCCTTAGAGCTGGTGCCCCAGGGCCTCTTTCACTCTCCTCAGCAGGGCTCTTCCATTTCAGTGCAGCTGTGCTGGCTGCTTAGCTTTGCTCACAGATTCACTGCAGTGTCCTCCCCTAAGACGTGGGATGTCTTCCTACATTTTGCCTTACCTTTTTCTTTTTTTTAATGATTTTATTTATTATTTTTAGAGAGAGGAGAAGGGAGAGAGGCAGAGAGAGAAACGTCAATGTATGGTTGCCTTTCACCTGCCTCCAGCTACGGACCTGGCTGGAGACCTGGCTTGCAACCTGGTTGTTATGTGCCCTGGCTGGGAATTGAACCAGTGACCTTTGGGTTCGCAGACCATCTCTGGGCCACCAGCCAGGGCATTGCCCCATCTTTTTCTTAGACAAAGCTGGAACTCCTGCGGCCTACTGCAAACAGAGAACAAGAATAAGGGTAGGTTCATGTCCCCCACAGGAGCAGACCTCAAATAATGGGATTAGGTGGGTAAATAGACCCATCTCTCAGCTTTCAAGAGGGTGGTTCTTGGAGGCCTTTTGCACTTTTCAACCAGGTATTTGTGGAATCAAATCAGCCTGTCCCCCCATTAACCATCCTTCAGTCTCACCCTCTTTGTTTCTTCACTCCTGCCTCCTGGGATAAACTATCAGCACCCTAACCTTTGTCTCCTCCTCTGCTTTTGGGAAATCCAAACTAAAACACCCTTCACTCCTTTGATAGAGTTTGTGCTTTGTTTACTGAGGGAAACTGGGTTTAACTCTGCCTGTCCACCAAATACCTGTAAGAGCAAGGACACCATGCATTTTATCCACTCTTTCATTCCCTGAGCTCAACATAACTTGAACAAAGAAATCCCTGGCCAAAATAATAAATTATTAGTTAAAATGAAGCCAAAACATTCATTTCTTAATTACAATCTTTAAAAAGAAAGATATAATCATCCCTCTTGGAATTGCATAAATACCACTCAAGAATTCTTTATTGGCTTTGTTTAGTCTTATAACAACTATCCATAAAGCTAAAAAAAAGGAAAGAAAGAAAAACCCCCAATAGCCAGAAGAAATTTGTCAAGTTATAGTGTGGAATTCATTAGACTCTAATAGTTTCTTTATATCCAGGGTCTCTGAAGAAATTTAGTGAGATCACAGTCCCATGTATTTGCACAAAAACAACATAGTTTCCCATGGCCTCGGTGAAGTTCTCCTATTTTGGGATCCTTTAGTGGCGTGTCCTATTAGAATACCAACCATTACCTGCATCACACCTTTGGTTACTGGTCAAGTGATTGTCTGCCTTCCCTGCTAAACTTCGAGGATGGCAGGAACCACATCCATCTTCTTCATCCTGCGGCCAGCCTTGCTTAGTTGCAATCCTGGAACCATGTGGACCTCAATGGCCATTGAATAAATGAATACATGAGACATCTTTCTCTCACTTTGACAAATTTTTTTTTTTTTTTTTGCTTTACTCCCAATTAAGGACAGGATAAAAAGTTGTTGGGGAATGGGAGAAGCGAAAAGAGAAAGAAGGGAAGGAATGCAAGGGACTCAGGAGTAGAGGAGAGAAAAGGAGAAGAGTGAGTGGGGAAAGGGAGAGGGAAGGAAGAGAGTGAAGGACCGGGAGTAAATAGTCTCTCATTAAGCAGCTTTTTTCAATCACTATTGAATGAAAGTGGAATAGTAATACTTCTAAGTTAGGGAATTTGTCTCCAAAATGAACAAAATAGTGTTTTAAGGGTAGGTAGATTATTTTTACAAAGATGTCTTAATAAACCCTTAACTACTCTTTACTTCTCCCACTGCCTAAATATTTAGCTAGTACAATTTGTATGTTTACCTAGATATCTCACTAATATTTACATATATCTATAGAGATGCAGCTTGTTCTGTCCCTTTCTTATACCATTAGAATATAAAACAGTGCATTACTGTATTGGTTCAGAGAAGGTAGTTGGCTGGTTAATTAGGCAATTCCCAAATCTAACATGAAAATAACTATGAGCTAGTGAATGTCCAGAGTATATAATTTTCCAAGCCTAACCTGGTTTCTTTCCAGACTCTGGTGAAGGCATTATTTCCCATCCCTTCTATTTGATTAAAATGTCTTTAGTGCTTTTGGTCTGAGAACCATGGAAATGCTACATATATTTTTCTTCTCTCTTGTATCAGTAGGCTAGAGATTCAGGTCTATTTATTTTTCATGGAATTTAGAAGGTAAAATCTCTGTGTAACTTTTCCTATAAAAATGTGGGGACCTTCCTACCTGGGCCAAATCTCAACAAGTAATTTAAGTTCAGCCTCTGTGATAAAGCTCTGTGTGTGTGTGTGTGTGTGTGTGTGTGTGTGTGTGTGTGTGTGTAGCTTTCCTCTGTGGGTATGAACTTGGACATTGTTTCCCTTCTTGGGTGACTCACACTTGGTGCACCTGTGTGTGCACGTGAGCTTCTTGGGGTTAGGAGATGACCACGTGACCTTTTGTGACCACGTGAGCTTACAGCAGTACTTATCTCTGAGTTAAGGGCATGTTTGGGAGTCCAGTTCTTCATAGTGTGTCTCTTACTTTATTCCTGATGCTCTTTCATAACTCCCAGAAGCTAACAATTGCTTTCCCGTTTGCACATTCAGTTTAAAACAGAAAGTTCTGGTGAGCTGGAGTTTTCAGCTACTCACAGGCTATTCTAATTGCTATTCTGATCTTCAGGTAAACTTTCTATATTTTCAGTTTATTATATATATATATTTACCTATTTTTATTATATTCTCTATTGCCTCTAGTGCTAGTCTGTTGTTTGTTAATCTTGACTAATACAGTCTATTATTTTATTTATTTTTTAATGTCTGATAGGCAGGGCACAACACCATCACATTGCCTTCTTTCAAAGAGGAGCCTCACCTTATAGAAAGTGCCTTTCATTATTATAATGTGGGTCTGGTCACTCTCTCCAGGCTCTATCCAAACTCAGAGCTTTAGGGAATAAGTTATAAATTGATTTTAGTATGTCATTTACCTCCCATATGGCACTGCAGATTATTTCTGATTCACTCAATCGTTCATTCAACCAGTATGTATTGAGCACCTCACTCCAGGTATCTTTAAATAGTTGGAAATTAACATGTATATTGAACCCTAGCAAGCACCTGAATTTTGTGTGACATCAGATCTATGAAAATAAAACAATTTGGAAGCACAGGGGTTAGATTTGATAACTTTAGATAGCAGTTACCTTAAAAAAAAATCACTTCAAATATTCCAGGCCAGTTGGAGAAATCTACTTTGAATGAATGGCATTAATAAATTATGAGAAGGTGTTGGTTGAGTTGTATAAGTTCTTTATATGTTTTGGAGATTGAACTCTTGTCTGATGTATCAACTCAACACCAGAAAGACAAACAATTCAATTAAAAAATGGGCAAAGGATTGAACAGACACTTCTTTGAGGAGGACATACAGATGGCCCATAAACATATGAAAAAATGTTCAAAATCACTATTTATCAGAGGGATGCAAAGTAAAACCATAATGAGATATCACTTCAGATCTGTCAGAATGGTCATCATTAACAAATCAACAAATCAACAAACAACAAGTGCTGATGAGGATGTGGAGAAAAGGGAACCTTGGTGCATTGTTGGTGGGAATGCAGACTGGTGCAGCTACCATGGAAAACAGTATGGAATTTCCTCAAAAATGAAAAATGGAACTGCCTTTTGACCCAGTGATCAAATATACACTAAGAATGCTACAGACACCATTTCAAAGGAATTTATGCACCCAATGGTCATAGCAGCACTACATATAAAAACCAAAAATTGGAAACAGCCTAAGCACTCAGTAGTAGATGTGTGGATCAAAAAATGTGGTACATTTATAAAATGGAATATTATGTAGCAGGAAAAAGGAATTCCTGCCTTTTGTGACCACATAGATGGAACTGAAGATTGTTATGCTAAGTGAAATAAGCCAGTCGGTAAAAGACAAATACCATATGATCTCACTTATAAGTGGACTAAAAGGAACAAAATAAACTAATGAGCAAAATAGAATCAGAAGCACAGAATCATGGAGTAGACTGACAGCTATAAGAGGGGAGGAGGTGGATAGGGACTGGTGGTAAGAAAATGAAAGGATTAATCAAAGAACATATATGAAGTACCCTTGAACATGGATAATGGTGAGGGATGTTGACTATGGCAATGGGGTGTGGGCTTGGTGGAGGGTGTGGCAAAGGGGAAAAAAGTGGGATAACTATAATAGCAAAAACAATAAAACATTAAATAAAAGAGACAAAGGCCTATGATACAAGATAAAAAAGGGGTATGAGAAAATGGTGGCAGAGTGTAAGAGTGATGGCCAAAAGGTTGTATTTGGTTGGCTGGAATTGCGGAATTATTGGTAATTTTGAAGAGGCAGCCAGGACAACTGCTCCAAATTAGCTGTGGGAATGGCAATGACTTGTTCCTTCAAATTTCATTTTAAGTACCATTTACCTAAGAAAAGGAATAGTGGCTTCTTACTATAGTTTTTGATAGATATTTGCTAAGAATTCTCTGCTCTTTTCATTTCAATTTACGAAGAAATATTCTACTTCACTGTTAAAACTTTGCTTAGCCCAGTCTCTCCCTCAGAGCAAGAAGATTAGAAAGCAAAATCTTAGACCTGGAGTCCCATTTTCATTATTGCTCAGAGCCTCTTTAGACACCTGAAGTCCCACACTCTTCCCATGATCAGAATGGGGCCTAGTCATCATTGGTCATGTGAACAATTCTGCCTTCTGAGTTGTTGGTACTTGTAATTATACCCAATTATTGTTATAGCCAAAATGTTGTGCTATGCTTAATAAAAACATAATAAAAATGGGGGGGGGTATAAACATATAAGTATTTTTAAAAAACATACGCATGTAATGACAAGAGAAGAGGATATTATGCCAGCTTAAGGCTATGAACAGGAGACATGCAGAATTAATTTTTCTGGAAGTATGCATGACCAGATGTGGCAGAGTTCTGGAAGGATGGACTGGCAGCAGCCTAAGGAAGCCAGCCTCAACAGAGAACCTAGAGGAAAAGAAAAATGTTAGATCTGGGGGGAAGCATCTAGGGTCAAAACCAATTAACCCAGTGTTTTCAGGTGACTTCATAAATGAAGTAGGATAATTACTATCATTGTGTTTTTTATTCCTTCTTTCAAGAACTCACAACGTTGAGGAAATTGCTTTAATCATTGTGGTTGTAAAAAGAAGTCATAGCTGGTAAGTTAGGCTTAGGTGCTAAATTTATGTGCTAAATTAAATACAGCAACACTTAATCTTTATTTATTTATTTTTTTGTGGCTACCTTATTGACCTAAGTGGCTTAATTTACACACAATACAGGGTGGGCCAAAAGTTGGTTTATGGTTTACAGTTGTGATTATGCAAAGCAGAGTTTATTCTTGTATTATTATTATTAATCATTGTATTATTTTCTATATGAACAACTGTAAATGTACTTTTGCTCCACCCTTGTATTTACTCCTTGCAAAAAGCCTGGGTAATAGGAGGTCATGTGTTATGATATTAATTAACCATCTTCTAAACAGTTTTCCTAAAACATTAGCTCTGCTTTAGCCTGGGATCTGAGAGAATTTAAAGTGGTGATATTTCCTACAAGAAAAAGAACATTGGAAAGGAAATTAAAACTGAGGGAGAAAAATGTTTTAGCACAGATGGCCTGGTTTGTGATGGGAAAAGAGGTCAGGTGTAATATAGTATTCCATTTCATTCCTTAAATGAAAAATGCCTTCATATTGGCAGGAAAAGTCTGGTGTTCTGATTCAGCCAAGGAGGTCAGGTCAAAACTTTTATCTTTGAAAGAAATAGATCATGTAATTGGTTGCTTGAAAGTAATTGAAGGTTGGCACAATTGGGAAACCATTTACCCTGAAGACTCACTCCTCTTAAACTGAGCAAATGTCAGAAGCAGACATTAAAAGCTAATGTTTGTCATTTAATTCTCAGAGACTTTACCATGTGTGTTTCCTGTGGGCTTGTGTACATGAACTTTCGAGGCTCATGTAAACAGTTCAGACCATGCGGCACCTCACAAACTACCAGTGGGCACCACACAGAAGGACCCATTGTCATTCTTTCTGACCCGCTGACTATTTTTCGACAATAAACATTCTTTGTTGGAATTTGATTTTTGGTAATTTTAATAGTTTAATTTATATACAGTAAAATTAGCTTTTGTTTTGACAGGGAGCTCTAGATTTTAATACATGTATAGAGTCACATAAGCACTGCCACAATCAGGTCACAGGACTGTTCTGTTACATCAAAATTCCCTCATCTGGACCCAACCCTCATCCCTAACCCCTGAGAATCATTGATCCATCTGTGACTTGTCACCATAGCATTGCATCTTCTGGACTGTCAGGTAAATGGAGTCTCACAGCATGTCATCTTTTGAGACTGGCTTCTGTTGGAAGGCCATTACAGTTCCACATGTCCTGTGACAGTTGTGTCTCAGGCTATCTTTTCAAGACTTTGCTATGGTTGTTTCCAGGCTGTTTGCTAGATGGAAGTAGCCTCTCTCTCTGAGGTGGAGGGCTGACTTATTTCCTCACCAGGTTCCTAACTGTTTAGTCTCCCTGTCAGGCGAAGCTTGGGCAGGACTGCTTGGAGTCCTCTTTATAAGAATGGGAGTTTTCTAAGGTGAGTTCCTCAGCTGTGAAAAAAACCCACAGTTTTCTTACCTGGATCTGACTCTGCATTGTGCCCATGGGTTGGGGGTGAGGGAAGCTGATTCCACTGTGAATCTGCTTGCTGTGCTGTCACAGTGTCCCTTGCCTGACCCAGGAGTGTCCTGCCTTCTGTCAGAATTCTCAGACCTGTGGCAGGCTGAACTGTCAGCATGCAAACAGGGCCCAAGTCTTCAGACCTTTCACAATGTTTGCTGCATCCTTCATGTAGCATATGCATTTGGATTCATTATGCTACTGCGAGTAATCACTAATGTAAGTCTTTATTCACACACTTACAAAACAATCTGTGAACAAAAATTCATCTAGGATTTTTAAAAAAGATTTATCTGAAAAAAAGAGATTTATCTTATTTATTTTCAGAGAGAGGGGTTGGGAGGAAGAAAGAGAGAGAGAGAAACATGGATTGGTTGCCTTCTCATATGCACCCTACCTGGGGTTCAAACCCGCAACTTGGGTATATGCCCTGAGCAGGAATCAAACTGGTGACCATTTGGTGTATGGGGTGATGCTCCAACCAACTGAGCATACCAGCCAGGACTCCGTAACATTTTAGTGAGTTGAAATTCATGCATGCAATGGAAGGGTGTGTGGCTCAGGAGGAACTTTGATTCTCTGATGGGAGCAATGTCTGTGGAGATTGGCAAGTCTCTCTCATGCATGGCACCTCAATTTTGTGCCCACAAATCTGTGCCCACAGATTCTATCTGAATGAGTCAGCCACTGACCTATTTCAGCACAGAGGAGCCTTCACCCAACACTACATATCAGTGGGCGCTACAGCCCCACCTCATGTGGGTGATGGCCTGAGTATATTACTGTTGTGAATTCTTTATTGAGGGCCTTGGAGCTTGTACAAGGACACTGGGTCCATGGGACCTTAACAAGTATTAACTGCTACCGCCACTTTAATAAAAGCTTTCTCTGTCAGTGTGGAGCCAGCTGTCTTGGTACTTTGGAAATATTTTCATGTTGTAATGAAAGTTTTATTTCTTCCATCAGTTCAATGCAGAGAGTGCCCTTTATGACAGATAGGGTCAATGAAACTAAAAGCTATTTTCCAAAGTCAAAATACTGAGTTCTCAGTTCTACATCCTTTCTATCTTAAACTGCTTCTGTTTTTAAACGAACACCACCAAATTTCTTATTCTGGCCACTGCTTCACCACACAATAGCCAAAACTACATTGTCATGACAATCTGCTATGCTCTTCATCTCTCCATCTTGATTTCTTACTCCTACTGACCCTCAGGCCACCTCTCACTCCCTCCTGACAGTCTCTGCTCTGGTGATCTACACCTTACCCAGCTTCCCCTGGGTATTTCCAATCAGTCCAGCCCTCACCCCTCCCCTGTTCATGTGGCAGCTTCCATGTTCTAGGTGTTCTATTTCTTACCTGGTCAGAGGGAGCAGGGCGGGTGTTGTGGGACAGTGCGTGTAAAGTCCGCAGCAAAGTGTGGTGGTTCCAGGGCCTTCACACTCACTCACCACTCACTCACTGACTCACCCAGGGCAGCGCCCAGTCCTGCAAGCCCCATTCATATAGAGTACCATTTTTAAAATCTTGTGTACGGTACTTTTTCTCTACCTACATGCACAAATATCATTGCATTGCAATTGCCTAAGGTATTTAGTGCAGTAACTTGCTGGCAGGTTTATAGCCTAGAAGCAATGGGCTATCCAGTATAGCCTAGGTGTGTAGTAGGCTGCACTGTCTAGAGTCGTGTAGGTGCACTGCACCGTATTTGCACAAGGACCAATCGGCTGCCAATGTGTTTCTCAGAACATATTCCCATCGTTTAGTGACGCAGGATTTCAGTCTTCCAATTTATGAACTCAACATGTCTCTCCATTTGTTTGGGTCTCCTTTGATTTCTTTCATCAGCATCTTGTAGTTTTATAATTTTTGCTTCAATTGTCATACGTATTTGAAAGACCACAAAAAGTTGATTTTAATCCAGATACTTTCTGGTAACTCTTTAAGATTCACTCAGTACTTCTCCCTTGGCTCTTTCTACCAATCTTTAACTATCGTGCCACAAATCTTATCTGGTCCTTATCTGGCTGCTGCATGGGAAAATCTACATTAGCCAGAAACAAAACAAAACAAAAACCACCTCCTAAATATGCTTTTGCTTCACCTCTTTTAGATTCACGATGACTCTGCTAAGGCAGTGGTTACAAGACTACGGTAGGCAATACATTCAGCTTTGCTCTATGTGTAGGCTATTTGGTGATATTTTCCAGTAGTCACAGGGTTGTGTATGATAGTGATGCCAGAGTTGTGACAGTTTTTTGCAGCCATGAAGACAGAAGCCAACAGAATAGTGTGAGATCAACCCTGGGAAGAGCCCAGATCATTGATCACACTCTTGAGCCACCAAACTAATGCTGGGACCACAGAGTCCCATGTGTCCTTGTTACATAACTGCAAGTGTCTTGAGCAGTTAATTATGTATTTGGTTAGTGTGGTTGAGAGACCACCTGACAGAAATTTCTGATTGGACTCCACTCTCACCTGTCATTCCCCCTTCATGCCCCTAACCGCAGTGGTCCACGTGTCACTATTCTCCTGGATCTTCTCTTTGCTCCTACTGTTTTTCCCAGGTTGGGTGGATGCCTGACCCCCCACCTCTTCAAGGTTCCAACCCCATGCCATTTCTTCTGGGAGGATTTTTGGAATACACGTATTTTTCCAATACACAGACACAGCCTGCACACACCTTCACCTGCAGGAGAGTTATGCAAGGACCCACATACTGAGCTACTGCTGACCACCTAAAAAAGCTGGTGTATCGATGCTTCTCTTGTGCCAGACTCCATAACTATGCTTCACTTGTGTTGTCTTTTTCACTCCCCATGAAAAGTTTACGCATTAATTACTCTTATCATAAAATGAAGTTTAAGGAGGCTTAGTGAGTTTCCTAAGGTCACCCAGACAACTGGTAAGTAGCAGAGCTAGAGAAATTCCAGCCAGGGCTGGCTCCAGATTGAGACTCAGAGCACATTACACAGAAGACAGTGCGTGCAGCAAAAAACATGAATTTCTTTACACTGCTAATTAGGAGAGAGGCTATGCCATGAGTTCCATTGTATTTTCTGTCTGTTGGCATGTGCCTTGCACAGAGAGCTACTCAGTGTGTGCAGGGATCAGATGGGATCTTCTTCTCCGAGTGCCACAGACCCCTCCACCCACTCACCCCAAGTGCTGACTCTGGCTGGGGCTTCCTTCCCTTCTCGGTAGACAGGCTGTCTTTACTAGTCCTTCAGGCACCAGCCCCCGTAGGATTGCGATAACTTAACTCTCACCAAGATGTTAGCAACTGACAATGGCTTGTGGTTTCCTTCTCTAATGTGTCTTTATGAAAAGGGACTTTTGGAGAAATGGGGTTGAAATCAAAGGAATGAGTTCAGGTACATGATGAGATTCTTAAAGGCAAGTATGGAGTATACATTCAAAAAGCATTTTTTGAACAAATTATGGTACAAGTTATGGTGGGTGAAGTTGTTATAGTAGAGAAGTGATATGAATGAAGCAAGCCTTTCATTGATTCTTCACTGAGGAGCGTTCAGATTCTTTTACTGTCCTAATTTCCTTTTCCAAGTAAGTTTTATCAACTCAAAAAGGCTGCTGCCTCCTCCCCAAACCTGTCCATCAGTGAATGTTGAGATGTACATAAATAATTCCTGTACTTTCATCTAAATTCATATTCATTAAACTGTCAACAAAAATTATGTGTGAATCTGTGTAAATAATGATAAACAATAAACTGTTTACACACTAAATCATCTGTTGAATTGGAAATAGGACTAAATTTAAAATTTGCTATAGAAATTAATAGGAATTTTGGTGGATGCTTATGTAGGCTCCACTCCAGACCTTGAGGTCCCAGAAGATAGGAGAGAAGAGGGAAATACTGAGCTGGAGTGTTTCAATGTTCTTCAGTAGATTTTGCCCCTTGGACTCAGGGCTAACCATGTAAGAAACTGTGCTGAAAACCACTTCATTCTCTTTCCCTGCTTGCCCTTCTTTCAAGAAACATTATGCCAGGCTGAGGGCAGATGAGCAACACTTCCCACTGAAGTGCCAAAGACAACAAACAATTATACACAGTGGATTAAGTGCTAAATAGAGGTATTAAAGGATACACTATACTCTTAGAGAGGAGGAAACAGCTTGCTCAAGTAGTTAAGGCAAATTTGACATCAGAAAGGGAAGGCCATTTCACACAGAAGACACATAAATAAAGATGCAGAGGGTTAAGGAAACCTGGTGCTTGCTGAGCATTGTTCAATGTCTGGCCCGGCTGAAGTTCAGGGTCAAGTTGGGGAACCTGGAGGTAGGTGAGATAGGCCAGGGTCAAGTCATGAATGGCTTTACATGCCAACTGAAAGGTTTTGGGCTTAACCCTGTAAACAATATGGAACTGCTGGGAAGAAACCTAGATATCCCCAGCATTTGGAATAAGATGATTTCAAAGTATAACTTGCCAAGATTGTCATAGGATTAAGAGTTTAAATCAACTTTGTTCTCAGCCAGTGTTCTATAAATCATCAGTTTCGAGCTGTGTTAATCTAATGAAGGCTCTTAGCTGATGCAACAAAGCTTGAAGTGCAAAATAGCTCAAAGGGCTGCTTTGGTTGACGAAGAAAGCTCAGTCCTTATTGTAAACACATGGCTTTAGAGGACAGTTGCAAGTCAAAGTTCTATGCTCCCAAAAGACTGAATAATAGAAGGAAAACGTTGACATTATCTTTGAGGGGAGCCCCTCAACTATCTAGTAGAGCTCCTTCTGTGCAGCACTGCTCAGGAGCTGCTGGGGACAGAGTCCCCTGAAAGGGAAGGTCATTCATTAGCTGCTTCCACTTTATGATAAGGAGGCATCTTTCAGAGGTAAGCAAGATCTTTTGAAATACCCAACTCAATAGGATAGCTATCATGTTTCTTTCTGCTCCCTTTTAGGTATCTTTAGACTCCCCCAAACAGACGCTCCTTTGCTGGGTTCCATTCTCACACGTACACCCCAATTTGTGTTGTTTCCTGATAATGTGCTCACCAGAAAGAGGTACATTTCTTTTGCTACTTCTTGCCTCCCATTACAATGAATACATTAAAAAAAAAAATGTATTGCCCTGGCTGGTAGCACAGTGGATAACGTGCCGGCCTGCAAACCCGAAGGTTGCTGGTTCGATTCCCAGCAGGGCACATAACCAGGCTGCAAGCCAGGTCTCCAGCCAGCTCTGTAGCTGGAGGCAGGTGAAAGGCAACCACACATTGATGTTTCTCTCTCTCTCTGCCTCTCTCCCTATCCCTCTCTCTGAAAATAATAAATAAAGTATTAAAAAAACGAATTTATGATGAAAGGGCTTGACAGGGTCTTAAAATATGTATGAAAATACCTACAAAACAGAATAAAATAAATTAAAAAAGCAGCTCTGTGTCAAGCCAGACATTGACTCAACGGTTTGATGGAATGCTTACATTTTACATCAATGTAAACTGATGCATTGTCAAGATGGCCAGATTTTTTTGTGTGTGTGGAAAAAAGAAGAACCTACAATAGTGGAAGGAACATAATAGAAGATCAGTGTTTGTGAAATGGATGAAGTGGAAAGCCACGTAATAAGGGAAGAGAAAATATCTATGTTTGCGGACCTCAGATGGGTCCAACTCAAGGAATTTCTGATCGTAAAGAAGCAAAGGCACGCAGGCTGCACAAGCTGAGAGGTCCCTGCCTCTTAATGGAGCTTGTCAAGAGAAGTCAGCCAGCGAGTGACATCAAGTAGTCAAGGAAAAGCATGGTCTCAGTAAAGCCATTCCACTTGCCTGCTATGGTGCTGAATTCATATGCGGGCCTTGGATTTGGGGCGGAAAAAGGACGCTGCTAAAATGTATTTCACATGGATGTGGCCAGGTGGCAAGGAAACAAACGCTTTAGGGTAAGAGCATTCTGGGGCCTCAGCTTCACCGTGACACTTGCGGGGCTGACACCATCAGGGGCTTCCACCTGGGCACTCTGCCCCGGGGCACGCCTCTGCCCTGCAATGTCCCCCACCTTCACTTTGCTTCTCTTGCTGTCCAAGTTCTGAAAAACTTGGATATAAGCAGAGAATCTTTTAAATAAAAAATTTGCTGACATAGGTTGTCAGTGAAGTCTAGTTCTTACCCCAACCTAGACAAAAACCCAGCACTGAGTTTGAACCCCACAAGTGGCAGTTTCCTTGGGGGTGGATGAAGGAGGCAGGGGACAATGGGAGGCTGTTTATATGCATATGTGCCTGTGTGTGAGCATGTATGTGAATTCACAGCTGACGATTCACTGGCATAAATGACTCAAGTGTCTCTGAAAGTGGAGGAGGTAGATCTAATAACTGATGATCTAGCACTGTTACCCATTTGGGAAAATTACTTCATTTCTATATTGGTTTCTTTGACAGCATTACTATCGAAAAATATACGATATTACTTTCCTAATTACTGACCTTAGAAAGACCAAGCAATACTCACATCAACTGATTATTTTAATGTCAAATGTTTATTTCTATGCCATAGTTGCCTCAGCACAATTTGTAAAAGAAAGGAATCCAAAAAAATGAATTTTTTTTTTGTCAGGATATTTTCTCTGCAGATATAAGAAAGAAAATAAACACCTTGGTACCGGAATTATCGTTACTTTCACATCATTCTAATAAATTGCATCTAAATATTTTCCTTGGATGTCTTATTTTTTAGGACAGAAAAATATCTACAGGAAAAAAATGTTTGGATTCATTAAAATAAATTTGGGATAGTCTTTGTCAGAGAATATATCTAAAACATCTTCATTTTGGTACACTATATCACTAATTGTCATATTCTTATTATTTAATATAATAGTCATACTTTATTACATAAAACAAAGTGCACTGAAAATGAACAATGTTAGAAACAAACTGAAATTTGGTGTACCTTAAATTTTCCGGTGATTAGATACTAGCTGAAGCGCCGTTATACAAACTGTTTATTAATACAAATGCAACTCTTTTCTGTGATGAAGATGCGCTTAGTAGCTTAGTTCTTTTTGCTTTAGCAGGTAGGGCATCCAATACAACTGACACACCTGATAACAATTTGTTATTATTTTTTTTTTTCCCCAATGATAAGGGAATGCTCTGGTTTCTTTACTGGCTCCCACACTCGAGGGAACCAGAAGATGGCATTTGCTTTTTAAATATATTTCTTGTCTGATTTGAGACACAAACCACCAAGTGCCTTACAGAGGCGGTAGGCACCACACCTTAAATCACAAGGCCCTCAGAGAAGCCCATTACAGTAATTCTGGGACGCACGGCGCTGGGCCCTGCACCTAGAAGACAGCATGGTGGTTGTGCACAGAAATCCCTTCAGCAGACTCAGTGAAAGGATGAGAGTTCTTGAAGTTCATGCACATTTTATTGAGTAGTAATATAAAATGCTTTTTCTTTTTCATTGTTACAAGTGCATGCTTTGATTGCCAACATCTCAGAAGTCAAATTACAAAGGCAAGGCTTTAGGCTCTAGTGAATTACTTGGGCACTTATACAATTGTTAAAAAATATGAATGGACTTTTGCTTGTTTTCAGAATGAACCAGTTGTAACCCGTAACTGATATACAAAGGGAAAAAAGTGAAAAAAAGTACATAGTTTGTGGCACATGACAGAACCAAACAAAATAACTAAACCATTATGACGTTAACAGTTACCATGCATTTAGAATTTCACATGTAACTACAAACTTATTTAAATTTCACAAGGTTGCTAAACATGCTAACCATCTATATGTGCACTGACAAGCTTATGTTAAAAACTTTTAAGAATACTCTCCCCTTTAGATTTTTTCAAAGCTTTTTTTTTGATTACAAAATTTCAAAGGCATTAAGCATTGTAGAGAATATAAAGTACGCCAGTATACATACATTTCCAGTATATGTCAGACCACTAAGCGCATTACAGTCCCATACAGGCCGATACAGCCATTTTTTTTCTTAAAAAACATGCATAGGCAGATTTTTTTTTTTTTTTTTTACAGAATATAGATGCTTTATCACTGTACTTAATATGGTGTCTTGTTCACTATACTTAAAATGCACCACTCATAAATATTTAATTCAGCAAGCCACAACCAAGACTTGATTTATCAACAAAACCCCTAAATATAAACAGCAAAAAAAAAGACAGCTGTAATTATTCCAGTTTTTTAAAACTTAAAAGGAAAGAAACAAAAAGATACTCATTGCTAAATTAATAAGTGTTGTATTGAAAGAAGGGCATTCAAGCACACTAAAGAAACCTGAGGTAAGCATAATCTGTACAAAATTAAACTGTCCTTTTTGGCATTTTAACAAATTTGCAACATTCTTTTTTTTTCTTTTTCTATTTTTTTTTTTTAAGACTGCCTAATTCATTTTATAGCCATTGTCTGACAAGAGTAGCAAAACATTATCAATAAATAGTCCTTATTTAGTTTGTACATCATTTTGTTAAAAATGTTTGATGTCATCCATTTTTAGTGCTGCAACTGTAAACGTACAATAGAGTAAGAAATTAGACAAAAGTTTTCTTGTCCAGTAACATAAGAAAAGACCTTTCATGAACCTATCTAGGAGTCCCCAATGCAGTAGGAAAACATGTTCATCCCCTAACATCGCAGTATATACTAGGCATTAGCTTTCTTTTTAAGTTTGTTTTTCCTATAACTATTTTTTAAAAGGCATACCCAAAAGACGTGTTTAATCACCACCCTCACCAAAATATACTTTATTATCTCTCCCTCTTTTTTAATGATAGTGTAAACTGAATCCAATTCCTGGCCCCCACAGCAAATACGCTACCTTCAGGGGCAAGAACATACAACTGTTGATAATATGCAGCACTCCCCACCATGCCCTGCAGCTGCAGCTCAAAAACAAAGGAAAGGAAAGAAAGGGGAAAAGCAAAAAACGAAGAAAGAAAGAAAAGAAAAGGGACCAAAGGAAAACTGAGCAGGAAGTGGTCACTGAATATTGCTGCTGTTGCTGCCGTTGCTGTCCGTGCCGTTGGTCTCCGAGGCGAGGACCTTGTTGATGGAGTTCAGGTTGGCGTCGGAGGGCACGGCGTCTCTGCGCGGTGGCATCCTCTCGTTAATTCGGTCCAAGCCCTTGGCCTCCTCGAAGCTCGTGATCTTATGTTGTGGCGAAAATCCTTTGATAGCTAAACACAAAATCATTAAAGAAAGAAAAATTGGGTTAGCCAGAGGAAGACGAAGGGCACCGCTGTGGCCTCAGGTGGTGTCAGAGATTCCGCAGCGAGGGAGGGAACCCTTTAGCAGGGAACAAGTGACGGGGCCTGAGCACAGCACAATGGACTGCTTACCATACCCGGAGATCACCAAAAGGTTCCACAACAGCCAATGTCTCTTGCCAACCAAAATGTCCTCTTCGAGTTAGTAAGATGTAAGCACTTCTGTTGTCTTCATGAAAGTTTAGGTCAATGAAATCCGAAGTAGGTATGTAAAGGGGAAAGTTGCTACCAGGGACAGGTCTTTAGACCCAGCACAGCCCATCAACTGGCCACATCATTATTGGGATTATAGTACCAAACACTCTGGTTTAGATAGACTGGACCATAACCCTTTTACTATTCCATTCTGCTAAAAATGGCAAATGCAGTAGAATTGCTGAGGCAGGTACACCTAAAATTCTGCCACAGAGTTTACAGCGGAAGCTAAAAGGAGGTAAAGGAATTAAAACTTGGGGGCATTTCTATGCCATCTCAGACTCCCAGAAAGACTTTCTTGACAACTTAATTATGGCATGAACATAATAAAATTAAAAGTTCCCACTTCTCTAGTTGACTCTGGGAGCATGTGGAATGGGTGAGAAGGTAAGAGAAGCTCAGAAGAATCAAGACCAGATCACTAAGTGGAAAACTTTCTCTGCCCTTCACCAGAGAACAGGTCAAACTGATGTTCATATGGTATCCATTCCTGCCTAAATCAAAGCAAAACATTCTTGGTGGATCAATGGAGGCATAAGTGATGGATCAAGAAAAACACTGAAAAAATGCTGTTTACAATTTTAGCAAAAAAGGAATAGGACTGCTTTTGGCTCTATTTAATGAAAACATGAATTCGCAAAGGGGGAGCACTGATATTTGATTTTTTAATAGTAACCTTTAGTGTGCTCCAAAGACAATTGAGCCATTGTTCACGAAACTTAAAGATTTCATCAGTGAGTGCACCTACGAGTAAGCTGACAGTAAAGTACATAAATGGGGAACCAATGACATCAGTTTGCTTTACTCCCTGTGAAGTGCAAGCCAGATATTGAAGGGCCAATCACCAATGCTGAACTGGGCTGCATCTCCACAGCGGATTAAGGACAACCTCATGGTACCTTTATCCTTCCCACCTTATTTGGGAGAAAAAGGAAAGCAGTTTCAGGCTGAAACTTTGCCAGTCACTCTTATACAAATGTGCCGTGCCTTTGATTAGTATGGATGAGATTCTTAAAAGATACACACAGTTGCTTCTAAACTTGTTAAATGATGAGAAAGAGCATGTTTCCCCAATCTGCATTTAAAGGTTAGCATCATGGTGATTAGTCAACTATGAGAGGGAGAAGATGGGGAAATGGGAAAAGACCAAGGCCCAAAGCAAAGCTTCTTAATTCTTCTCTAATTTAGAAATAAATTGCAAAAGAATAGAGCTGTCTAATGAGCACCCACCCTGAAAACTAACTCAATTATTTTGAGGGACAAAACAATCGCACATAGTGGTACTCTATTCTTTTTCTAAACTACTATGAATACCATTGCATCAGAATTAATACATACATAAAGTTCATCATCATGATAATTGAAGGAGTGATTTTATTAAATTTCAGTGGTAAAAGTGGAATCTCTGGGTCTTAAAAGCCAATAAGATGGGAGCATAGAAAGTCAAAATCTAGTTAGAACAATGGATGTGTTCGGAATGGGGCTCCATTTCTAATCATTTTTGTCTCCACCGGTACGGAAGAACGTGCTCTGCTGTAGTTGCTGGTCAGACAATGGGTATTAGCGTTTTACATTGGTAGTATACTTAACACAACACAGAGTCACAGAAACCACAGAAAACAGCCAAACTACCAACAAGAATGCACACTGCGGATTAGAATTTGCCAAGAGGAATAGAGAATTCCCACATAAATAGCAGTTTATTCACTGCTATTTAGGAAGCAGTTGTATTTTCTCTTACAGTTGCTATCATTTCCCCTACCACATCCAAATCATGTACAAATTAAGAGTCTAAAGTGGCACTTTTGAACATCATATCAAAGGACCGTACGCACACAATTTGGGGGAAAATAAAAAGTTATCTTGCAAGAACAAAATACAACTGAAGAATTTTGTTTTAAAGGGGAACTTCAAATTATTCTTTTTTACAATTTCCAGAGGGTACGGTATGCATAATATTAAACACTGTGTTGATATGCAGGTCTCTCATAACTAAATATTTGAAAAGCACTCATTTAAAAAGTAATTGCTAAAGGGTCAGCTCTCCTCTCCCTGAGCAGTGCCAGAAAACAGCCGATGATGGACATGTCCTGATTTCTCCTGCAGCACCTAGCAGAGTGCCGGGTGCAGAGCAGACACTCAGTAAACAGGAATCAACCGAGTGATTACTCCATAGTTACTGCACTTGTTGCTGGCCACTCCCACAGCCACTTTGCTGGTAGTAACTGCACTACAAATACCAGGTTAAAATTTGATAAGAGTAGCAGAACTGTATCTCAGACACAGCTGTCTCATGTTGGGCTATTGTTTAGAGACGTAAATTAGTGTTGAACTAGAACAAAGCACTATTCAAATGAACATTTTTTTTTCTTGCTAGAAACTTCTGAATTCATCAAGCTATTTTTATTCTCTCCTTTTCAGTGCTGACTAAAAATGATTTGAGGGAGGGACATGGTTCAGCTCAGAGAATAGTTTCGTGCATTATTTGTCAAAACAGCTGCCATAACCCCCACCCCACATTGTTCAAGATATGTAATCCTTTTGTTTTCTGTGATTATCCTAGATTCGTTGTATACAAAAGTCATACATAGCTTTAAGGGAAAGAAAACAAACAAACAAACCATAAAAGGACATTTTCCCCTTTAAAGCAAGAACATTTTGGTTAATACTGAGCCACAACTGTTAGCCCAACACCCACACACTCTGTACAAGCTACAGCAAAAAAAAAAAAAAAAAAAAAGAATACACCCAGCAGAGCCCTTATCTGTTGCAGGTACAACAGAAAGGGGACTGGCCAATTTACCTTCATCAGCCTCAATAGCCTCAACAGTAGCTGAAGAGAAGAAAGGGGGTGTAAAATGAATGAGAAAAATGAGCAGAGGATTTTTCACTCTTAAGAACAAATCAATGACGATCGAGGGAGCTAAGAGAATTCATGTTCCTGTTAAGTGCTGGATTCTGGCACACAACAACAAAACAGAAATACTAAAAAGAAAGAAAGAAAAAAACAACAAAATGATGTTTAATTTGTGAGATGGGATGGATATACCTCTCTGAGTGAACTGCTCTGGTTCTTTCTGACTAAATAAATAACATAATGATCCTTTAGGAGAACACTCAGGGAAGTTTTCTTCTAGTTAGATGAAATTGATAAGAAACTAGGTCAATCTAAAATGTGCCTATGAGTTGCAGAAATTTCAATGAAATCGCTGCTATTTTTGGTGATTTAGAGTTTTAAAATACCAGAGAAATGGTAGAATTTGAAGCAGTGCCATACTGTCAGTGGGGGTAATTCGTGTTATTTAATATTAAATAGCCCAGTTTCCTCTGCAAATGAAAAGCAGAAGGTGGTAGGGAAGAGGGGTTGATTTAGAGGAAGAATAAAATTACTGTGTCTTGAGTTGAAAATGCATGTGATTCTATGAAGACCAATACCCATAATGATTAGACTGGTGAGAGGAAAAGAGAAAAGAAAGGCAATGATATAGTTTGGACTTTTGTGAGGCAATCCAGTTTAAAATCAGGTTTTCATATTGGAATGTCATTTCTGGGAATAAAATTATTAAAAAATTACGATTGATGGGGGAAGAACTGGGAAAACTAATAAAACAACACTTTTAAAAAATTTAGAAAGTTACAATGAAGTGGTAATATGCTAATAATGGCAGAGTAATTCTACTAGCATTTTAAAGAAAAGGCAGCCTACATACTGCAATATTAGCATATTTCAGAGCCAAAACTTTAAAAGTCCATTGCTTAATCAACAACTTTTATAATAAAGTTAGGGTCTATATTCTCACTGTATAGGCGCACGAATCTGTGTTACTACTGATAGTTGATAGTTCCCTAATTATGTGCTAAAATGCAAAACTTCTCTATGATGACTTCTAAAATGTTTCTATTATAATTACACCCCTTTGACTTTAACATGAATATTTCTTACAGCTTAAGGTTTTACATACAGGGCAACTGCCAAAGGTGCACTGCCATTTCCTTACAGCGTGTTCTAAATTCTGCCATGGAGAGTAAATAGTAAAACTTTAAGTAGTTTCTCCATTTAGACAACTGAAGAGCATCAGGGGATTTTGAAACTGTATTAATGCATATGCTTTAAAATATAAGCTGAGTTTTCAAATTCTCAGGATTAATGAGGTTCCAATCTTTATGTCCATGGTGTGCGTGTTTGTGTGTGTGAGCTCAATACAGAATATCACAAGCAATGGGTTGTAAAATAAAGATAACAGAAAAGGAAACGGAATAATTTAACTTATATATCAGTGAAAATTTGGAAAGAAAACAAGAGTTTTAAGAACTTAAATTTACAAGTAAAGGAAAATATATGAAACTACACCAGCACCAACACATTAGAAACATGTCCTGCCCGTTACTAAATGTATCCTCCTAATGCAGGTGTGGCCATAGTTTCTGATAATACACTTGCAGTACCTTAAAATGTGCTTATCAAAAACTACGCAGGTTTTAGTCAATTAGCAGTTGTGTGTTTTATGCTTAGAAGTGATCCATTTATGCTAATGTTGTAGAGAGAGCATGCTTACTATGGTGGGAAAAATTATGTGGTTTTTAAAAAAGGTTATTAAATTAACTTTTAGCTATAAAAGGGGAATTTACTTAAGTACTATACACCTTCCTACCATCATTTAGAAAAATCTCTTTTGTGGAAGCTCAAAGATACAGATTTTGGAATATATTCATATGAAAATAAGGAAAACCAGAGGGATGTTGCTAGGATGTAATTATTTAGCACTGTTACAGACCTGAAGTTGAACGTGACTCTCTATGTACGTGTGTCTAAATAATGTAACCATAAGAACACACAAACCTTCTAGATTGAGGGATAGGGATAGAAAAAAATGTTCAGGGAAAGATAAAGGAAAATAAGCAAGAGGCTGAAATTATTTTCAAAATGTTACAGTGTATTTTTGTTTTCATTCTTTCCTGTTAAAAGTCTAATTTAATAGCAATGTTTCCATAAAGCACTGTTAAAACTTGACTCTAACGATCATATTAATTAAAATAGGTAACAGAACAAAAGTAACATAAGTAAAACAGTGTATAGTACTGTATATCTAATAGGGTAGCCATTAGCCACATGTAGCTATTTAAATCAAATCAATAAAAATTAGATATAATAAAACACTCAGTTTCTCAGCTGTACTAGCTATATTTCAAGGGCTCAGTAGCCATATGTTATCAGTGGTTTCTGTACAGATATAGATTATTTCCATCATCACAGTAAGTTTGACTGGAAAGCACTCATTCAGAAAGCTACACATTTTAATACAAAATCTTTCACTTTAATGAAAAATTTTTTTTTCAGAAATAAAACATGGTTTTTATTCAGTGTTTAGGGGGTATAAATCAAAGAAAAGGCTTATATGACATTTATTTCTACTCAAGTGGATAACAAAATCATCCCCTTTTTAATATTCTTCCTCCATTTTCCACTGAATTCTAGACTTAGGGATGTATATTTGTGCGTGTGTGTGTGTGAGTGTGTGTGTGTGTTTCATCCATCAAATGTACCTAAACATTTATTTTTAGCAACTGACTCACTCAAAGTGGCCAAACCTTGGGCAAGTAGGCAGTCTAAAGAGGCCTGCACTGGGGTTACCACGTGAGCGAGGGAATGCAGGGCGGTCAAGACCCCACTCAGGCGGATGAGGGAACTACTGTGTTGGACATGGCTGCACAGGTGGAGGTGGGTTTCTCCCCTCCGTGGAGCAGGCTGAGGCGGAGCTTAAATGAATGAGTAGGTCAAGGGCTACACAGTGCAGCTGACTGAGAGGCGCCCAGCACAGTCGGCCACGGCCTGCTTACCGCTTTGCAGGGTCTGCTTCCCTCCGGAGAGCACTCCGCTGGGGAGCATGCCGGTGGGCGTCAGGCCTTTCAGCGTCAGCACGCTCTCACTCTCTTCTCTGCAAAGGCGCAAAGTGGGGGCAAGGCATTAACTTTCTTCTAAGAAAAAGACAAGACTTAAAAGAAGACATGCATATAATAACTAACATTTACATCTATCTTGGCTCTGTCGACTTGAAAAGTTAAAACATTTTTTATAGTACATTCACATCGAGTTATGTCATGTTTACAATTACGAGATTGTGATCGATCAGTTTCTTCCGAGTGCTGGAGATACAGACAAGAGTTCCGATTTCATAAGCAGGCACCACGCGACACAGTGCTGGCTGTGCATTCTCCGTCGTGCCGCGCAGATGCGGAGAAAGAGCCAGGTGGAACGTTGATGGAACTTTTCCAGCAAGGCTCAGGAAAAACCCTGAAGCTGATTTGACTTGGGAGGGTAAACCAGAGACCGTAAAGGAGATTTAAAAAAAAAAAAAAAAAAAATCCATCTATGGTTTAGGAAGCTAGCAGTTACATTCAGGAGGCTGAGGAATTCTGACATTACATGATAAAAATGCAAAATAATGGCAACTAGCCAATAACACAACTAGTAAAGTTTCCCAGCTTTCCCTTTAGGCTACCTCTTTCCCCCTTGACTTGTTAATAGAAAAGTATTTTATTACTCATTATGAAAAATGTTTTATAATCTGTTTCATACACATTATCATTTCCGTTATATTTATTAATCACATCATAGGATTAATCATAATTATTTAACCTTGAAGTAGAATAATCTGACATAACCAAAAGTTTCTGTTTTTTTATATCTATGTTCATAGTATGTACATCTACCTACTGCATATTTTTATGTCTATGGGTCATCCAAACAGAATTCCTAAACTCCCCCAGACCTGTCTCTTCCATAATCTTTCTTCATTTCCATCCTTGAGCTAAGCTTCAAGACTTACCCATTGACTCCTTTTACCTCTCTCATGCCACACTTCTTTAGTCAGGAAATCTGAAGGCTCTACCCTCAGAATATTCTAGCATCTTCTCACAAAACTATTCCCTTGTTTCTTTAAAATAGCTTCATTGAGATAGAAGTCACCTATCATACAATTAGCTGATTTCAATTCAATCAGTGGTTTCAGTATATTCATAGCTGTGAATCCATTACACATTTTGGAATATTTCCATCACTCCAAAAAGAAACCCTTTGTCCATTAGCATTAGAGGTCACCTGCCACTTCTTTCAGCCCTGTATAGCCACTAAGCTACTGTCTATGGGTTTGCTTCTCTAGGTTTCATATACAGTCAACCCTCAGCTTTTGGATATCTTGGTTCCTGAACAATTTGGTTTTTGGCCAAGTTTTTCTCAGAAAAAAATATGTTTCCGCTGTCTAACAAAAATTTAGGGCTCAAATCTCTACCTGACAACCCTTTCATGCTGATACCTGTATGATCAAGTCACCTGTCTCTCAGGTGACAAAGGAGGTTGAGTTTTTGAACAAACTGCTTCTTTAACAGTTACCACTGACAACTGGATTGTTCCAGCAGCCTCTTAACTAGTCTCCCTAACTCCATCCTTGTCACGCTCTTGGGGCCTCTCCCTACCCCCACAACTGTCTCAGTGCAGCGGCCTGACCAAGCCTTTTAATATCTATATAGATGCCGACACTCCTTTTTCAGACTTTGATGGCTTCTCTCCCCATTATTAAGAGTGAAAATCGGAAGGTTTGGCAAGATCCTTAAAAAACGAGCTCCCAACCCACATGCCCCTATCTTCATCCATCTCTTGGACTGTGTTTCCTAGCAGTGTCCACTTCGCTTAGTGCTCCTCAGATAAGCCAGCTCTTGTCACCATAGGGCTCCGTGGCAGTTTTGTCACCCTCTCTGACCCTCTCTGACAGATGCATGGCTCCCTCCCTCCCTGCTACAAGTCAGCTCACTTAACAAAAATAACATGCACTTACTCTACTCCCTATCTCTTCTTGTCAATTTTATTTTTATCAAAAACAAAAACAAACAAAAAAAAACTGTACAGCTCATTTGCTTCCTTTTCGTTGTTGTTTTTGCTGCACTGACCACCGCATCCCACCCTGCTTCAGTGGGCAGGGGCTTCTGTCTGCTTTGTTCACAGTTGTATCCACAGTACCCAGCAGCACCTGGTGCAGAGCCGATGTTCAAATAGCAGATCCTAACCAAATGAGCCAAAGGAAGATAGAATGGGGAATGGCAGTATTAATCCACATTTTATATTTCTCTATCCTTCAACGGCAGAGTTTACTTGACATATTAGGTTTGAGATGGTCAATTAACCATTGTTTACTTTCATGCAGTGCTTCAACTCTTTCGGGTTTTTGCTGTCAAACCGCTAGAGAGTACATTAAAAGGAAATGTTCTGAATGCCAATAGAGGGATTTGGGAAAATGAAGAGTAGCTCTAAATATTTCCTTTGCGTTGGTTTTTAAAATCACGTTTTCTTCTCCCTTTCATGCAATTATTCTCCTCCTGTTTATTCATTTTCATTTTTTTAACTGAGATATAGTTGACATACAGTATATCAATAGTTTCACGTGCACAAGCTAATGATTTGATGTTTACATATCTTACAAAAGATCACCGCAGTAAGTCTAGTAATTATCTGTCACCATACAAAATCATTACAATATTGTCGGTTCTATTTCCGACGCTGTGCATTTCATTTCCATGGCTTATCCTGCTGGAGGCTTGTTCCTCTTAGTCCCCCTTCACCTATCCACCCACCAAAATAAAATTCACCTGTTTCTTCCTCTCTAAAAAAATCAAAACAAAACTGTGGCTTCTAGAAAATTTAAAGATGCGGCTTACATTACATTTCTATTAGAAAGCACTATTCTAGAGGGTGCTTGTCTTTTCCTCCTTCCCTCACTTGCCCCCTTGGTTAAAACCTTCCTTATGCTGCATTTCTAACCCTTGTCTCTCTCTCTCTGAAGCTCCAGGGCAGAACTTCTCACACCCTCGACAGGAATATTCCTCTGGCATCTGAGAGGAAAATGAGCCCAATTCAGCACACCACAGCTCCTTCCATAACACCTGTCAGATATTTAAAGGGAGGGATGCTTCCTCTTTCTTGGATAACAGCATTATTATCCTATCAATCTCAAGGGCTAGCAACACCTCTGTGGAATAGTCTTAGAATATTCTCTCTCCCTCATCACCTCCTGCATAGGTTAGGGTTCTTGTTGCAAACAACAGAAGCTACTCTGGCTAATTTTATTTATTTTTACATTTCTTTTGAAGATTTTATTCATTATTTTTAGAGAGAAGGGCAGGGAGGGAAGATGAAAAGGAGAGAAACATGAATGTATGGTTGCCTTTCACCTGCCTCCAGCTAAGGACCTGGCTGGAGACCTGGCTTGCAACCTGGTTATGCGCCTTGGCTGGGGATTGAACCAGTGACACTTGGGTTTGCAGACCGGTGCTCAATCTACTGAGCCACATCAGCCAGGGTCTGGCTAATTTTAATAGTACAGAGATGTATTAAAAAGATATTAGAGAGCGCATGGATCTGGAGAGCTAGCCTGGAATGTTCTGAAGCTGGGAGAAGTGTCCGTGGCCCATCCACACTGTGAGATCTGCTCGGGGAAATGCTGCCACTACTGTTTAGAGCAAACACCCAGGCTCATGCTGTTGCTGTGTGGTTAACCCAAAAATGCTGAGAAAGGGGTTTTTCTACTGCTGGCCCCTCAGATTCCATATCTGACAGAGGTACCACCGTCTTCTACCATGTGCTTCCTCACAATGCTCACTTTGAAAACAGAAGCCTTATGGATGTCTATTGGATTAGTGGTTCATAGACCACATGCCTGCACCTCATCTGCACGGACTGCTGAAAGACAGGTTTCTGGTTGTCCCATAATGGTGTGAACATGTAAGGACTGTGTTGGAAAGTTATGCCTGACGAGTCTGTACCACCATCCACATTCAGTCATTACATTTATCAACTGCTAGCTTCACAAATCCCTTCTCTTTTTCCCTTCCTTTGTACCTTTCCTCCTGTAGCTCAGTTTGGCTTGGATTATTCCAGGGCTTCCTAAATGTTCTTCCTGACACCAGTAAGTCATCTTGCTATTGGATCTTCACTGTCATTAATGTAAAAACAGTTAGAGCATGTCACTCATCCCATGTAGACCGCTCCCAACTCCCCATTTCCTACACACAAACTAAACGCTTTGTTTACCATGATATTTAGACCATCAATGATCTGGATTTCAATCCATTTACAGCCTCATTTTTTACTAGATTGTTTACTCACCTTCGACGTCCCACTGTCCAGCTCTTTTGAATACTTAGAATTCATTGACCACATAGTTACCTTTCACATCAGACTTTCATTAGTGCTGCTCGTTAATTGAGTGTGGACATGCTACTTAGCCTCTCAGTCTCAGTTTCCTCACTAAGATCAACCAACCCTGCCAATTTGCTCTGGAGATTCCTGTCAAGCGCATATACCATGGGGCATGGCACCTGGTGCTTAACCAGGATCTCATACAATGATGTTCCCTCAGAACTGTGTGACTGCGTTCTTGATGGGTTTTCAGTTTCCAGGAATGCCTTCACCAGAATCCTCTACCCAGTGGAACCCAGCCCATCCTTTACAGCACTCCTCCGTGTCCGCCTCTCCATGAACACCCCTTTCAGGAAATACAAGGGCTTTTTGTAGTCTTCTTCCACAGTGAAGCATCTCTTCATGCCATTTCATTATCTTTTATTTGTTTATTTTCTACATGTTAGGCATTACAATTGGTCGTACCTTTTGCTTGTCTTAGTATCAATATGTGGTACACATTTAATGCTCAATCTTTACTCAGCTTAATTTACTTTTTTCTCAATGTTATCCCCCTGTATTCTACAAATTTACTGAAATGCTTTAATTATAGAAGAGCTGTAAAATATGCTTTGTTTCAATTTTTCTTTCTATATGTGTACTTTTAGCCAAATCACTGATCATCATTGGTTCAAATGGATCATTCCTCAGCTGGCGACTAGTATGTACTAATTGGCAAGGGACTGGAGGGACTTCCCAATTTGAAGACCTACCTATGATTTACAGCATTGTTCCTAACACCTTCCTGTGGTTTGATGGCTAACACAGGCAAATATAATAATTTCATATTAAGAAAGGCTTATCCTTTTTCCCCTAAATGTTCCTTTATCTGGACATTCTGGAGCTGTTTTTCCTTCTCTTTGTAGTGATTTCAGGTATGAAATGGAATCAAGTGTTCACTGGTAAATCTGAGACACCCTCAATATGCAAGTGTTTACACAGAGGTATCAGCTGAGCTTAGGACCTTTCTAAAGCCCTTTTGCCCATAGGACATCTAGCCACACATGCCTCCTTGCTGGTCTTCAAAACTGCCAACCTTGTTTCTATCTAAGAATCTTTGAACTTGCTCTTACAAGGCCTTGCATCCTCTTAGCCCATATCTCCATGAAGGTCATCCTCACACTAACTCATTATTATTTCAATATTTCATTATTCAGAAAACTCTTTGTTGATCACATACTAAACTAAGTGCCTCACCTCCTCTCTTTCTTTATATCACTTTCTTTTATTTCTTTGTGGTACAGAATCAATGCTTTGAGTTTTATATTTATTACTGAGTGAATGAATAAATGAACCCTAAAAGTTCAGTTAAGCATTTGAGCAAAGGCAGCCTCATTGACTAAGTAGTAGGGAACAAAGCTGCTTTCTTTTCAGCTTAACATGACTTTTCAGGATTTGGCTGGCTACCACAGGACTGTTAGTGACTTTGATGTGATGATGTCTTTGAGAAAGGATGATAGACAATACTTGTCTTCCTTCTCATGGCTCTCTGATTGAGGCATCATCATTCAGTCACTCTTCAGTGACTCTACCAAAATTAGGATAGAAATTGCAAGAGGAGAAATCAAAAGAACCAGTGTAGTTACTCTATGCAAAACAACTGAGGCAAAAATTAGGCAAAAAAAAAAGGTGATAAAATTATACAATATGTAAATGGTCTATTTCCCAAGATCTTCCTATCACTCCTTTCTAATGTGTAATTGTGAATTGACTATATCCTCCTCATATATAAATATGCCATATTTTATGTTAAGTTTTGGAAGTGAAATACAGCTATTTTGTATTATCTAAAAATAGATAACTGAATTTAAGTACAGAAATTGTAGTTAATTCTCTTCAAGAAAATATTTGTTTTCTAAATCCAGGTTTAGAAATAACATGATTCATGGCCTACGTAAAAAATAACTACTACATGGGAACTGAAATATTAAATAACTATTTTTGTCTCTCAATGATATATTAGAATATAGACCGACTCACATGAACAAACTTTACGGTTGATGTTCATTTCCTAGAAATCTAGTGAAATGCACATAATAAAATCATCTTTTACCACAGAGCCAGAATGAAACATAAAAAGATTATAATAGCTTTTCCAATTTACCTCATGTTCAACTTATTGTTAAATAAATGTTTTAAAAGTCCAGCAGCAAATAGAGGGGTGAAATGTGAAACAGTGCATTGAGAAGCCTTCCCTATAGAAATAATTCAGTGTATTTCAATTTGACAAAAACAGTGAGAAACTGGTAATTTCACTTAAAAGAAAAAAAAAATAATTATGGTAAAGCAAATATCTTTTAGTAAAATATTTACATTAGCAGATTAAAGTATTAAAATGTTTATTAAGTGACACATAATCCGATTTAAGTCAGAAATAGAGGGAAAATGATCCTACCTGAGAACCGAGAACACACGGGCCATTTTGCCTATGGCTCGGATCTTGTTCCTGATCACCTCCTTCCGGGCTGCAGCGGTGGCCCCTACAGTTCAATACAGAGTCAACCGGTCAGTGCCTTTTAATATTACTGTAATTATTTTATAGTTTTTAATAAAATAGCCTGTAGTGAGCACAACTAGTATCTTCCCTCCACCCCCCTCCAAGAGAATTTATCTGTAAATCAATGTAAAAACCTATGCATTAGGCCTTAATATCTGGGATGTGATTCTTAAGAGGTCCCTGAAATGCCAAAGAGCAACTTTTGAGATTGCCAAGGGGAGGTGCGCAAGGAGCTAGCTGAAAACTCACTGAGCGGACAGGGTAGGTTCCTAACCTGCTCTTCTAGTCGAGTTCCCTTCTCTTACGCATATACAAAAGGAGTGAGCATTGGCAGGAAAAATAAAGGGAGTCACCGGGGTCTATTCATTCCCTGTCTTTATGCTGGGAAGGCTACATTAGGAAACTGCTTTTTCAAGCAGTTTGATCCCTGGAAGGGATCAAATTAGGGAGTCTCAACTCCTTATGTTCCTGGAACATCATGGATAATACTTAATGGCCACAGAAGAGTTATCTTAGCACCTGATACTTTTTCATCTTCTGGTTGGTTCACAAGTTTTCTAGAGGAAAAAGTGGAAAACTATCAAGTTGGATTTAGTGAGAGATGGTGATACATGATTTGTATTTTAGTACTTATGTAAGTAGGTTACACATAGGTCTGTCTGAATGGGTTTTATCACTCACTGTATTTTCCAAATGGAAAAAAGAAAATCTATCTAGGTTATTGTTATTATAAACATTTTCTTTTTTAATCACTGTTTTTAAAATAACACCATATGATCTTTCGTGAATCTGTCCTACTGTTTTCTTAAATTTCCAAGGCATGTTTGGGAAAGTGCAAGTCACAGTAATACAGTTTTCTTCATATTTTTATAATCCCAGGTAAAAGGGGTAAATCTTCCTTTCTATGTATACACTATGTGGAACTTCAGTAACGTAAATTTTGGCCTTTCAAGCTATGACAAGAATAAGATTTCTGAACTTTTTGGAAAAGAAAGATTTCTGGTGTTTCTCTTAGAGAGCTTTCAAGAATGTAATTTGGAGTGTTTTGCACTGCTTGTTGAGGGTAAATCAATCACCACCCTAAGATTTCTACAAGAAAGAAGACTCAAACCGACACTTGACCATAACTGAGAAATGTCTGGAGGAAAGGCCTCAGCCAGCTGTTCTCCACCCTGAGGAAGCAAGAACATAATGGGTGGCTTTCTTCTCCTGAATGGGTTAATTTGTCAAAGGTGATACTAATGTAGACCCATCATCTCACCTGCTCATGGGTGTGTCCCAGCGAGTAGCCTTCCTTTCACCTCCCCTCCCACCTCAAAGCCCTCAAACAGCCCATATGTTTTCTCATTTCTTTCTCTCTTGTGGCAATCACAACGTGATAGTTATCCCTCAACCTGGCTGTTTGGCAGGACGTAGTATTTCTGCTAGCTCTTCTGCCTGCTTATGAGTAAGGTTTAAATCCAAACGGGAAAAAGCCATTCTCCAATTCAATCTTTCTGAAGCAGAACCATGGATTCTCCTTCACTATTGGTTCCTAGAATTATACTCTTGGCCAGAACAATGGAAAGGAAAATGGGGTGGGTGTAGGAGTCCCTGCCTCAAACTTGATTCTGAGTTTTTAGAAATTTTTATCATCTCTGTTTTGTAAAAATTCTTCATACAACAGGTCCTGTCCTGAAGGCCATCTAAAAGCCTGAAATTTCTGTGCTTGGATTTTAGATAATTTATGATGAAGACTATTGAAAGGCATTTGCTAAGAAAAAAGAAACTGGATGGAAATTATTCTCCTTAAGGTAGATATATATATATATGTGCTCCACTATGTTTAATATTATCCAGTCCTATGGAGCCAGTGTACTCAGAGGTCATGATGTGCTAAGTGACGGAAATGATTCTGACCCTAGACAGCAACAGTATAGCCAGATGGTAAAATCCATCCAACAGACACAAAGAATGGAAAGTGTGGGAAAGCTCCAAAAATCTTGACTATATTTATTTGACTATATTTAGAAGCACAACAAGAAAAGCAATAAGAAGGGATAGTTAAGTGCCTAGATAGAAACTATGTATTTTAGAAAAATGAGAATGGGAAAATATAAAATAAAATCCATAAATATATAAAATATGTAAGAAAGGTAATTTCCCAGGAAATTTTCAATAAAGGACTTGTAAAAACCATACCTAGAGAAAAGAAAAGCAAGGGAAATAAATAATGTAGAATTGTTCTTCTGAGCTGGATATTAGCCAATGCTCAGCGAATGCTCAAATATTAAATTTTCTACATAAAATGAACATTCTGACAGAGTCTGTTGATCATTCCTTACTTTTTTCACATCAAATGACTTACTGGAGAGCACATAACAGGAATTTTACTTTATGTCTTCATACTTGTGTACCCAACGATGTGATTCTCCACATCTATATCACCATCCTTATGAAGAAATGCTATCTCTTTTTTGATTTCTCAATAACCCTTCTTATAAATTTAGAACATATCCATTAAAAAAGTCATTAATCTTATTATTAATCATAAACAGTAAGAAAAACCATCAAAAAACTGTCTCAAATATCCTGGGATTATCTTCAATGTTTTCCAAATAACCCAAATCAGAATTAAACTAATGCCACACATTTATAACCTCACATTTAAAATATTCTGATAAAACCTCTGAATTGACATGTAATTGAACTCAAAGGAGCTAAGCAACAGAAGGAACGACTTAAGTTCAGATATAAAGGCCATGCATATTTTGTATTGCTATTCCTGGTTTTGGTTATTTTCCAAAGGTCATTAAAACTCTTTTTCAAATACTTATGTTCCAATGCAAATCCTCACAGTCCATAATTCAACAGAAAGATCAAGGCAAATAACATGCTTTTCAGAATTTTACTAGCTGCAACATGCAAATATAATGTCATAGTCAACACTTTTGATACGTGCTCTATTTAAGTTTGAAAATGCACAGCAGCAGATTAAGTTAAAATTCAGTATATTAAATAATGAAGACACATGAAACACCTTTTACATGAAAAAATGTGGTAACTATTTTTTGTCAATAAGAATATAGTCACTTATTTTAACTTGAAAGTGCAAAACTGAAAGGCAGAGAGGCAGAGTTTTTTATGTTTAAAAAATGAATAAATTTAATCAAAATTTCATTTTGTGTTTCCATTCAAATAATAATCCCCTCTCTTTTTGGCTTCTGTCACTCTGTACCTTTTAAGCTCTAATATTCTTTTATGCCTGGGGTATTATGGTACTATTTCTAGAATCTAGACAACCCTGCACACTCAATTTTCCTCAAAGGGGAAGAGGCTAATGTACAGACAAGGTGATCTTTACAAATTTGCTTTTAATATGTGTCCTTCCTGGCCTAACTTAGCACCTTGCTGACTTCTCACACAGATGTAAAGGTATCTATGCCAAATGGCCTGCAGAGAGTGTTACATCCTCACAGGGTGACTTCAGCCTCAGAAGGGAACTCGAAAACTGTAGCGGCACCGCAGCGCTGAGGGGCCAAGGGTGGGGTGAAGAGCGATTCTTACCACATGGCCATCTGCTGCACATTACAGGTGCTGGCTGTCCTCTGCTCACAGTTCCCGCCCTTGAGCTGCGACTATAAATTCCTCAGTTTTAGCTGAGTGAGGGGTGTGTGGAAAGTACTATGTTGAATACAATTTATAACTCAAATCATTCATTCAAGTGTTCTTGTGAATCCTATCCTATGTAGCCTGTGGTGTGCCAACTGCTACCTACAGACGCCAAGAAGAAAGTGCGGCCCCTGCTTTAGGAGAGAGAGCTTGTGAGCATGGACTGTGACACACATTAGAGTGGGACTGCATCGGGATGCTGTCAGCTGGTGAGAGTATAACCGAGCAAATCTCATGCTCGGGAATTTCATTTTGGAAGCCTGGAATTAGCTGCTGGGAAGAGAAGCATCTGTACCATGGAAATCTGCAAATGCCACCAAGCAGGGCCATTCCCCCTGGGAGGCGGGCTGTTAGACATTCACCAGCCCACCCCTGGGAAGAGGCGTTAGTCCCTGGAGGTGTGAGAAAGATGTTCCTGGAAACAATGAGAGTTGAAGGATCTTGAAGAATCGGAGTGGAAAGGATGAGTGTTCTCCACAGAAAGGAGAATTCTCAAACACAGAGGCTGCAGTGAGAAGTCTGGTGGAAGGGAGTCTGGGCACCTTGGGGTGGGGTTGGTGAGAGATGAGAATTGGGGCTGGGGAGGTGGCTGGGATTGAACTGTGAGGGCTTTAGCACATCAATGTGTGGAAAGGAGCTCAGACGTTAGCATACACTTACGGGAGATAAACTGAATTTACTTTGTCACTCACAGCCCTCAAAAAACAAAACAAAAAAAGAAAGAGAGAGAGAAAGGAAGAAAGAAAAAAAAAATTAAGATGATAGCTAAGGTCTCTAAAGAGGTATGGGACAAAGCAAATATAGTCTAACATTAATTGCAACAAGTGACAGTTATCAACTATAAAATTCTTTCAACATTCCTGTATATTTGAAACACGTTGTAATAAAACTATACTCAGAAGAGCTTAGTTTTGAGTGAAAATACAGAAAGCAGCTTTGGGAAGAGAGGGCTCTCTGTCTCTTTCATTCTTTGTGTTACATGGGGAACGCATGAAGTCACAGATGGAGGCCAAAAAGACAAGTTCCCAGGGCCTGTGCCATGGAACCCCCCGCCCCCCTGCCAAGCTGCCTTCTGCTTCTGCAACCAGCCCCAGGAGAAAATGGGACTGGTCAGATATTGTTTTTACACTCCCAATCTAACAGAGTCCAACTGGTTTCAATACCTTCTTACAATGATAAAAATTGAAGATGACCAGCTATATACAAATTTCAAACTCAAATATATTATTAGAATGTGAAAAAGCAGCTTTAAAAAAATGTTATTGTTTTCTCTTTAATAGAAGCAGTTTTCCCCATTATTATATTGGCCTCAAATGTTCTAGTTATGTTTCTTTCTTTCAAGGACTCTTAATATAATGTATCCACACCGTATTTTTTAAAATAAAAATGTTACAAATAATCATTATATAAAGTGTGTATATACACTAACATTTCATACTTTTTTTTTTTTTTTTAAGATTTTATTATTATTTTTAGAGAGAGGGGAAGGGAAAGAGGCAGAAAGACATCAATGTATGGTTGCCCTTCACCTGCCTCCAGCCACAGATCTGGCTGGAGATCTGGCTTGCAACCTGTTTATGTGCTCTGGCTGGGAATCAAACCAGTGACCCCTGGGCTCACAGGCTGGTGCCTTATCCACTGTGTCTCCAGCCAGACATTTCATACTTTTTCAACGGAAAGAAATTTGAAGCCTATTAGTAAAATATAAGCTTCAAATTTTTCAACTTTTATTTCTAATTCTAAGAAAACATTACAGAAATTCACCACTTTTCCATATTTGTTAAAAGTTAATGAAGTCTACCTGTAGGAAACCTATTCTACTTGAAAGCAAAATTTTATCATGGTTTATTATTACTAAGCAGAGTTTAGACATGCCTCAAAATTTTATTTAGTTGTGAAAAGAGCAATGACTGAGTTTGAATAGAGGCTATTGATGGAACAAAGCATGAGGTAATGAGATAAGAAATATCTTTTAGTGTGTTACATTAAAGACAAAAATTGGTTTGGTTCAATCCCAAATCAGCACTTTCGAAATACAAGACATAATACAAAGGCAAAATATGACTTCAGATGCCTCTCAAAACATTACATGATGATGAAATTATAATTATAGAGACTGTCTTATTTGGGAGAATGCATGTCCAAGTTGGCCCCTATTAAAAACAAAAACAAAAACAAAAACAAAACAAAACAACACAACAACTATAGGACCAAATCCTGAGCTATATAATCCCTAAACTTTATCTATTCTGTCTTTTCTTTCCCTAATCTAGTTTACCAATAATAAATATTGACATTCTATATCCTAACAAAGTGATGTTATCTAAAGGCACCCAGTTTTGTTCTCAGCTCTAAGTGTAAACACGTGCTTTATCACATTTCCTAGACCAACAAGCATTTGTGTCCTGGATTCAGGGACAGTATGGAAGCACTGAGTAACTGTGTTCACTCTGATGAAGGAGGTTTAAAACTAGCCTTTACCTTTGTTGCTCATGCATCCACAAAAGAATATCCTTCATAAACTACGACTGCCACCTCCCAGTTTAAACAGTTGTTGTAGAGAATGTATTTAATATTGCATATTGTCATTTTAAAATAAATGACCATTATACTTTTTAAAAAACCAAGAGCATATAAATATCTTAGCAATTTCATTCCAATATTATCCATTAAAAGACAAAAAATGCATGAATAAGACATTTATTGGTGTTTAGAAACCTTATGTTAGTTTGTTTTGTTTGAAATTGTATTTCCATTTCAATTTTCCTGTTTTTTATGCTAGTGAATTATATATTCCTACTTTAAGATATTTTTATCACCATACTTTTATGAAAAACATTGAGAAATTTAATTAAATTAAAAAATATTCCTGAGGTAGTAAGACCCCAAGTGTTTAAAAGTTCCTTTGTAATCAGTATCACAAGTATTAGTTGTATATAATAGAGCTAGATAGCACAAATAATATATGACAAGTATCTACAAAAATTTAAAAAGCATATAAAATTTCATTGGAATGCATCCTTAATGATAAGCCTGCACTGCCTTGATTAAGATGACTTCCTAGACTCTGAGTTTTTCTAATTTGTTTCTAAGTACTCTAGTACTAAGCCTGTCAAAGCCATGTTCATAGTAGTTATGTGTAGGGAGACCTGTGCTTTCTACTACAATGGGAGAGGGCACCTCTTGAAATGTGTTTGGGTAACCCTGGTAATACAGATATTCTGGCATGAAGACTGCTGCTTTATTAAGAATTTGATCAGTCAGTTTCTAGAGTTGATAGTTGCTGGAAGATCTCCTTGACTAGCCATAACCTGGGAAACCTCCTCGTCCACTTAGGGTCAGTCAATGCTGGTGAAAATTTAGTCCAAAGACATTGTTAGGAGCTGCCCCTTACAAAATAGCTATATGCATGTTTACACAGGTTATTCTATTAGGCAGAGGAAAACACCTTCTGTGTAACAAAAATTAAAAAAAAATTTAAATTAAAAACAAAATTAAAAGTGAAGACTATAACCTAAAACTTGGAATAAATTTCTGATTTTGATTCTAACTCTATTATACTATACACCCACAAGTAATAAAATGAGGACATGATGGCCACTCACTCCAAATCATTGCAAACCACATACTATTCTGAATTTCTTCCATATGTTTTTCAGCTCAACTAAAACCTCAGCATGTAATAAAACTTGCAATAGTGTGATGTTTGGCATAAGGCTATTTTGTCTTATATCCCATTTGAAAGCAACAGAAGATCCTTCAAGATATATATAAGAGTATATTTGAGAATGCATATTTCAAATTGGCCCTTACAAAGCTATAGGGCCAAACCATGTGATGTGTTATATAATCCCTAAACTCATCTTTTCTTATCTTCTTTTCACTGCCTAATATATATATATATATATATATATATATATATATTTATATATATATATATTTATACACACACACACACACATATATATGTAAATGTAAATATATGTACATTTTTTACACACACACACACACACACACACATATATATTTAAGTCTCTCCTGTCTAATGGACTTGAAGGAGGGCTAATATAACCTAGAGTACACTTTTTACTATTTATCTTGTCATAAAACATTCTTTGACTAGGAAGTCTCAAAAATGTACAGACTATTTACAAATGCGAAATACCAGTCAGTATTTGAGTATCTTTCTTCTTAGTTAAAAATTACTTTTGTTTACCAGCTCTAATTGATTCTATGGACTTCTGTTCTTCAAGACTCTGTTCCACCTGTTCAATGGCTTCTCAGTAGAGTTGCAGAAATTGTCTATAAGCATAATTCTAACTTGAGTGGGAATTAAAGACCTGGATGTAGACAGAAAGCTTCTGTTGATTTTTCAAGAAACTATCACATCGTTAGCCTATGCCTTACACAGGCTTTTTCAGCTTAATATTGTCACCAAAGAAGAAACAAATAACATCCAAAATCCTACTTTTATGGATCTCTTTTCATGATAGAAATACAGCAATTTTATAAATTGACGAGAAAAGCAAAATGGAATGACAACAAATGTCAAGTGAATAATGTAATTTTTTTTTTTTTTTTTTGTCTAAATGAGAAACAATCATCGTACCTGGATACATAATCTATGAAGAATTACTCTGGATGTAGATGAGGCTATAGCAGTTAAAAACCTATTTATTAAGTACCTAATTGTGCATTGCATGCTAAGTGCTAGCAAAATGCATTTGGACTAGAACTTAATTCTGGACCCACATTTATAAATTGATCAAATAGTAGAATATTTTAATGTTATCTCTGAAAATATAAAAACCAAAGGAAAAGATGAACAAATATAGTGGAATACTGTTGGACTGTTTCATGTATTACACCCTGATAGAAAGTTAATTGAGCACCATTTGATAGCACAATAATGAAGCAGAATTAAAGAATTAATGCAGTTCCTCCATCTGACAGCAGAAGATGGCTGAGGCTCTGGCATGTACTCAGTTTTTCTGAAACAAAGTCACTCAAAGTTCTCATGCTGCTGCTATTCAACACCTGTGTGTTGCATCAGTCCATGGGGGAAGCAGTGAGGTTTTGTCCAGAAGGAAAGACAGGGAAATGAGCATTAGGTTCTAGCCAATGATCAGTGCTCAGGCAACTGAAAGAAGCAGGACAGTTCCCAGGTCAGGAGACTTGAACATCACTTAGGATGAGTCTAAGGAACAGAAAGGGTACATTATCTGCCTAAGGTCACCTGCTGGAAATGGTGATCAGAGCCAGGATACATGGGCGGAAGAATGAAACAAGTAACATGTTCATTCATTCTCAACATTCACCAAACACACATGCCTGGTACATGATTAAGTGCTCAAAAAGTTTTGTTATTATTATTAAGAATAAGTAAAGAATTATGCAGAAAAAAATATTCAGTTCTGCAGACTGTAAATTGATTGTGTGATCTTCATTACTACATCAAGCTGCCTAAGATGGAGCCTCATCTGCGTTTTATGTCTGTCAGTCAGGACACAGGATAGACTCTGATGGTTGTAAATGCACTAAGGGAGAAGGCAGGCTAGCAGCTAGGATGATGCTGGTTTGGCTTTGAGTAAAACAAACAAACAAACAAACAAAAGACCACCCCCACAAGACAGGTTGACCGAACAGAATCAAAATTTCTATAGATTCTAGGCAAAACTGGGAGAAAAGTTTTATAGCTTCTTATGAACTAGGAGTAATAACAAAAAGTAAAACATGTTTAAAGGAGTATAAATAGATTACCTCATACAAATATTTTAATATTTCGATTTTTCTGAGCAAACAATTCCACTAAAAAGGAGGCTTTACAAACTGCAAACCTGTAACACTAAGTCTGCTGAAGCTGTTGAATCAATTATTATTTAGTCTCATATAAGTACAATCTCAGGTTGAGAACCGGGACCTATAAAATGCATTAGTATAAAAGGAATCACAAAGTTCTGCCAAAAACATAAGAGAAATATAACTTCTTTTCTTATGGCATCAATTTTCAGTAAGTTGGCACTACTTCCTATAGTTCTCACAGTGAAGAATGCCTTTTTCACAATAACTTCAACCTTGGTGAGCAGTAATGATTTTCTAAGACACAGATAGGTATATATCCATCATATCTCTGCCTTCATTAAAGAAAAAAGTTCTCTACTTTAATTCCTTTCAAATAAAGACTGAGCTCTGTCTTAAAAGTCCAGCCACTGTGAAACACTGATGTAACCTGGCAGCTGAGGAGAAGAGACTGGAATGTACATTTGTGAACTATGACGACTTCACTGTGCTAGTCAGTGGGGGACACTAGATGCTGTTGAGTGAGAATGTGTACTGCATGGCCATCACACTCAAAATGAACGAGCAAATGGAACAACAAATCTGTATCAGAATGCATGTAAAGCTTGAACATTCCTCCACGGAAACTATTTGGATGATTCAGGGATGATTCAGAAGGCCACAGCTATGGGCAACTGGTGACTGGCAGCTTTATTATGACAACGCGCTCATTCGTGAATCACATCTAGTGCACGCACAGATTTTTGGTGAAACGTCAAATTATGCAGGTGACTCAGACCCCCAAGATTTGGCACCTGTGACTTCTGGCTTTTCCCAAAACTAAAATCACCTTTGAAAGGGAAGAGATCTCAGACCTTCTATGCATGTGATTCAGAAAAATATGAAGAGGCATCTAATGGTGATTGTGTGAGGTCCCAAGAAGGTGCCTATGGTGAAGGTGGCTGAGGCGTCATTGTCCTATATACAATGTTTTTGTACCTTCTTCAATAAATGTGTCTATTTTTCATATTACATGGCTGGATATCTTTGGGACAGGCTCAGTACATTAAGGTTTGTAGAGTGCATGCATAGTTTCCCTCTTATTATGTAACACAAATTGCATAAATACATTTCATTGAAGTATATGCTTAGATATGCAATAGCTAATGTTTACTGTAAGTTAGCCAATGTCACCATGAGCTGATGGAGGGCTGGGGCACTACAAATATCAATGGTTTTTAAAGCTGTGTAAAAATATTGTATATGTGCATATATTTCTGGAAATAGAAATCTGAAGTATTTTCTAGAGTACTACTTTACTGTGAGTATAACATGCTAGCCAATGGTGAAGATTATCCCATTATCAACCAATGAGGTATAAGAGGGATATGGCTGGTTTTAACTTTCAATTTGTTCTACAAAGTTTGCACTTACATGCAATGTGAAAATTGTCCCAGGTTAATAAAAAACACATTTGTGCAAAATCATGGCAATATAATATGAAGAGAAAGTAGTACTTTTAATGTCTATGTTACTGTATCATTTTAATTAGCAACTTAAAAAGGATTTTAATTATTGTAATCAAATGTTCAAAGCCAGATTTGACATACTGATTACAATATGAATGCTAACAGACACACTTTGGTTTGTTAAGGCTTCAAACTAACTATTGATAGCCAAAAATATGATGGGAAGGTATATATACTCTACTACCTAGTAAATGCCCATGCATTTTAAACATGTTTCTTTTTTCTTTTCTTTTTTTTAAAAATTTTATTGTTGTTGTATTACATCCATTCCCTTTTTGCTCCCCTCTGTCCCCCTCCCCACCCACCCATTCCCCCCAAAGTCAATCCCACCTGTTGTCCATGTCCATGGTTCCTTTATACTAGGTTCTTGTCTAAGCTGCTCCCCTTCTTTGCCTCTGCCTCCCCCCTCCCCCCAATCCCGTTCCCCATGACCACTGAAGGCCTTTTCCTTGTATTCATATACTTGGTTCTGTTTTGCTTGTTGTTAGTTTTAATGATATACTGGATAATCAAATTTGTTTCCTTTTTTATGGCTAACAATGATGAAAAAGAGCAAGTTAACTGTACTATAAAGAATACCAAGTATAGAGCCCTGGCTGGTGGCACAGCGGAGAAGGTGCCAGCCTGTGAACCCAAAGGTTGCTGGTTCGATTCCCAGCCAGGGCACATAACCAGGTGGCAAGCCAGGTCTCCAGCACCTGGATGAAACATACACTGATGTTTCTCTCCCTCTCTGTCTCTCTCCCTTCCCCTCTCTCTAAAAATAATAAATAAAATCTTAAAAAAAATAAAAGAATATGGAGTACAAACAGTACATTTACAGCAACAAAAAATAATTTAGCTTCTACATTACACACTTAAGTATAAATAATTGAAAAAGATCAACAATAAACTGAAAGTTAATTAACAAGAACTGGAGAACGAATTACAAAGCCTTTGATAAAATACTGAATAATCTTTGTTTTTATAAATGTCTTCCTTTTCCCTTCTTGAATTATATTATGAAAAATTCAATTATAAAAAAGATAAGGGAACTTAAAATTGGTAAATTAATACCCATCTTTATATATAATTTCCTGAAAAAATTATAATGGATTTCTCATATGGACCTACTTCCCACAGCGGTAAAACACACAAAAATGCTTTTCTTTTCCTTTTCGATAGTTGAAGGGGACAAAAATGATGTCCTCTGTGCACCTTCCTTTAGCTATCAAATTTCTTCCTGCACTACATTCTCAGATCAAACTCTGTTTGTTAGAAAAAGATATTTCATAAGTATTTTTACATAAAATATAAACATAAAACAAAATAGAAATAGAATACAATATTAAATTAAAATACTCAATTTATTCTTTTGGCCTTTTAAAATGATTTCACTTTTCTTTTTTAGCTATTATAAAAATAAAATAAATATTGCTATTTGCCTCCTTTCAATAATCTGATTATCTGACAACCCAAGTTTTAGCCTAATATTTTATTTCCTTGCCAGACTTACATCTAACAATATTTTCCCGCATTTAATGAATGTATTTTTAAACAGTTGCGCCTGAACTTGCTACGACACTCCTAGTTCTTGTCTCACTCCATCATTCCTTTCACCTTCAGTTGTTTATCTTTCTTCTTCAGCTTCATCAAGAAGGATTAACCTTAATGATCCATCAGTCCTTGATTTTCTGACATTTCCTTCCACATCAGCAACGTTGGAGGCCTATTGCATTCCTAATAGATTTGACTACAGTTTTTAATTCCAAGCCTCTGTCACAAACCCAGAGTTTGTTCTCCATTTCCAGGACTCCATTTCCAAATCCTGCTGGGGCATTTCACTCAAACTCTTACCTGTGACTGAATTCATCTCTCCTGGAGCTTAGGAGTCTTTCCCTAAATGTTCTTACCCTCTGAGGCACTAGGTTGAACCATCCAAATCAACTTTGGTTCCTGTTGCCCCACTGCTGCTGTAGCTGTTAAGTCCTGGAACGGCTCTTTGGAATAGCTCCCTTTTTATTTTATTCTTAACACTGTCGTTGTTCAGATCCAAACATCTCAACTTTCAGATACTTTATTAAGTTCCTAATTATATCTCACTTATTCTTGGTTCCTTGTCTAAGCCTTTTCTAGGCTTAGGGAAAGTATTTGCTTTTTTCAAATACTGCTTTTATTAGGTTATTCTTCTGCTTACCAATGGTAGGTTATACCTCAGTGCTGACAAAATAAAGATCCTATTGCCACTCTGCTCCTTAGAGCTCTTTTTGTTTTTGTATGTCTATATACTTCTATTTTTTATATTAAAGGTTGTTATTTTCTCCCCATCATTACAGAACATACATTTTTTTTTTTTTTTCCATTTTTCAGATCGGGATCCTAAAATACAGAATGCTGGAACAACTCACTCAGAAAATGATAATAACAATGGACACAAGAAGAACTCTTAAGGGAATGGCTCGAAGTTTGTGTGCTGCTAGATGCACAAAGCAGAGAAGGGTTTTCAGAGGAAATTTATCTCAAATATTCAACATGGCAAATGTATACAGTTTTAACAGAGAATGGCATAACCAAGCCCTCTTCCTAGAAGTGCTCCTCAGGACCAGTGAGATGCTGTGCTAGTCCCACCAATTCCCAACTTTGAACTTTTAAAAGTTCTGTGTAACTTTTTAAAGCTGGACAGAAAGAAGTGGAGAGACATGCTGGAACCCATAATATTAGATATGAAGAATCATCTAATAATTCAAAGCAGATGATGAGAGATAATATTCTCATGTACAATTTTGATGGTTTGTTAAAGGCATGCAAAGAACTGCTCTGATCCCACATTCAGGGGTTTGCCTGTGGTTAACATCAGGATAAGGCAAAAATGTGGATCACGGATGAGAGTTCCATCACCATGTGGAACTCTTTAGATGAAGGCAAGAGACATAAATTTTAATTTAATATTAGTCTTTCTAGTACAGCTTGAAACTGTATTTGGCTAGAAATGTATTTGTTTTATTATTTTTTTCTTTCTTATTCTAAAGGATTTCAGTTTCACCTCCACAAGTCCTTAGCCAGACTTATCACATGTCATAGTCTCAAACATAATTTGTATATACACGTAAAAAAAGTGATCTCAGAGTCTAAGATTTTAGGCTCTAAAAGACAGATGCACATAAACAAATATTTCGAACTCAAACTGTCATAAGGTTTCTAGTCCTTACGGGTACTCCTGCCTTCTCATTATAGGAGACTTTAAAAGAGCATTTGTGATGCAAATTGCTTGAATTCTGTCAGCTTTGGGATCTCTTCCTAATCCTGGGTCTGAAATAAGTCCTCTTCGTTAATGAGAATCAACTACCAAATGGGATACACATACTTGGATTTCTTCCCTCTCTAAACGTTCTGGCGAATACCAAACCCAAATTGAAACCACGTTATAATATTATCATCCAAAATCAGAAGTGGAAACAGGAAACAAAGACCCCAATACATATAAATTAGATCCTCAAAAGACATTCATTGGCATTAAACTGCTTCAAGACTTTACAAGATAATAGAAGTTTTGTATTTTATTTTGAACATAAAAGGACCACAGACCAATTGAAAACAGCAAACTTTTCCTAGGTAGGCTCTCAAATTCCTTCATTTTGTAAAGCAGAAGCTGAGCAGGAGAGACTCATGAGTGATTTCCACGCAGCAGAAGCCTAGGTAAGCCAGAGGACCTTTTGTCTGCTCTGATCCCAGTGCTTTTATCATCGTGAAACAAAACTTCTCAGTAAACCACAGTCAAAGGAACAGAATGAAACTGTTCTATTTGTAGCTTATTTGACTTCATGGCCAAATAATAATGCAAAATAATGATTTATTTATTCTATAGTATATTTAACAGAACAAACTAAAATATATATATTATGTCTAGTTATGAACGTTCTTCTGGTAAAGAAAAAAAAGCATCAGGTTGTTTCAAAGGAAAAGGTTTCAAACACTGCACCCACAGGTGGTGAAGAGTTCAAGAGTCTGAGAACCAGGCAGACATTGGTTTGAATCCAGGCTCTCTTACTTCGCTAGCTACATAACTTTAAGCTTGAACTTCACCTCACCACGTCCTAATCTCTTCATATGTAAAACAGGGAGAATCATAGTACCCATATCAACAGGTTGTTCTGAGGATTAGCGATATCAATCACCAATATATGATAGTCAATAAATGTTTTCATCGAAAAGGTAAAATGGGTAGGGTTAATATATGTAAGCAGAATGACAGCTACCACAGGTTAGCTGTTGTCATCATCATTAAATGGTAAAAGAGAGCTGACAGAACTTGAAGAAGAAGCAAAATTAACCCTACACATTTCATTCCGTAAGGAAATGAGAAGCACTCCCATTTTCTACAGATTTTATGGACGCTAAGAATTCCACCTAAGATACAAAGGTAAGCCATGGATAGTAAAGACATCTTACTACATTTGACTTTTCAGCTGATGTTGGATGTGCAATAAACTATTGAGAAGGGCTACACCTAGCCACCCTCAAAATAGAAAGCAATTAAAGGCAGAGCTTGAATTAAGCCCTTTGATGTATGGATTTCTGTTTCCACCTCTAGAGCCAATAAGCCTAGGAGTCTGATAAGCAGAGCACAGGGCAGCCTCCAGCGGGACAGACCTGCAGGCTGCACAGGGTGGGAGGACAGGGTGGAAACTATCCTAAGGTTGAAAATAACATTACAAAAAAAAGGCAAAGAAGTTTCAATAAACTATAGTTCCAGAGAGAGTCAGTGAGTTCTGGGGAGTTTTACAAGTTGTTCTTTAAGCACCTTTCTATAGTTTTTGTGTCATATTAAATAAAGTACTAAAGGATACTGATCGTTGTTTACTCTGAAATGTAATATATTCTAAATTAAATATACTTTTAGAAAATACTTTTGCTTTTTTTCTCCCCACCCCTAAGAGGGCATATATATAAGATATGCGCTAAAAGGTCATGTTTAGAGATCATAGCTCATAGCTTTTTCTCTGCAGGAATGACCTAAGATTTAAATGTGGCAGACAGCAGGATGATGGCCATGGTGGGGAGGGGGTATTGGGTCGTAGAGGGATTGAAGAAAAAGGACTCATGGACATGGACAACAGTGTGGTGATTGCCACAGGGGTGGCTAAGGGGGATAAATGATAATGGAAAATAGAATCCAATAATAACCAAAAATAAAAAAAGTAAACATAATATGATCCAGTTAAAAATTGAAAAAAATAAAATTAAATAAATGTAGCAGAGTGAGATTTCACTTTCTAAGTGGTCTGCTTAGAAAGAAAAAAATTCTTCTAAATGCCTTGAAAAGGACATTCACTTCTACAGTTGGAATTAACAGGCTAAAAAGCAAGTCCTGGTGAACAAAGCACACTGATTGAACTAATTACTTGAAAGCAGAGTGGGTCAAAAAATATATCCTTTCCTGTAAGTGACTGAGAAAGTGGATAATAATAACTCACTTTAAATGAAGTAAACAGTGAGCCGTGGTAATACTGAATGGTGTAGAAATACCTGTACTGTTGAAATGTGCAGCCATTTTTGGCTACAATACCTGGCACGTAGCGCTCAATACATTTACTGAGCAAATAGATTAATGTATAATTACAAACCTATGCAGGTCTACTTATTCTATACAGTATGATACATATTTATTATGTTGTCTACATTATAATTATTGGCCAATGAACTTGACTACAATAGAGATTTGTCAATAGAGAAGTATCACTGTGTTCATGGTAATTAAATTTTCTTTTTGAGGAATAAAAGAAAGACAGAGAAAGGCACATATTGAAAAATGTTTGTTGACTTTTAAGATTTCGATTTTATCAGGTTACTGTTTCCTTTAGGAAAAAAGTTTCTGCCATCATGAAAATAGTACCTCATCTGTTAGATGATATTAGTACCCACGGAAAAGTTAAGAGTCGCAAACTGTGGCTATAACATATGAAACACCTAGAGTCCAGTAAAGCACAAAATATCCATTGATTCTTTAAATAGTCCAAAATATATAAACATATTTACTCAAGTTTTTACAACTATTCTTTTGGTAATTCTAACCTTGTAAAAGTGTATATGTACGTATGTAGGTACATTTGTATGGATGCATATATGTGTGTATGTGTGTGTATAATTTTCTTTCTCCCTCCTTACATTGTACCTACCTTGTAATGTGATCCATGACTCGAGAACAGTAAATGGAGACTAGTAATGATGACAAGTTATAGAAGGAGGAAAATTATGAGATGGTAGGGATAACTGTACTACTTTAAATTTACCTAACTATACAGACTAAATTGGTATGAGTGAGTAAACACTTTCATTTTACTTTTGCCTGCAGCATTAGGTACTTTGCCATTATAGATGTCACTGGTATTAAACCCAAGTGAATATTAAATCGTGCTATTCAGAAATAACTTTCAGAAAGGGCCACTTTCTCTTTTCACTTTACCTATACACAATTTTTAAAGGTAAAGATTTTATCCATTCAAACTTGCCACAAATCTGTTTCTCCTGCCACCTTCGCCCTTTATTTTATAATTTGTCTCAGTTTATTAGTATTAGCTGTTTATGTATCGGTTTAACAAGACTGCAATTTCATCAGGTCATAGGAATCTTGGAATTCTGAATGCACCACACAGAATAGGTGCTTATTAAATGATAATAATGTGTGCCCTTGCACTTTCCTCTTCTAACTACATTTTTGCTACTTTTCATCATTCCATTCATTCACTTTCATAAGAACCAGAGTAATTTTTCTCTCCATCTTTAACCCTGTCAATCTTTCTTTTACAGAGCAAACATACTTTTCTAGGATAACTGAATACAAACAGCATCTTAAAAAACAATACTTTAAAACCTCATAGCTTATTCATTACTTGTTAGAGTTACAAAAATATTGAGATTTACATAAATACTACCATATCAATGTATAAATGTCTGCTATTATAGACATCAAAATTTGAATAATTGTGAGGAGCAACCTCACTTAAAATGTACTTTTAATTAAAAGTTTACCCTGGCCCTGGCTGGTGGCTCAGTGGATAGATGCCGGTCTGTGAACCCAAAGGCTGTTGGTTTGATTCCCAGCCAGGGCAACATAACCAGGTTGCAAGCCAGGTCCGTGGCTGGAGGCAGGTGAAAGGCCATCATACATTGATGTCTCTCTCCCTTTCTCCCTTCTTCCCTCTTTAAAAATAATAAATAAAATCTTAAAAAAAAAAAAAAGTTTACCCAGTAAATGGTAACATTTGTTCAAAAAAATAAAGGATTACATTTTTTAAATCAAGAAGTCCAAAAAAGTTACCTAGTAATGTGAGATATTAAAAAATGGTTACTAAAATAGTTCACTGCTTAATGTTTTCAGGTTAATGAGAAAATTCTCTCATGGTATTTGTTTCTTATTATTTTTTCAAAGCAAATAGAAGCGATAATATTTCATTCAATCTATGTTGCAATCTTTTAAAAATCCAAATCTTAGAAATTCACCCATAGGGTTAGCTATGAGACACATATAACTTATCTGGTAAATTTGCACAAAGGTTTCAGACTCTTACCATCAAATCCATCTTCTTCCGATCCAAGCTCATCATCTGAACAGATGTTAAGAACATTTACCAGCATCTCAGTCACTAAAGGGAAAAAATAAAACAACAAAAAAAGTCCAGATTTTCTATCATAAACTTAATTATGACTCTGGAATTTTTAATAAGCAAGTTTAGCAATAACACTTCTTACCTGGTTTGTATATAGAATCCCCTGCAAAGGAGGTTCTATAAAATCCAGGCCATGAAAGTTAAGAGGCTTTATGATTCTATGTGCACTCTATGTTAATAAAATTATTAGCTCATGCCTACAAAATCTAGTGGTAAGGTTCATAAGCTATAGGTGACCAGACAATAGACCAAATATGTGGATGCAAATATACTATAAATCTATGAAGGAGAATATACCATAAATATATGAAGTAGGCTACTTTTGAAATTTTATTTATTTGTACAATGAGATCTAGATTTAGACGAGATTACAGACCTCTGTTCAGCAGGAACTAAGTAAATGCTGGATCTCTTTTTAAATTTATTTTATATTTCTTCAATTGTACAGAGAACCCAGCATGGTGACAGGCATATGATTTGTGTTTAATAAAATCTGTTGACTGATCACTGTATTTGAAGTTGTTTTGAGAATATTAATTTAAAAACATTTTAATGTAGCTATTGTTACACTTTATTATCAAGAATATTTAAAAAATAAAGGTTAGGTAAGTTTGATAAGAAATTTAGTTGAGTCAACAGATTATATAAAAGTGTTGTACACAAAAATTTAACATTGCATCACTTTTACAGTAACGGGCATACCATTTACATTTAACATGTTTAGAAGTTAGGTTGAGTTCCATAATGAATGTGAAGAAAAGCTTGCCCACTATTTCTTCAAGAGCTACTTTCTAAAATCAATGTTCTTCTAGAATTGAAAGCATATTATAAAGAGTAAAACTTCAGTGCAGCCAGCATTAATCTAGAGCTTCAGTTTAATTATCAAAAGTGACTCATATACACAACTGTATCACAATGTTCTTTTACCATAGTGTTCAAAACTTGAATAATTAATGGAAACAACAACTCATGGGTGTTCAAAGGGCACATAGTTCTTGTCAGAGAATACAATAGGTGACACTAACGTCTCTGACCTGATCAGTGCAGGAAAAGAGAGACAGGGAATAGTGCTGCAAACGTTTACCTGAGACTATGAAAATTTACTTTCGATATATTTTGGTATACAAAGGAAGGACTTCTTTGTTGACAATTCATAACTTCCTAGTCACTTTAAAGAAATGCATTTAGAAAAACAAACCAAATATTGTAGGAAAATAAATATTACATACATTAATATAAATAAACTAATATTTCAGAAACCTGTGTGGCTTTTTCCGTAACTTTCTCAGAGGACATCCTTTCTCTGAAACGTGGGCCAACGCACACCTTAATGACCATGCCATTCACCTTCCCATGTCGCATGTGAGGAGACGTAATGTGCCCCACCAGGCCTGCCTCTTGAACCAAGAGCTCAAGCTCAGCGTCTGCAGGCCCTGCCTGAAACTTCTGCTGAGGTTTAGGGCAAAATGTAAAAACAAAGAGGGAAGGAAGGCAGGCAGGCTCATTCTTCTAGAGAGCTGGGGCAAGTTAACAGAGAACTTTTAAAATATAAATTTGTCTCATTTTGTAACACAGTCATGACCATTATATTTTTAATAAACTATTTTTTTGTTGCTGTACATGTAGTCCTTTACAATACTGTAGCCATTAATCACTATTGTACAATGATCACTCCTAATACAGAAATGTGAGGAAAACACTGCTAACCTAATCTTTTAATTTGATGAGTAGTTAGTAAAATAAAATAGTATTTTTAAATGATAACACAAAGAAATTTAAAAAGGCAGTCATTACAACTTGAAGCCAGTTAAAATTATGTCTGCTACTTTTGAATTGTATTATTCTGTGGTTATATTAATTTTTCTAATATTCCTTATTTCTTTCAGTATATGCGCTGCTGAAGCGAGCACATAATATTCCTTATTTCTTTTACTGCCCCTTGTTTCATTCATTGGGTTCTGTTAATAGAAGACTCAATGACAGTTTCAAATCATATCTCTCATGGTGTAATTTGTGAATTTTATTGGTTAGTCCAGCGATTTTCAACCTGTTTCATCTCATGACACAAATAAACTAATTACTAAAATTCTGCAGCACACACAAAATATATTTTTTGCCAATCTGACAACAAAAATATTATAATTCTAATTCATTCACATCAGATGGCTATTATTGTGTTGGCTGTTGTCATTTTTTTATTTGACAATATAAAGGAAAAGAGGTTAATGTCCCTTACTAAAATGTCAGGTATTGCATGTTTTAAAAATGCCTATGGTACACTGGTGCGTCTGCTGCGGTGTAGCAACTGAAAATTGCTGGGTTAGGTTACAGTATTTCATGGTAAAATAGCCCTCATCCCCTTTTCTTCCAACAGTGTTTCACGGGAGTATTTCAAGATTCCACAACACACCTTTTTCCCCAACGAATGGCAGAGACCAAGTGAAAACATCCATGAAGTTTGGAAGCCAGTATGGGTGAGGAGAGCAGTTGAATTGCCTGATATTCATGACATTGTTCTCATACTTTAACACTGCAGCTGAAAACAACAAAGAGAGGAATGTTAGATTCACAAGGGCATATTTCTGCGTTTCCACATGGCGTTGGCTGATCAACAAAATTAAGCTATTTGACTTAAGTTCCAAACACCAAGGAAAATTGCTTAATTAATCATGAATGTTTATAGTACTTATTGACTTAAACTTCATTTGGTGTAATATGTAACTGCACAAGATGTAAATGCTAAATATGCAATGGTATTGTAATTTGGCAAATATTTATGTAAAATAGTTAATCAACTGTCTAATTGAATCCAAAAACATTCTTGTCATCTGATGATCTAGTATCTGATGACACTAATAAAACTGGCAAAGCTAAGTTAGTCTGACAATAATTTAATAGTGTCAAGTATTTGAATGAATTTATTTCTATTTTTTAAAAGGCACAGGTGTTTTTCCAGTAGAACTCACAATATGTATACAAAATAATTTCAATTAGATTGTGTTCTTGACTTAATAAATTAAATGTTTGGATTGAATTCTTCATAAATTAATATGCTGGTAACTGGCTCCACCCCTCACTTCTGAAAAGGGTGAATCATTCATACTTTAGGAAAATAAATCTGCCTTCTCTCTCTGCTTTCTGGGGGTCTGTAGGTTGCATATCATCTCACAGAGATCCTCAGCATCTCACTTCCAACCAGATTTGGAAATTCATTCTCTAGTAATCCTGATACAGGATTAGTAGGTCTCTGTGAGTGCTTTCAATGAAGGAAAAGCTACCTATTTTAATGGGGTCATTTTTTCAATGAATAGACAATTTTTAAAAAAGATTTTATTCGTTACCTTTAGAGAGAAGGGCAGGGAAGAAGAAAGAAAGGGAGAGATGCATCAATGTGTTGTTGCCTTTCATCTGCCTCCAGCTACAGACCTGGCTGGAGACCTGGCTTGCAACCTGGTTATGTGTCCTGCCTGGGAATTGAACCAGTGATGTTTGGGTTCACAGGCTGGCTCCTATCCACTGAGCCACCAGCCAGGGCTTTGAATAGACAATTTTAAGTTGTGGTAAACTGTAGAACAGTTAGGTCTTCGCTTTGAATCACATTTCTGCCTGACCAACAGGGAATTATGGGAAACAGAATTACAGACATTTCTGGGACAAGAACTGCAGACAATGTTGAACATTGATATAAAGGGAGTTTGTTTCCTCCCATGGAATTCTGAATTCTACCTATATTTCTGTAAACCCATTCTTTACATCATCTTCCCATTTATGCCATATGTCATTTGATGTAAAGACACATTCACATAGTATTAAAATGTGTTAAATGAAGAACTAATGGCAAGTTACTATACCAGTGCTTCTCATCTGCCAGATGGAAAAGGGAAAGAATTGCCTACCTTGGCTAAGTGCCACTGAGCACTGGTTCCATGGTAAAGGCCTTTTCTGTTTCGGAATACTGCACATTCATAGAAGGGTGTATCCTCAGATCTCCCAAACATGTCTTAATGTTCTAACTTGCCTTTTTGAAGAGTAATTTGTCCTCTAAGTTTCTCCCAGTTTGTATTAGCATAAGGTTAGTAAAGCAAAGGGAAGCAAATTAAGTGTTGTAATGCCCTGCAGAAATGGAAGAGGCTTAATATAATATGTAATTTAATCCTTCCTACAAATCTGAGCAGCAGGTGTGACTGCCCTTATAGACTAAGGAAATGAGGCCGAGAAGTGAGGTGACTTGCTCAAGACCATGCGATCAGTCACTAGAAGATCTCACTCATATTTAAACTTAGCTTTTATAGGCACCAAAGTCGATGCCTTTCTACCTTTCCCTTTTGCCTCTCATTAATTATAAATGTATGAATTCAAGTCCTAGCTGTTATACTCATTTAAATTTCAATATGGTATTCATAATTAAAGGCATTTTAGCTTTTGCCAAAATACAAGTCTGAGAAAAGCAAAAATAGGATACAAATTCACAAGTGAGGGCAAGGGTTATTTGGTAGCTGGCAAGACAGAGAGTTTATTCATTTGATATGGCTCAACATAATTTATCTGAATGCCTACTAATAAAGCAGATACTGTTTTCAGATTTTATTTTTAATAACTGCAGAAACAGTACATTTCAACAGTAGCTACATTTCCTAAGCATCTGCTATATGCCAAGCACTTTATTTAATCTTCTACAAACTATCGCAAATCTTTACAATAGCCCTCAAAAGTGGTTCTTACTTGCATTTTGGAAATAGGCAGAGAGGTTACTTGCCCAATGTCACGCTTGAGAAGCAGCAAACCTCAGTTTGGGTTTGAATCTAAAGTCCTGATCTTTCTGGCATCCCATGATACTCCTACCCTAGCTGCATCAATGTTTCAACGCCTCCCAAATTTTGGACACAGATTCTCCTTCCACATTTCTTTCTTTCTTTATTTTTAAAGAGCACTGGCCTGGAAGGCCAAAAACAGGGACTGCTAGATGGATTCTGTCATTAATTACTCACGAGACCCAAGGTCACTAAAATGTCTCTAGATCTCAATTGCCTCACCTAACTCCATGGATTTGTCTAAATAATTTATGGCTTCTTCTAGATCTGATGATGCTAATGAACTCTGGAACGAAGACCTCATCATTAGTACCATGGTTGACTAATATTCTCAATAAATTTAGAGGCTATTAATAGAATATTATTTTACTATAGTTTAAAAATGCCAACGTGCCCTGGCTGGTAGCAGAGTGGATAAGGCGCTGGCCTGCAGACCAAAGGTCGCTGGTTTGATTCCCCTGCCAGGGCACATAACCAGGTTGCAAGCCAGGTCAGCGGCTGGAGGCAGGTGAAAGGCAACCATACATTGATCTCTCTCTCCTTCTCTGCCTCCCTCCCTTCCTTTCCCTCTAAAAATAATAAATAAAAATGCCAATGTAACAGTATATATTCTTTGTTCTTCAGCAACATAACACATACATGCAAAAATATTTCTCAAATAACCTAAAATTACTCATGAATTTCAATGTTTTGTGTAACAAATATATATTACAAAAATTAATAAAAACAGCCCCAAATATGTACAGCCACAAATTCACAGTTAACGTTTCATCTTTCACCTCCCACAACTTTCACCCCTGCCACCTGCCTCTGACTGCCACTGGGAACACAAACGTCAACTGGAGCCCTAACAATGTGCTCTTCTCTGAAGTACTTGAAAGACATTTATCTCCAGTGCAATATAAATAATACAAATGGTTGTACTTCAAGAATCACTTGAGACCACCTCCTGAGACCTTGTCTGAGAAGAAAAGAACAAAGTCTCCCGTCAAGGAACTGCTTTGTTCACATGCCATTTAACGATTATATCAGACACCCGAGAGGGATTATGACATGTCTACAGGCCTCACGTTAGTAATTATAATTTAAAGCAGACCAGACGGTACAGAAATAAAGGTTCTTGTGTTGTACGTGCAGGTATAATGAAAAGTCAGAAGAAAACTTGGTATAATGAAAGAACACGAATCCTCATGAATCTGGAGGCCTGAGTGCCAATCCATCCCTGATGCTAAAGCTACAGTCTTCAAGTTATGCCATTACTTGGTCCAATCATTTTATTTCACCTGTAGAACCCTTCACAGGCATGTCAGACATGCTCATGTAGATGATATAAAATCTGTGATCAAGGGACTGGTCCTATCTGGGAATAGGGAAGAGCCACGGAATCTCTACTGTTTCTAATGGCACAAGTAGGCCCCTGAATATAGTGAAACCCAAGGAACAGAACCTAGACCTTATTCCATTCCTCTGTCTACCACACCATGCACTAATTGCTAGGACACATCTAAGTAAGCAAATTAAAGGGGTCTTGCCTCTTTTAAAATTTGAAGTTTTGATGAGACACAAAACCCCACATTTCATAAGAACTGAATAACATTTCTCAACATCTTTACAGTTTCCATCACCATGGAAGCTGAGGACAGGGCAATAGGTGACAAACACAGAAAGATCAAAAGAGCTTGTAATTTAAGAGAACTTGTCAAAACATTACTAGTAAGATGCATTCTCTAACTCACCAAAATCACTAGCTCACCACATTCCAAATGGATGTTAAGGGGAACTTAAAGCGCCTTCCCTGAAAGCCTTTATTACCTATAATGCTCCCAACATGCCTCAGGCATTCTCAACACCACTAGGGCTGCTTTAAAACAGGGGAGCGGAGAACTCAAAAGAATGGAAGTGACAAATTTTATTCCTTTTCTTATCCTTCTACTAAAATTTTATCTCCTTAATTCCAACTGGCCATCCATTCCCATCTTCAAAAAATGGGATATCAGGACAGAAAATAAATCAAATGGGAACACTCCAAAATCATCAATACTCTATGCAGAAATAGGGAAAAAATGCATAATAGTCTCAGGGGTTTTTTTTTTTTTTTTTTCTTTTTGATTATTTGTCTTGCAGATATCTTAGCAGCAAAACTAACCCCAGTGTGTTCTTTTGGCATAATCTACCATCACAGAAGGATGGATGATGGCTTGATAGGTAAAATGTTGAGGTAGGACCTATGTATTCATAATGCACTTTGGCAGTAGCTTAGGGTTATGTTGGTTGGTACAGTACAAGAAAGATTTTTGATTCTGGGAGAGGTGCTACAATTTTTTTCTTAAAGCTACATTTTTCCATAACAATTAACTTTTATGGTAGAATTTTCATTTAAGATTTTGCGAAGATATGTATGTATATTCACATACATGCACAGTGTTCATAATTAATACATATGATATCATCTATGAACATAATCTCTAAGATTCCTTCCATTTCAAAATCTGCCTTTTAATTCTTGTTTCCCTTTTTTACTCCCACCCTGTGTCCTTTCCTTGCCTGATAACTCATTTTTTCTCTATAGCTCATGTTGTTTATGAAGCTAGAGTTCATGTCTTCAATTTTTAGGTAATTTTGTCATAATGATATTCTCTAGAAATTTAATGGTTCAAAGGCTTGATTCACTACTTAACATATGGCCTTCATAGGCCTATTTTCAGTAACTTCCATGTAATGACTGGATTGCAACCTACCTGAATGGAACAATCTTATTAATGGATGCAAACAGTAGGCATATCTAATTCCCCTGAAGCTACTGATTATGTATTTATCAAGACACATACACACACTCTGTATGCCATTCTTTGATGCCTCCATCTATCTAGCTCTTGCCCTAACCCTTTTACCTTGTACACCTTCATGGTACCACTGATGCTGAATCCTTCTTTAACTTTGTTATAAGTTTCCTACATAAAATTTGGATGATATTATCTTACATGAAGAAAAAAGAGAATACCAGATATATTTACAAAATGAACCCACATGATGGTTGTGTGTGCATGTCCTATGTGCTTCTCTTATTATCATGTTAGTGAATTCTGAACCAGGTCATTACTGAAATATAGAATTTTTGGTAAAGTAAGCACGAAGATGCTGGAAGTGATGAAGAAGGTATAGAACTCTTTTATTCTCTTATGGGGCTTTTTACCGTATGTAGCACATGGTTACTATTCAGCAGTGTTGGTAAGGAAATGTTCTGAGGAAGGGAAATAGAGAAGGAAGGACAAGACCAAGAGAGGGAGGGAAGAAAATAGGGAGGCAGGCAACGAAGGGAAAGAAAAAATTTAAAAAAACACACACAAAAAACATAAAACTTGTCAGGACTCTAAAAATTAAAGTAATCACATATAATGAGAAGTCTGAGGAAGAGCATGAGGGAATTTAGGACGAAGGTAATATGGTCACTTCAGAGGCTATATACTGTTTAGAAATTGTAAGAGTCTCCAAAATAGATAAGGGTGAAAATAATATTGGTTTCTTCCGTTAGTGTGTGAACTTGGACAAATATTTCTCTTTATTTGATCTTTACCATCTAAACTTGTAAAATAGGAAATAATAATACCTGCATTGTCACTTTCAAAGCAAGAATATTAAGTAAAATACATGATTAATATACATAATATATACAACCTAATAAAAAACTGGCACCAGAAAAATGTAAAGTACCATTCAGGAAGGGAGGGCTATCAATTTTTAATAGTTTGCCATTTTATAATTCCCACCTAACTATCTTTGTGCAAACCTTTGTGCTCCAGTTTTCATCAATAAAATGAAGATTAAAAGTAATTAGTAGAATTGCTCACAGATTAAATGCACATATTCATGAAAACATACAATGTTTGGCAATCCTAAGTGCTCAATAGTTATTTTGTTATTATATGGTATTTACAGGAATAAAATAAATGGCATTTGTATAGTATGCTACTCCAACTAAAGGGAAGTACAAGGTGGAACAAAAGGACATTTATGGTTGTGAGTACAGGAAACACAGAGTTTATTCCTGTATTATTTTCCATATGAACAACTGAAACCTACTTTTGCCCTACCCTGCAGTTACATTTACTGAACATACTATTATCAACCTAAGACTTTAACAAATTATACCAAGCTATATCACTTAAGGTAACAATAATAAGAATGGTATAAGAAATTATAATCACAGATCAGTGCCACAGGTTGAAGAGTCCTGAATATAAAAGGCAGTGAAAGAAGACACTGCTCACACCTCTCTGCTATTAATTCTATCCATTCTTCTCAAAGAAGGGGTTTCTTGGAAAATTATTCCAAGTTTCCTAATCTCAAGTTCTCTTTAGTCTTACATGTCTGCATAAATTTATTTTCTACTACCTCATGTTGATAATAAAAAAGTAAGGAGTAAGAGTTTTGTTCATGGTTTCTGCTTTGCTCCTTAGTAAGTTCTTATATTCTACACCATTTCTTGGTAAATTTTCCTAGGTTTAATAAGCATTAGGAAAATTATCTTTCCAGCATGTATAATTCCACCACTATCCATCAGCCTAAAGAATAAAAATATGTATTAAATAAACAAAGGAATAAAACTTTTTTTTTTTTTTTTTTTTTTTTTGCTGGGGTGGTATCTTATTGCTTTGCATCAGTAACAAAAAAATCTACTTGGCCTACAATTCGCTAGCAAATATCAGATAACAAAATGACATAGTGATATGTATTTACATTTTCTTTATTGAACTAGGCGATCTGGGCAAATGGTTGTTCAAGACCAACTAGGAGGGTCTTTAGATTTGAGATAATGGCAGGAAAAAAAAAAAAAACAACTGGGAAAACAATAGCCACTGGACAATGTAGCTAGGTTAATTTCATTCAACATGTAAAGCAACTGGATTACATTTATGCCTGTGGCTATAAAGACTCCCAAAATGCTTTAAAATGTTTATATCAATGCTGAGGTTCTGCCTATGATTAAGATGGGCCTAAGACTAGAGAGAAATGGCCCTCAGCTGTCAAAACTGCGTGCCCTTGCAGGGGGAGCTTGTTCACATGCTGTAGAGAAAGAGGCACAGAACACTCCTCAGGGTTCCCTGGGCACTGATTCTACTCCCTTCCAGTGACATCCCCATCCTCAACTTCCCTCTCCCACTCAGGACAAGGATCTGATCTCGTTGGTTCTGCATTTGGTTCCACAACCAGGGAGGTACCAGATATCTCTGATGGTATCATGGTTATTCCTGAACTGTGAAACAAGCTCCTAGTCTGAAAGCACTGGTGCAGCGTGGGATGAGGTGCCCGGGCCACGCTATGTTGACAATGTCACCGAGGGCTGACTGCTCCTGCGGGAAGGCAGGACTCAATGGCAAGCTGCCTTCGCTCCTGCGGGTTCACATCACAGCCGCCAATGAGATACTGACCTTCCCTCGCTGCAGCAGCGATTCCATCCTTCCTTACAATTACATCTTCTTGTCAAGCAATAAACCATCTTTCTGTTTGTAAGTGGTATTTCCCTGAAGCCCCTGACTACTTTTTGATTGGAAAATATTTGAGATGTTGAAAATGTCAGGCTTTGGAAAGACTAAAACGCTTTTGATGAGTAATTCTATCATTCTGCCAAGTTTAAAAGTTTAAAACATCAAAACATATTTTTCCCTATCAAAAAGGGTCCATTTGTATCTCAGAATTTTAGCAAATAATGCTTTTCATGCCTATTCTTGAAACCTGATTTTCTACCTCCTCCCTCTTCCTTAACCTACCTCAATATTGATTTTTACTTTGTTGTCACTTTAATCTTTGGTGATGATTATTACTAACCCAAGGTTGGCCATTTAGGTTTACCTCTAAAATCCAAAACACATTTCGTTTAATAAATGTACTTAAATTACTTAATTTTACTGTTGTACCTTCTCCTGGAACTCAGTTACGCCCCTTTGGTGTGTGTACTTCTTCACGCCTGTATCACCTGTCTACTCACCCACTCACTCACCAACCCAGGTGCCACCCCTCGGAACTACCGCAGACTGGAACCACGTAGGAACCCACTATAATTTACTTGAATGTCCTTGAAGCACAGGTGTACCACAGAAAAATAAAAGGATTTAACTATTTACATCAAGGTTGTAAACACATTTTCCCAGGTGTTCATTACAGTTTTCGGCCAAACTAAAAAGTTCCAAGTGAGCATCTGCCATTGTACTTCGCGATACTGAACAATTTCACTCTACCGTTGCTTAAGTATCATGTCCATAGTGAGGCTTTATTTTTTGTCCCCAAAGACTAATTTCTACCCTCATTCCATACCACTCTTCTTTGTAGTATTTTCCAAATATGTTTAGAGCTTTTGGTAAAATTATTTACTTTATGTCTATCACACACCAGATTATAAACCTCACTAAAGCAAAGACTATGTCTGTCTTGTTTATTTCATACTCTCGGCACCTGGCACGGTGTTTGGTAACATAGTAAGTTCCCAATAAAGCTGTATTGCATTGGTGAGTGGATGAAGTTAAAAGTCACTCTTACAGGTGGCAAATTATTAAGACAGAGAAGTTAGGAAAGGTGGAGAAGGAGTATTTCGTGACTCCATTTTCTTTCTGTTTGGCATATTTAAGCAATGATGAAATAGCTTTTCCCTTAGGGCTACAGGTTCACAGGAGAAAAACAAATGTGCAAATCGCTCTGCAAATGTTTAACTCCAGTTTAGAAAGGGCATCTTACCATTTACAGCAGTAATTTAAAGTGAGATAAAGCCTGTGAATCAATATTGGTAAGGTTCTTGTGGGCACTGTCTTGCTATTAATTCCCAGAAAGAAAATGCGTCAATCAAGGCCAGGACTGACTTTCTGCCATGTATAAGGCATGTTACTTGGCTTTACCATGTGTATCAAAAAGCTTCTGCTTCAAATGCTTTATAAATCTGATGAGGAAGTTACAGGAATGTTGACTATAGGAAAAACTAATAGAAAACAAGTAAATGATAAGTACAAGGGCAAATGATTGGTACTGCAGGCATTCAGGGAAGGACCATTAAAAGTCTGTGGCAACACAAGCTGAAACGGGTCTAGCTAGTTAGATGGGGGGAGAAGAGTGGAGAAGAGAAAGTCAAAACTTGTTCAGGGCAGTGAGCTAAAGTAGAGGGTTCTCCCAGAGAGAATCAGAAAGACAGGTGATAAAGGTAGTGCAACCCATAGAGTGAATTATAACTCAGAAGCTGAGCGGAGGGATATTCTGCTCGGAACATCTATCTGTGAAACCCCACATTGACAGGTGGCAGAGGAGTGTCACCATGGCTGTAGGCCCAGGGCTATAAAAACGATTTGTACTTATCTTCCTATTTCAGTTACAGAAAAAAAATGCAAAAGATGGAAGAGGGATAGAATTACAAAACTGACGAGTAGGCATGAACCAAGATGGTGCTGAAGCAGACCTCCAGGAGACCCTGACCTTCATTATACTCTGAATGTCATTCTACCCTGATTAGGATACATTAGCATGATAACTGCAACACCCTGGGGTGCCCTGACAGATCTAATCGGACCATATAAGGGCAGCAAAGGAGTGGCAACATAATTCTAGGAAGACCCCAACTTAATTCCCTTAAAACTAACACATATGCTCCCCCCTCGTGATACTGAGGAGTGGATCTGTGAGTGTGAATCCCACTCCTCCATCCTCTGGCTACTGAACACTGCCTGTGTACTGCACGCTCAACTTCAGTTTCATTTTTGGCTCAGCAACAATGAACGGAGAAAGAACCCTTGGAAGGACAGGGGGGTCTTTTCTGGGGAGCAGGCCCCCACAGTGGGGGCCTGGACAATCTGAACTGGTAACAGCAGCAATAAAAAATATTCAGTGATACTATCTTAATACTGCACAGCATTATTTTCAAAGCAATTTCATCTATCATTTACAATCTCCCCCCCTCACCCCCCATTTTACAGAGATGTCACGGTATGCCACTAAAATGAGGTGAGTGAGTTGTTTACTCTGTCCCGGCAGCTTGCAGGAGAGTAAGTAGGAGTTGCTGGAGCGAGGAATCGGAAGCAAGAAGAAGGGAGAGAAGGATAAGAACCAAGTGAATTAATAAGGGCCACACCAAGGTAGTGAGCACTTACAGTCAAAAGTTTCTGAAGGCTGGTTTTAACTTAGGCAAGTTCAGAGCTATTGGACATTTAAATATGAAGCTGGTCATACAACTATTACTGGTTTTAAGATGCAGAACAAGGCCCTGGCTGGTGGCACAGCTGATAAGGCGTTAGCTTGTAAACCCAAAGGTCACTGGTTCAATTCCCAGCCAGGGCACATAACCAGGTTGCAAGCCAGGTTTCCAGCCAGATCCGTAGCTGGAGGCAGGTGAAAGGCAACTGTACATTGATGTTTCTCCCCTTGCCCTTCTCTCTAAAAATAATTTTTAAAATCTTGAAAAAAAAAAAGATGGCAGAATACAACCATTATTCTCACCCCTCCAGTTTTCTAGAGAGCTATTAGTTAACTTGCAGAAGCTTTAGAAATCAAATCACACCGTAACTATTAGGTTATAATTTCAGAGGCCTGTAGGATCCTCTATGTCTAGGGATCAAATGGTTAACTCGGAGCCTCTTCACTGCTACCTTTCTGTTGACTGTGTTTTAAAGGTGCTTGCAACCCAGGTTTGTTACACTGCCTTGTAAAAACCCTGTTAACGCTTATTTTCTTCTCACACAGTAATCCTCATTTCCACAGGGAATAACTGGTCCCACTCCCACATACTGTACACACCGTTCGCAGAGAAGCTTTCAAGTGCTTCAGGAGCTTCTCACAAAAGCCTTCTGAAAGTACGCTCACGCTGAAGAATATACCTCCCTTTTTTAAAATCAGTTTATTTTTTTTTCCCCTCAGGAGAATTTCTTCTTTTATGAAAAGGTGTCCAAAATGAAATGTTTCCATCCATTTTCTGAAAGATTGTGATCTACTCCAAAGGCAAGGGAACACAGTCCAGGACCTACACAACCTAGCGATGCAGCCGGCTGTTGCATTTTTCAGTCTTACCTTGTTAACTCGGAAGCACAGAAGCAACGTGCTTCTTATGTGGTCAACAGCTACTGGTCTCAAGCAGAACTGCATTACCTAATCTGATGATGAAAGGAAAGGCTCTAAGCCTATTCTTCTCGAGTAAATTCCCAATTTTCTTCTCCCTTTTTAACTGACCTTTTATTTATTAAAAACCATGGAAGTATAGTACATGCTACTTAGTAGTCAATCTCCATCAAAAAAAATTACGTGTTTGGGCATTCCCTTCACTAGGTTTCATAGAAAAAGCAATTTCTTTAGCAACATGCAATAATAAAAGCCTTAATGTTCACATTTTATACACTTTGGTAAATAATAGGGTCATGGTGGGACATGGCATGCGAGGTGGCCTCCTGAGTTCTTGCATTTACTGGAAGGACCACGGGGGGCTCTCAGGCAAGACAGGGAACCCTCAGCCTATCAAAGGGCATTCGTTCTTATTGGTTTTATAAAAAAGGCTTCAAGAGAGCTGTCTGGGGAAAAAGTGGCTGCTGCTTAAAAAGTTTCAAAAGCAGTGGACTTCATTTTATATTTTTCCTCTTTCTAAACAAGTATTAATTTTTTTTTTAACATCTGAGAAATTTGTGAAGGCTGTTTTAACTGAGCTATTGGAGAAGAGGAGGAATTGAAACTGAGGGTCCTTATGATGATGCTGATTAAATTCAGCATGTATCTGTTTATTTGATTAAATTTAGTCCAAATCCTAGCTCTAGAAATCACATCTCTCTCTCTCACTCTTCTCCCTCCTTTCCTCCCTCCTCTGCCTCTTTTTCTCTCTCTGAGGGGCTTACCCCTCAGAACCTAGCCTTTCCCCAGGACAGCCAACAACCCACAGGCAGCAGAAGCCAGTAGCTTGTATCTGACTGGTGGTCACAAGGTCTGGACCTCTGACAGGCTCAAGATAAAATCCTGAACTAAGTCAAGTTTTCAGTTCCTGAGCCCTAAGGTGGAGCATCCCCCTCGCTACTTTCCCATGAGACTGGACACCGGAACAGAGCTCAGAGCCTCCTCAAGACCTGAAGAAGTGATTTAGTACCCTTTCCTTGCCTCCAACCAATAAGCTGTCAGCATGACTCTGTGCCCCCAAAACATGGGGTACTGTGATTTTGTGCTCTGTAACCTGTAAACTATGGACCATCAGGGAACCAGATCTTTATAGAGCATTAGCATTCTGTTCTCCTGGATAGAACCCTTCATCAATAAAATAGCCAATCTTTCTACACTGCAATTCTCAGTGTTTCAGTGTCATGCTTTGCTAGTGTGGAGTGGACAAGCTCTTTATGTATATAACACAGATCATACTTTACCTTAAAAAGGTCCTTTCCAACTATTCTAGAGAATTACCCCTTGTCAAATGCAGGGTGCACATGATCAACTGGCAATAAAGTTGCATCTCCTTATTTCATGTGCTTCTTATTAATTTTGAAAAACTGTGTTTCTAAGGTTATGATTTAGCATCATTGTTTCAGATATAAAGTAGTAAATTCTGAGAGCAACCATCATGTTGAAGGAATATGATATTAGAGCAACCAAAATCTCTGGACTGTGTGCAAGGCAAACTGCTAAGGAAATTGCGGGCTTCAATAACATCTCTTTACGTACAGCTGACAATGTGAAGAAGGTGTATGATGCTGATCCTGATGTTGCCACACCATCAAGGAAAACGCATAAGGTACACAAGGATCACACAAGTCCAGATATTGTACACAGAATCCAGGAGATCATTAATGACAAACCAGGATGTTTCCTTTGATGTTTTGAGAGAAATAGTTGTACCGTGGATGAAGCAAGTCGCAAATGGACGTCATTTTATCTTCCAACAAGATGGTGCACCAGCACATAACACCAAAAAGGTGCAGGAATTTCTCAGCGTCAGTGTTCCTGAATTCTGGTCAAAGGAAATCTGGCTGCTTAGTTCACCAGATGCAAATCCTTTAGACCACTATGTATGCAGCATTTGTGAGAGAGAAGTTAATAAACAACCTCATTCCCATAAAGAGGCTGTTAAAGCTAAGACTGAAAACATTCTGATGCCCATGGATAAAGAAAAGTTAATGAAAGCATCCTCAAGATTCTGAAATTGAATCCAGTCAATTATGGCAGCAAATGGAGACTTTTTTTAACAATTAAAAAAATAATTACTATGTTTATGTATTTACAATACAAGGCTAAATTGATTTCCAAATATAACACTTTTGTGGTATGTTGTTTACTAAAATTTTGCCAATTGATCATGTGCACCCTGTATACTTAGCATGTGACTCTTACTTTATAATCTAATTGTGTCATATATTTTTATTCAATCACCCACATGTCTTAGTCACTTGGCTTATAAGGCCTTGACAGGCCAAGAACATGTTTTCTTTTACTTTGCATGCTTCTTGCCACAGTGTAGCAGCATCTCTTTTTTAGGACCTGGGCAACTAGAAAAGGATGCCCTTAGCAGCCACTGTGACAGAAACTACATGTTACTGAAACTAAAGCTGGGGAAGAGATCGCCTGGCTGTAGCAAACTCCATCTGTCCAGCAGGTGTTACCATCTGCGCTACGGAGGGTGGCGGTGGGGTGGGGGTGTGAGTAATGCTCTCTCCACTCTCCCCAAAAGACAAAGCAGAGGCCCTGGGGAGAGGCAGGACCAGGAAGATGTGTGGTGGCACCGTAATTACATGAGGTTTGCCTTCTAGAGCAGGATTCCTGACAGACTCCAAAGGTAAGGGGTTGGGGTCCCTCCCTGAGCAGGAAATCAGGGCACAGGTAGTAAGGGAGACCTACTTCCCACAGGGAATGGGGAATGCACGACAAAAAATGAAGACAATACGTATTTATAAGGGCGGAGGACACAGAGCAGGTGCTTGGTTATTATCAAAGTGGCCAAGCTCCCCACCCCCAGGATTAGGGCAATAGGAAGCGCCTGTCCCAACTCACTCAGGTACCTGAACAGCTCCTCCTAGGCATTCAGACTGGTTCAGCAACCAGGCTGCCTTTTCCTGCTTCTCCTAGGCTCTATCTCACCTCGAAAAGATTATTTGATTACTTTTTCTCTGTCTCCATTTTTCTTCATCTCAGAAAGCCACCCTCAGACAAGCAGCCTATGTACTATCCAGACCAATGACAACTAGAGTTAATGGCTTTTCACACTTTCTCACTCATTCTGTCATACCTATTACACTTCTCACCATTTCTGAATGAAGAGATTCTATCTATGAAAGGAGATTTCATGCCCCTCCTTTCTTCCCTGTCATCAGTAAATAATGCCCTCTTGTTTCCTGGTCTCTTCAGGCACATAAGTGCAGTTTTAGAAAGCAAGTGCAGAAAGCCAAACCAGAAGACTGGGTTTTGAGACCAGTTTACCTAACCGAGTTACCCTGGGCAAGGCAATTAACCAGAATCTCCCTCTGACGAATAAAAGGAGTTGGGTGGGGGGCTAGTGATATTTACTTTGAAGTTTAATGTAATTGGGAAAAAAAAAGAACACTTACTTTTCTAACATAGGATCTGACTCCTGGTAGGATCTCAATACATGCAAATTAAATCTGAATTTCAAGCTATAGATTATTTAGACTTAATTCTTTATATGCACAATCACACTATTCTTATTTAAATCCACATCCTTCTTAAAGGATATGATTTTGGATTACTGCTCATTATAATTTCTTTTAAAGCCTATAACTGACCAGAGCAGTAGCTGTCAACCCTGCTATACCTTAGAAGTGACTGGAGAACAGGTCAAAAATAACAGCACTTGGGCCTCACCTCTGACCAGCTGACTCTTTACCTCTGGAGGCAAAGAGTTTTGCATCAAACGATAAATGATGGTATAAAGGGAAAAAAAATGGTTAAAACGCCAAACAAACTAACAAAAACAAAAACCAACCAAATAAAAATATCACTAATAATTATTACACATATTGGAAAAGTCCACAAGGAAGCTTTAAAACAACTTACCTTTGTTATTGTATACATCTAAGTAGTTGGGTGCTGAGAAAATCGTAATTAGAGATGGGAAACCTGTTGTTTGGCTTTTCCTGTACATGCGGTACCTAAACACAGAAAGCACATGTTAAAGCCAGGCTCGCAGGAAAAAACCGTTGTATTAAATGATCGATTCAGAAAAATAAAATCAAATTTCAGTTTTATCATTCAAAGAGAATTTGATTACCTAACATTAAACAAAATTTTCTTTGTGAAGTCTGTTATACAATGACATCAATGCATCTCAGAGATGACAATGAAAACATACAATCACATGCAAAATGTCCAAACAGGTTTTTCCTAAGTCTAGACAGAGGTAACTTTTGCCCTCTATCTACCATATTTTTCACCAGCTTGCCAGTACTTTTGACATAAAAAAAAAAAAAAAATCTAAATAAGCAAAGCAATATAAAAAATTTTCCCACTAATAAGCAGGCTGATTATTTGCCGACAGTATATTGTTATAGTGTTATTTCCCCTTTTTGCCTAGACTATGTGATTTGCTCTTCAAAGAAAGTTTGGTTAAATCAATGGATTTTATGAATTGAAATAGTTTCTACTTTAGAGTTTATTTATTATCAACCTCTTGGTATCTGCAGGTCAAAATTATTATTTCAGCAGGGTGATATTTAACCAATCATTAATGAAACTGAACATCTCTAAGATCTTTGAAAACAGACAGGAAATTCAGTTTCTTTTCTTCTGAGACAAAAATAAAACTCCAGTCCTCAAATAATTAGAAGATAGAGGTAATGGCTTTCTGCAGCCAAGGTTAAAACATATTTCATGACTACTATGTTACAGATTTCAGGAATATCAGTTTAGAAATATTCCTATAAAGCACATAACAAAATTTGATCATTCCTTGGGTATTCTGTATCAACTATTTCTGGCATGCCTAAGTTAGCTGGGTTCTAGATATGCCTCAAATACTACCTTAAAATAGATAAAGAGCCGCCTTAAAATTTATAATTTTACAAATATTTTGGATACTACTTTTCCAGAAGATAACATCCCTTTAAAAATCTTTTGAAATGTTCTGTTTTTGTGGACCCTGAGATGATTAATTTGATGGGAATACTGAGAAGGAATTTATCTGCTGAGATTGACTCCCTATGGTCAACGGAGGGCCCCAATTTTATGAATAATAAGATCCTACAGGTAATTTGCTCTCTGAGACTTCTCAGATACCGGGAAGATCCTCAGACAGAACTCTTGGCTCCCCGAACTATTCCTTGCCTGTGTATGTCACCTGTGTCAACAGCTGCAGGGAAACCCTGGTTTTATCTTTAGCAAGGACTGAGACCTTCCCTAGCCAACCAGAACTGCACAATTTCAATATCTCATTTACAGAAAACAGACCTAATTGAGAACCTGAGCAGAAGCTCTTGCGATAAAAGAAGGCCACCCCTTTCTCTCAGTGGAAAACAATTTAGGTTGCTACCTGAGCCTGTGTCTCCTGGGCAGCAGCTCCTTTTGCTTAAATAAATGCTTATTATTTTTTATTACAGTCTAAACTTAATTTTGGTTTAGGAGGAAGAGGTGGGTGGAGGTGGAAGAGGGTATAAGGATAAATGGTAATGAAAAAAATACAATAAAATCACTTTTGGTTTAGATTTCAGAAATATTTATTCTACTTATGGGACTGAGCTTTGTTGGGGAAAAATCAGAATGTGAAAGATAAAAGCATTTTTAATCCTAGGACCTTGACTTCATAAACCATGGCTGGTTATGCCTACTGGACAACAAATAAAAACAGAGAAATTGGATGACATAATCTCAATTTTCCCCCAGGAATCAATTGACTGCTCACTTTAAACAGTTGTTGATTTTAACTGAGGCACTTGACATATTTGCAAATAAGCAGATGATTTCGGGTTCAGAGTGAGATTAAGATAAATCTGCCTCAAATTCAAAGTCAGTCGATAAAGCCTGGTGGCACCCCTGCCCAGAAGACAGTTGCCAGGGGACCTGAATGGCTGGGTACACCAACAGGCTCCCTTACACGTTGGCAACAACAGGAGTGACCACAGAACGCTGGGTCAGTTTATACCTGAAACTGGTGCTGCCCCAATCATTTCAACCAATACAAAGGAGGAAAAGAAAACAGCTAATTTGGAAAGGAACTTAGGATCCACCTTGAGTCAGGATCATCACAGACATGGGCTTACTTCAGAACGCAGGTATCTGCGTTCCCGTTTGGGCACACAGGCTCTAAAAATAAATGTGCCTCCATTTCAGGTAATTCAGAACATGCGGGGATGAGTTTAAGCATTTGAAGGAAAACAGTGCTTTTCAGTGGAGCCTACTGGGAAGGGTAATGAACTTTCCATCTTAAAATTAATTGTACCTATCTCTTCCCAATGCAGGTTCAGTGCACCATCAAAGTGAGTATCTGATATTTCTTAGTTGTTTAAACCCATAAAATCAGTCTACATTTTTAAAACTTACCAGATATTACAAAGCCGTGTTATGCATTTATTAGTTAGAATCTAAGATTTTCCCCATTTTTTAAATGTCTCTGTTTTTGTCTGTTAAAACTCTGCAGGGGTCAGGAATGATAGTCTTTAAACAAGAGTACAACATGAAATACCTGTTAAATATTTATGTATAATCCTCACTCACACTGCCACCCAAGACTGGTCATTTACACACTTCTGGGACAGTGATAAGAGCAAGGATTGAAACAGAAGAAAATGCCCTTACAGTGTTTAAGAAAGCCAGCTGAAAATTTCACCTGTTCAAGCTAAAAAGGGAAAAACTTGAAAGGAGACGTTTACACACCCCTGCAGTTGCTCATTCCCCAGGACCCTGACTATCTGTGTCATCAGAAGACAATTTTAAAATTGAGCTCCTTCAGAGAAAGAGTCTAGCAAAGGGAACTCCCACAGCCAGCGCAGAGTGAGGGGGTGGTGACAAAGGGACATGCACGGTTTCATAAACCCACAGAACTGCTCACCCTGCATCCTGGGCTTCATGGGCTCGGAGTATAGATAACAAGTTATTGTGCTGTAAGAATTCACAAACAGCCGGGTAACTGCCAAAGACAAAAAGAAAAGAGAAGCATCCATTATGAAATCATCAAAGGGAGCAGAGCTACCTGGAACCCCCAGACCTGTGTGGTCCGATCCAGCATCATCACACACACATCACTCAAGAGCTGAGCCTCTTGGCTCTCGAAGGACCGTTTTCTCCTGTGGCAGGAAAAGTACTTACATCTGTATTTTTTACATAATCAGAAAGGGCTGGAGCTGTATGAATTGGAAAAAGATCGCAGGCTATTATATAACACTAAGAAAGTGTCCACTTGTAGGGAAAATCAATGTTATCAAGCCTACCTTTCAACACAAAGTGAATGAAGCCATAAATATAACATGAGGATGGAATTTAAAACGCAAACCTAAATTTTCCTAAGTACAGCACTATTTGTATTTGGATATGTATGCATGCTTGAGTGCTCCACAGAGAGGACTTAAATTAGGAGGTGAGAAAGGGTGAGTCTTCTAAGAAATAAAATCATCAACTTTTGTTAAGGTAACATTAACTGACTATATCATCCAAAATCTAAACAGAATTAGGAAATTTACAGGGTTTTAAAATGTGTCCCTTACATGTGAGCAACAGGGATTTATCTTTAATCCTATTCTTTATCATGATTTATTCAAAATATCAAAATTCAATTAAGATAATGCTGTTTGTTAGGGTAATCTTAAAACTGAAGATGAGAACTTCATTCAAAATAAAATTTAAATTACAAACTAAACTTGAAAAACCCTTTGCAGTTACTTTATCTCTGCTCTAAGAATTTTTAATGAGATAAATATATTTCATAAAGTGATTAAATTTTAGATAAAATGATTAAATCAAGGGACAGCAAATCCATACTTGTTTTAATATGAACAAACTGCAGATACACAAACCTGGACTACACATACTATAGAAGACAATTTAGCAATTATAAAAATAACTCTTTGGGAAAATATTTAGCATATGTTAATCAATTTATTTTGAAAGAGAAGTTGAAAGTAGTTTCTATGCTATGGATTTTGTAAGAATTAGCTAACAGGAAAGAAAATACCACTTAGATGGCATATCACTGCAGAAATACTGATTATAAGAAGGTTCAGTTCTCTAGCAAAAGTGGGATCTGAAATAAAAAGGTCTTAACATGTGCACACATGTTTGGGGGTGTGTGTATACATGGACATGTATTCTAAAAATTTATTCTAAATGTTCCTTCCCTACCTCTTTATGCTTTCCACTTATATTTTTGGTGCCCTCCTAATGCTTGTTTTAAAAGACAGTTTATTGCCCTATTGCTACACTATAAGACAGAGGTTGTTTTTCACCCTTTGGAAATGGCTGGGCACTCTTTATTTTAATATATTTTCCTCATGCTATATTTGATATCTTTATGCATTTAAGCTAAGTTTTTTTCCATGGAAATATATATCTGATTTCTAATGCATATCTGAAGAAAATAAAATGAACCTAGCAGCATTTTGCTATGTTAATAGCATTAAGTGAAGAACACTTGCATTGTTTCTTGGAGAAAAAAACATTTTGAAAAAAACCTTTAGAAATTCAAAAGCATGTGCAAACAAATACTCAAACTTTCTAAGAATTATAAATCTTTTACAAAGTAAATTATAAAAAATACTTGACTAGCAACTAGATTCTCATTATTGGTAAGCTACCTGTCTAGGATACATTGAAGTTTTTAACAACACCATACCACTATAGAGAGAGATATAAATAATTTATTTACTAATAATTTATCAAAGGCTCACTGATGAATCTGTTCCATTTGTTAGAAGGTTGTATTATGCACAGGGGTAGATGATATGACAAGTGTAAGGTTTGTTTTCTGTCTTCATGGTATTTATAATCAAGGCAGAAAAGTAAGACTTTTTTTCAAATTAAAACACTTACTTGAGAATACATTTAAGATATGATAGTACACATTTTGAGATATAATAAAGCAAGAAAAAAACGGCACATGGGTCTGAGGGAATCTTTTTGAAAAATATCTATCTCATGGAAGGTTTCTTTTTCTTGATTCTTTGCATTAGTAAGGTGAAGCTTCCACGTTCTGTGCCCCCCAAGGAGAAAAAGCCCTTGTTCCTCCAGACAGATCAGCCCGTCTCCGTCATGGCCTTTTGGGCAGAGGGCTGGCTGGAGCTGAGGCCAGTCGCACCCCTCCAGTCACCCTTGTCAGATGCATTCTGTCTGTGTGCAGTGGCCCTGGAATGACTGTGTTTAAGCCAGTGGCCTAACCAGGTCTTAAACCAGACCAGCTGTAAGGAGTGGTGAAGACCAATGATGCTTTCAACTCTGTGATAATTCATTTACCAGCATCTCTGCTCTGTTTGGGGAAGAAGTTATCTTCTCTGAAAATGTTTTTTATTGGATCATAATTATTTCTTAAGCACTAAAGAATGCATCTTCTCTGAGTAGGAAGGGAGGTGAAAATATCCATGGAATAGTGGGGATACTTGGGTCTGTGTTCTTATTCCTATGTAACCTGTAGAAAATTGTTAAATTTCTTTACTTAACCTCATACAAATAAATCACTTCATTTGTAAAAATGCAGACAATGTCCTTTGTTTCATAGGCCTGAGATAAAGAATAAATGAGTTAGAGATCATATGCAAATTTTCTAGCCCAGTGCCTGACTCACAGTAGTAGATACGTCACAATTCATTTTCTCCCCACCACCAAGGTGTGAAAGAAAGAAGGCAGCCTAGAACAGTGAGTTAGCAACTCCAGATTCTAATAGTAGATGTTACACTTGTCAGTTGTGACTTATGTTAGATCTTAAAGGAAATGACGTATGGGGGTTACTAGATAGGAAGTGGTTAGAATGGGATCAAAAGAGGGAGAGGGATGGGAATCGGGTTGAACATGAACAAAGATAAAGAAGGTAAAACCAAAAATGTGAGATGTGGTAGAAAAAGCAGCTTGGCACTAGAGAAAATAGCTATTAGATGCATTCTGTTTAATCTCTTGTTTTTGTTTCTTGAAATATTAAATTATTTATTTAAAAAAGTTTCTTGAATTTACTGGAGTGACATTGATTATTAAAATTGCATAGGTTTCAGGCTCTGGCTGGTGGCACAGTGGATAGGTGCCAGTCTGCGAACCCAAAGGTTGCTGGTTCGATTCCCAGCCAGGGCAACATAACCAGGTTGCAAGCCAGGTCTCCAGCCAGGTCTGTAGCTGGAGGCAGGTGAAAGGCAACCACACACTGATGTCTCTCTCCCTCTTTGCCTCTCTTCCTACCCTTCTCTCTAAAAGTAAAAAATAAAATAAAATAAAAATTACATAGGTTTCAGGTATACAATTCCACAATATATCATCTGTATAGTGTATTTTATGTTCACCACATCCAAGTCAAGTCTCCTTCCATTACCAATTATTTCCCCTTTATCCTCTTCAACTGCAATATTAAATTACATTTTACATTTTGATTTCAGATTCCCAGATTTCAAGCTCTGTAACCAAGATATAGCCAGCAGACATTAAAATGCTCTTTAATACTCTTATGCCCCTCCATACTTTCCCTGAGTATTTTTTCCTTCTGGAATAGTCTATTCTTCTACCAACCCTTAGCTAAGTTATCACTTGAGAACCCTTCCCCTCAAGCCTACCTTCCCCTGAAGTATACACAACTGCTGCACCCACATGTCTCCATAATATATGAATGCAATATATCACCTGCCATGCTGTAGCATTAATTACGTGTATACATCTGTTTGCCAGCAATAGTAAATGCCTTAAGAGATGAACAGATTTGTCTTCATATTCTAAATGCTTACAGCGGTTTGTCAGCAAATTGGAGCTCAGTTAATTTCTGGAGAAGCCTCAACAGAGCAGGTTAAGCAGGTGGGGGAAGCAAAGGGTGCCTTTCCTGCCTTGGCTTCTGCAAAGCGAGGCAGGCAGCCCGCTACCCTGGCCGAGGGGCCGGGAGGACGCCTCTGCCTCTCCTGTCACAGCCCAGTGCTCCAGAGGGCATGGTCCTGATCTCCAGCCCCTCCATTTCCTGGGGCCTGGCCAGCCCTGGGGTGTCCTGGCACTGCCCAGATACTTTTCCTGGGACTTGCTGTATTCTTTTCTTTGCCCCAAGGTTCTCCAACTAATTTCATTTTTACCCACTAGGCATGAATTCTTGAAGGGTTCCAATTCTTCCTGCAAGAACTTTACCAGAGCTTATGTCTTCACTTGCACCTGGCTGCCAGCTGCCTCAAGAGTGGTGAGTAGTTTTTATTGAAGTGTAACATCTATAGAGAAAACTGCACACATCAGATTACGAATTGGTGACCTTTCACAATAAACACTAGCACTCAGATAAAAACACAGAAGGCTTCCTGAACCTCAGTGAGCCTTCATACCTCCTCTGAGTCACCATCACCTCCTAAGGATAACCACCATCATAGGTTAGCTTCCCTACTCTTGAACTCTTATTTCAATGGAATCACCCAGGATGGAGGCTTCAACTGCTCATCAATAGACATACATTGACATTCACCCAAGTTATGTGCAGTTTTGTTTAACTCATTCTCATTTGCTGCATTAAATTATTTAAATATACTACAATTTATTACTCCTTTTACTAAATGGGCATTTGGGTTGTTTTCAATTTTTGGCTATGACACATCTTACTGCTATGAATAATCTGATGTTTTGGGAGACATATGTACACATTTCCAGTGGATACTGAAATATATATGAAGTTAAACATATATATAACTTTAGTGTATGCTGAAGCTGTTAACTGTAATTTAGGATGAGAGGTAAAGTGAGACCATTCTGGTGATGATCTTTCTAGAATTCCTAGGGTTATCTCTCCCCAAATTTTCATGAACATTAATTTCTCTGATTGCAAGAGCCTAGCCTTCCCCAGTATCTCTGGTTGAATAGGTTCTACTCATCCTTTAACATTTAACATTTTTAACACTTCCACCATGAGTAGTTCCTTAAAATTCTCATCCACTCCTGGCTGGGCTAAGTCCCCTAGCTATGTATACGTGATGACCTCCACATTCATCACAACACTAACCCATCTTGTATTTTACTTGTCAATTTCTGCTTATCAAACCCTGGCACTAGACTGTTATTCCCTTGGAAGGTAGGGACTCCCAGTATTTACAAAACCTCACAGAAGGCATATGCATAGCGTGTGCTGAGGTAACGGTTAAATAACTGAATGAGTGGATGAATTCTTTTCAAAAGGATGCCCATGAATGGGAGGGAATGAATTGAGGAGGGTAGCATTGTATGATCAGGTGTGATTTCAACAGACTAAAAAGGAAGGTTTCAAACTTAGAGTGGGAGCGAGGGAAGGCAGGGTGGCCCAGATTTATTCAAAAGATTCACTAAGATGTGATGACTGGTGGCGATTTCAATCAAGAAAAGGAGAGACATCTGCTAGTCTACATGACTGGGGGAATGAACTGTTAATACAAACAAACGGGAGGACTCTGGTGAGGATTAAGCAAGTGGAGAAGTAGGTAGTAAGCTTTTTCAGGCAAAGTTAAGTTTAGGTTAAGGTGACAATGGAATACCTTAGGTAAAAAGTACCAGCAGACAATTAGAGAATTCAAGCTTAGGAAAGATGAAGAGATGAAGGGGCTAGACATAAATCTTGTAATTAAACCATGGAGGTTACAGTTTATAACCGGAATAGTTGAGGTTCCTGGGGAATTGTGAAGAAAACAAAGTTAAAAGCAGGAGAAGACAGAGAAAGAAGCAGCAGAAGAGGCAAGCATCTGTTTGATATGCTGAGGACAGCCAGACTGTGAAAAAGAAGGAATAGAGGATTTCAACATGGAAGGGGTTGATAAAGAGTGTCAACTGCAGAAGAGAAGTTAAAAGTTGCTGGTTTGTGATTAAGAGAAAAGTAGTTATTTGAGTGAGCTGTAATCTGTAACTTCAAAAACACATAAACACTGAAAATGACTGTTAAGATGCTCTTCAAATTCCAGAACTTCAGGTGTCCTATTTAACTAACTTTTTGAAGCAAACTAAGCCTGGAACACAAGCTTACATGATTCATCTAAGACAGGTATATAAACTGACAACCCAAGCACCTAATTCAGCTAACAGTTTTGTTTGGACTACATGAAAATGAAAAATTTATCTCCAATTTGTCATAAACCTCATTAGTCTTTACATTCTAATAGTTGGCTTATTTCAAGTATCTCAATTACCTGCCTGAAAACTTTCGACATTTAAATATGCAAACTTTGGTTTAAGATTATAAAGATAATAGTAGCACTTGGGCAAAAATTATGTTCTTATGGATTCTTTCCTTTCTGTCACATTGCCCATTTTCTATAACTCATGAACAGCATTAACAAATTCTACTGATGCATTTTTTCTGTATAACTTCATTTCATTTAAATCATGGCCCAGGCAATGTGTTCGATCATGATTAGGGGTGGCACAGCAAACTGAATATGCAAATACAATATAAACATGTAAACTGGGACTTGTGGATCAAAATCAGTGCCAATAACTCAACAGGTAATTGCCATCAAGTTTCTTTACCAATTTTTTGTTCCCTTGGGCCCCTACAGGTCAGCTTTATAAACCAAGACTATAAGAGATGCCTTGACACCTTCATGATGGCACCAAAATCAAAATGATCAACAAGCTATAGAATAAAAGAATCATTTTTCTCCTCCTCAGATAAAACATAATCTGGATTGCTTTGTCATTAGTCAGTATATAGGCCCTGAATTTAGATATTCAGCATTTGTCATGGCTAAAGATCTATTCACAACCTCTAATGAGAAGAGTTGAATAATCATTTTGTTGAGCTCAAAAGTGAAAACATGCATAATCCTCTATCTACTTGATGGCCTTTATCTCTGATGTAAACATATCTGTGTCTGTATTCACAAAAGTATCATAAGTTCATTTAAGTGCAGTAGATGACTTTATTTAGAGTATGATTTATTTGAAAAACTGCTTCAAAAGCCAATAGAAGAGGTTATGCCGCGGATTAAAGAAAGATGAATACAATACGGCTTAATATAAAAATCAGGAGGCTTAGATTTTGTTGGATGTTGTACTATTGAAGCACAACTGAGTGGTATCAAATAGGCGATTTAAATACTCATGTTATACTTAGGGATTCAACACAAGATTTTAAAAATTGAACACTTGGCTTTGTTACATTTCAATAATACTTAACTATTCACTAAAACATTTGAACATCTTTAATAAAAGATTACTCCTAAATTAATTAATTACTGAAAAGAAACCTTCAGAGAAATACTACCATGCTTCATCTCTGTCAAAATAGACTCATCAGACTTAATGCCCAAATTTCCAAAACAAAGAAATGAATTGTAAACTTTCTGATAAATAAGGTTGGAACAAATCTCTTTATTTTCTATCAAAAAGTATTCTTTGATTGATGCCGTTTAAGACTTTTTGTTCACAAACTTCCACTCCCCAATCACATCAACAGATGAATAAAAGAGAATCATTTTTTCCCCATAAAGAAAACTTTATGTATGAAACAAACGTTCTATCACTGAATAAAGTCTGACCGATGTTTTGCAGAAGAATGCTATCTGCTTACACTAGAGACAGAAGATACAGGGCTCAATACACATGACAGATTTTCCAGCCTCACCATTTGCTCAATTCAGGGCTGGAGTTGAGCATTAACTTCGGTGAACATCAGTTTTGGTTTTTAAGAGTTTTTTTTTTTTTTTTTAAGACTCCCCTTTTCACATAAATTGTATGTCTGATAAGGGAACCTAGTGAAACGGGGGTTACCAAATGCAGTAGGCTAAATTGATGTGAACTGTCAAGGAAATCATAAGGATGAACAAAAACCCAACTGTACTGTTGATTTCTGCTCTGAAATGTTATGGAATGGGCAAATTCCCATACATGGGAAAATATAAAAATATAAAAATCAGTGTAAAAATATTTTAAATGTGGCTTGTCAATGGGCTAACAATAAATTTACTTATAGTACCTTTATATTAAGTTGCTGCTAATTTTAATTAATCCAGGAACTCTGACAAAGTTAAGGAAATGTAAGAATAACTTGAATATAATTTAATTAAGCAATAAAATTATTTTTCTTATTTAAGAAGTGGAGAAATTTTTTAAGTTATTATACAATTAAATGAAAAAATCAATGCTGACATTGAATTTTTTCCCCCTACATTTCTTGAAACAAATTTTCTAGACCTTCAGTGGGCAGAGGGGAGGGAGGTCGGGGGAGGAGGAGGCAAAGAAAGGGAGCAGTTTAGTTAAGGAACTAGTATAGCAGAACCATGGACATGGACAAGTGGGACTGACTTTGTTGGGGAGTGGGTGGGTGGGGAAGGGGTCAGAGGGGAGTTAAAGGGGATGGATGTAATACAACAACAATAAAATTAAATTAAACAAACAAACAAAAAAACCCAAAAAACAAATTTTCTACTAAATCCTACTTACTATCTTCTTTAGCTACTTTGCCACCTTTGTATCATATACTTATTTATTTTATTTTGATGCTCTCACCTGAGGATATTTTTTTTCATTGCTTTTCAGAGAGAAAGGAAGGGGGAGGGAGAAAGAAACATCGATTGCTTGCCTTCTCTCATGTGCCCTGACTGGGGATCAAACCAGCAACTTGGGTATGCACCCTGACCACAAATTGAACCTGTAACCCTCTGGTCTACGAACAATGCTCCAACCAACTGAGCCACATTGGCCAGGGCCTGAATGCCTCTTTTATGCTTTTTCTATGCACAGATATCATATCTATATATTTAAATAAATATATTTCTTACCTATTTATTTATATTTTCATTTTGCAAGTGCTAAGGACTCATTTGAAGCTAAAGAAGTAAGACAGAGTGGATAAGGCGCCGGCCTGCAAACCCAAAGGTCGCACGTTCGATTCCCCAGCCAGGGCACATAACCAGGTTGCAACCCAGGTCTCCAGTCAGGTCTGTGGCTGGAGGCAGGTGAAAGGCAACCATACATTGATGTCTCTCTCCCTCTCTGCCTCTCTCTCTCTCCCTCTTTCTAAAAATAATTAAGTAAAATTAAAAAAAAAAAAGTAAGACAAACACCATAAATAAAGCACACAAATGGACTGATAAATTAGAAAATTTATGGACCAAGTGTGCTCTGAAGGGCAGGCGCTCCATCCTCACCTGTAGAAGTACGAACACCCCCTGACTGTGTTGTGAGTGAAATGTTCCTGAGTCTTCTCGTTGCCGAAGTCCTCCAGGGGGTCTGACCACAGGATGTCGCACATAGGTCCATAAGCAGGTGGTTCTTTGAATCGGTCTAACTAAGAAAAATAGAAGACAGAGAGCAAAGTACTAATCTTTGGAAACTTAGAATTCAGAAAATAGAAGAAACCAGAATTTCACAATATCCAACTTGGTCTCCCTAAGCACAGAGCAGCGTGAGCTGCCCTCTTTGCTGCTCTTCCATCCCCTTTCTCCTTGGCTTCTCCCCATTCTACTCTCCATCTCTCCACTCTGCCCTCTTCCTCCCTCCTGATGAGCCCATTTGCTTTCTGCCTTCATCTCACCCTTCACCTCCCTCTTGCCTCTTTCGTTCTTAATTCTTTTCTCCTTGTTTTCCTGCCTCTTATTCTCCCCTTTTCTTTTCCCTCTATTTTATTTATCCAAGTGTTGGAGTCATTATCGGTTGATGCAGCTCTGTGTTTCATTTCTTGGGGAGGAGCCTTTATTTTATATTTGGAGAAATTGTTTTTACTGCTTTCATTGAACTGTGATTTAGAAATGTGGATGAGAACAATTATGGTGTTGATACTTAACAATACGACTTTGAGAACAGACAGCTTTTATCTTCAGAGTAGCACTTGTTATATGACATTTTACATATTCCCTCATTAGGAGCTATCTTGATTTTTAATTAAAGTATAAGCCTATTCTAGTTTATCTTACTGGTTACAAAACAAGAATAATGACACACAAAGTAAAATAAACCCGAATTTTGCTAGTTATTCTTTAGCTCACAGTTCTAAGCTTCACAGTTTTATTGAAGCCCTCATAGAAAATCAATTTTCCAGCTATAGACGTTTAGCAAAGTCACATTTCAATTTTAAATGGCACATTTAGAAAGTATGAGCAATGCAACTGCAAAGGACATTTCACCAACAACTTTATAACACTGCTGCTTTCCTTTACTTTATCCCAATTTAAACTGCTATTAAAGTATCTTTAGTAGAGTTAGCAGTTATTATAGTCTCTTAAAAAGAAATGCTTAAAACAGCTATGAAAACCCATTAAAATTGTTATTCTTCATAATCAACACTTTAACATTAAAAACAAAAACAAAAACATAAGGATAGGGGGTTAGGTAAACATATAAGGCTGACAGCCAATCAAATTATCTTTTTTTTCCTGAGACATAAAAAGTGATATAAATCATGGTTTTGCTAGACATTATTTAAAAAAATACTATCTAAAAAAATAAAGTAATATTTCAAATTTTAAACACTGAATGAAAAACTTCAAGATGAGACCCTCTATATTTTAACCATTATGTTCTACATAAAACACGCATTGCAAACTTGGACTTGTTTAAGAGATTTGAATAACATGTCTTTGGAATAATTCATCTTAGAAAAAATAATACTTGTCCATAAAACTACAGAATTTCATTCTGAGAAATAAGAACTTATTATTAGGCTGAGAATGACAGAAGTGGGGAAGACAGTCTGATGCATGTGAATCCCAGGCTGAAGGTTTGATAAGGCAACCAGAACACAGACTTTCTTCTGAAAAAATTAAAATGTTTTCTAAAATTAATACTGTCTACAGTAAGAATAAGCAAAAAAAAAAAAAAAAAAAATCCATTACATAAAGTATGGTGGAAACTGTTATTGACACATGGCAAAATGCAAACCTCAAAATTGTTTTAGGGCTAAATCTCGAGTTCAATGACATATATGAAAAATGAACATAATATATGAAACATGCCAGTCCTGGGGACAGCAGGTGATATATTAAAATCTATTTAATTTAGAAGAAGTTTAGTTATTTATTCCACAAGCCCACTAAATCGAAGAAGAATGAATGTTACGTTCCTGTAAAAAGTGAGCTCTACACTTGAACTCCATGACCACACTGTGGTGTCCTGTCTCCGCAGTATGTTAGATACACTGCAGACACCAGAAGCAGACAGGTGCCCGGTAAAAATGACGCAGACACACAAGGCAGAAAACAAAGGCTCCCTTAATGTATTTTGTTTGATTTTAAAAAGAAAAATTATGTAATTTCTTTCTAATATAAATGTAAACACAATATTATTTTTACACTTGAAGTCTTGAACATCAATGAAAGAATATTAAGGCAGAATTGGAATGTTTTACTTCCCTAAAATACTTTCTCTTTTAAACCAATGAACTTTTAAAAGAATTGAGAGCATAATGAAAGAAAGAAAAGATTGCCTCTTTCACTACAAAAATTTATTCCATGTTATTTCATCTTCCCATATAAAACATACTGACACATTCAATCTAACTCCTGTTTTCATTGGCTAAAACAATCGGAACAACCAATGTTAAATTAAGTAGAAAATACCTCTTTAAATAAATTGACTGGTTTTTAACTAGACACTCAATACAATCAATAGAATATTCTCATTGCCTTTGTTACTTTAGAGTTTTAAGCTGTAACAAATAGATTTTTAAAAATAACAATATCAACACATTTTAAAGGTCAAGTTGTGATATTTTCCCAAGAGCAAAGCAACATTTTCTAATTAACGTATACCATGAATACACAATGGGTTCTGTTGGAAGCAAGCCAAAGGGAAATTAAAAGGTGCATTTTTATTTCAGCAGTCAAATATTTTACATTTCTAATGACATATGGCAAATGGTAAGATGGGGCTTTCAAGAAGAAAATTCTTCCACGTATAAATCCATCTATTTCTAGAAAAAATTAATACAAAAAAGAAACTCATGACCACTTTCAATCATTTTAGTTCAAAAAGATAAAATTAGTAATAAAGGCAGGGAAATCCATGTCTTGTCTTTGCCACTAAAGCACTTGGGAAATAACAGGACTTACTTTTCTGATATCATCTAAAGTGTTAATCTCTGGAGACAGACCACCGTGTACACACAGGAACTGCTGGTTCATCAGGGCAGCCAGGGGTAGGCAGTCAAAGGCGTCCATGCAGGCATCATAGACACGTTCTGAGTACTTTATTTTACCTTGTAAAACATGATTAAAAAAATATTTACCCTCATGATTTCATAGCTAGTATCATTTCATTTAGTCAAAAAGACTAAAAGAAAGTCTTTTTTAATGTTTTCATGTCAGAATCATATTAGCATATAACTATACACTGCAAAGTTGCAAAACATGAACAAATAAGATTTTTAAGAGTTATATGTTAGCATTTCAACCTACTATTTAAAAAAATTTTATTGTTTATGCATATTTTCCAGTTTTCACTAACTTCTTATAAAGCATAGGAGCGAGACTTTTGTATATACCCTTGCTATTTATCTGCAGATATATCTCAAAAAAATATACAATTAGGAAGCCAACAAAAAAATGGACATAAAACTGGCTGATTTTCCTAAATGATCTTGTAGAAATCAGAGGGCAAGAAGTTCTCTAAAGTTGTTTCTGCTGCACTGCACATTGCTTTTCTCTTACTGACTTTTATCTAATGTTTTGAAAGAAGTCAGTATGCTACACTGAATATAGAACTAAATGACAGAAACACTGGACAATGAGAAAAATTGAGAGGAGGACTTCATAAAATGTATATGAAGTACACATCACTCCTAGTATTTATTATCTAAAGGAAGAAGTCGTCTTTAATTCTGTAAAATACACTAGCAACTAGTAAATGTGCTGCATCCACCAAGAAGGGCACAAGGTTGAATATGCCCTCCCTTTGCTTTTCTTGAGTGAGTTGAGATTAAAGGGTAGGATTATTATTCCAAATAGTAGCATTCTGGCTACTTTTTTAATTTTAATTTTATTGTTGTATTACATCCATCCCCTTTTTGGCTATTTCTTTTAAATATTTTTATTGATTTTAGGTAGAAGGGAGAGAGAGGCAGAAAGAGAGAGAGACAGACAGACATTGATGTGAGAGAGAAACACTGACTGGTTGCTTCCCACATGGCTATGTGAACTCTCATGGGGGCTCAGATCCGAAACATAGGTAAGCATTTGCCCTGACTGGGAACTGAACCCTCAACCTTTCGGTATATGGGATGGTGATCCAGCCAACTGAGCCACTCTGGCCAGGGTGCTTTCTGGCTATTTTTAAAAGATAATTTCATCACTGTTTCTGAGATAAATTGCTTCAAATATTAACTCAAAGTTTTAGATAACTTTGTAAGAATTCATCATTTAAAATGAAATTCTGAATTCTAACTATCCATGCTTAGAAAGAAACATGAAATGACATAGTGTATATTTTTTAAAAGTTTTTCACTTAAGTAATAGATCATATTGTAATGTGGTCTTAACATGGATTAAAATGATTATTTAGCAGTTAGCTTGTTAAAGGAAGAGGCTTGAAATATACTTACATTCTTGTTTAAATGTGAAATACTCTGTTAGATGTCTACATTCATGATTTCCACGAAGTAAAAACAGTGTTTTGGGGTAAAGAATTTTCAAGGCCCACAAATACAGCACACACTGAGAAAAAAAAAAGAATATAAAATAAATATTGTATCATTATACTTAAGCATTTCATTGCTGATATACCAGAAAGACATCAATCAAAAGTGCTACTGCGACCAAAGGCTAGATTTATTAAGGAGGACCCTGAAAATCAAGCAGGAAACATTATTTTGGTACAAAGCCAAGGTTTATGTGTACATAAAATATATACAGGCACTGGGGATCTATACAGCACAAGAAAACCATGAACTACACACAGTCTATTAAAAAAAATTTTATGAAAATACACTGGCAAATGAAAATACACTGAGGTAAAAGTATGACCAGTGTGATTAGCAAGTGATAAATAAAGACATCTCTCTATAGAGCTAATTATTATTATTTTTGAAATCGGGAACAAATGAAAAAATTGGAAAGGAAAGGCAAGACAAACTTGAGAAATAAACACTGGCAAGCTCAGGCTGCACTGGGTAGGGTCTCCTCTTTGCCTCCATTACCTTATCTTTTATTTCAGTGCCATTGGTATATGAAGCTGTAAGTTTTTTTTTGTTTGTTCTATATATAAATATAATTAAACTGAAGGCCAGGGAATCTCACTATAAATGCTGCTAATAACTAGAAGAAACATTTCATAGACATCCTTAAAATGCTCAAATTTGATTCCTTGGGTATTTCAGTTTGTGTAGAGGTGAGAGACAACTATGAATTAGCCAGTTTGGTGTAAAGAAAGCTACGTTGACACTATCTTCCTGAAGTGTGCATTAAAATAACGGGATACTCAAATAATAACATCAATTTCATTACCCTCAACTGACATTTATTAAGAACCCACAGGGAACGGAAAACTACTCTTCGAAAACAAGTATGCTCTTTTTTAACAACCCTCATTAAGTTTATGTTCTAAAAGTGAAACTAAGAATATATAGAGCCGCAAGAATATTGAGACAAGCCTGATTATGGTTACTAACATCTAAAACTAAAAAGCACATAATATTTATATTTTAATAAAGAGATTTCCAAATATAATAAATTTTCTGGATAATATCCAGAGAAAAAACTACTGGCAAATCATTTGTTGTGCTACTGACTGTGAAGAATAATCATGTCTGATAATTTACTGAGTGGAAATAACTATGTTTAAATATAGAGCCCAAGTTTTGAAGAAAAATACTAATGATCAGAAAGAGTATGTATTATCGTGCTTTTCAAGCAAGATATTATCTACTGTCTCCAACTATGTAATTGTGAGTAAACAAAAATAAGGGGTGGACATCAAATTTATATATATATATTTATATATATATATATATATATATATATATATCTTTAATTTTCCAATTACCCTTTTCTGATTATAGTTACTAGCTAAAGTTCATGTGAAAACTGATACTACTATCTCTAAGAGGATGACCAAGTGGCTTATCCAATGATACTTGAAGTATCATGATCTGTTGATATGTGTAAAACGTTCCTTGTTATCTCAGTGGGTAGTAATGCGGCTCTATGAGTCTCTGATTACTATGTATCAGGTTTTATAGGTACACTTACGTGTTTTCATAAAAATTTTGTATTACTCAAACTTGTCTCACATTTCATAGAAGATATTTATAAACCATCATCAATGTCAATCAGAGAACTATTTCCAATTTAAAGTTTATAAGGTTGTACCTTATATACCTACACATGCGAGCATATAAAAAAATATATATATATACAAATTGGATTTAACTTTTGATGTCTAATTTCAAATAGAAATGATTATGTAAAGTCTTTAAAAATTATATTGAATATTGTTGAAATGGCTACTTCTATATTGAAGGAAAGAATACATTTTTTTTTTTTAAAGATTTTATTTATTATTTTTAGAGACAGGGGAAGGAAGAGAGGCAGAGAGGGAGAGAGACATTAATGTATGGTTGCCTTTCATCTGCCTCCAGCTATGGACCTGGATGGAGATCTGGCTTGCAATCCAGTTATGTGCTCTGGCTGGGAATCGAACCAGCCACCTTTCGGTTCACAGGCCAGCGCCTTATCCACTGTGCCACCAGCCAAGGCCAGAGTACATGTTTTGGCTACACTGTAGTCACTTTTTAGAAAGCTTTTCTTTATCTTTTGGTTTTTTTTTTCCCCTTAAAACATAACTAAAGTACAACAAAGTGCACATATTTTCCATGTATAATTAAGTGTTTATATATGTATACTCCCATGAAACTAGTACCCAGATCCAGTTAAATTTCAACATTCAGGAGAATATTGATGTACTCCTCCCATCAATATTCTTTTAGAAATATAGCCACAATACTACACTATTTGGATTAGTTTTGTAAGCAACACTTTATTTTAAAGCAAAGCTACCCCTCTCCAACTAAAATCTACAATGTAAGTCTTAATCCCACTGAAATACTACCAGAGGAATCGCATTCTAGGACTCATATTTTCTTTTCTGTCATTTGACATTAGTACGTGCCGTGGCTTTATCACCTCTAGTCTTACTTACTGGGCCTCTTTCATACCTTTAACCTTAAAGAGTGATACAGAAATAGTCTATGATATTCTATCATATTTATTTACTTTTTAAGTGATTCAAGGCATAGTGAATGCCCCTTATTACTTAGTGGATGTGAAGCACCTAGTATATGTAAGTTTAGGATATTAGAGTTTTTTCTGTAAGTCTATAAATGAGAAGGAAGATAAGAACACAAAGCAGAAAGGGAGACAGGGAGTAAGGGAGGGAAGGAAGGAAGAAAAGATACAGAGAGGGAGGGAGGTAAAGGAGAGAGGAAGGAAAGGAAATGAAAAGCAGAGAGAAAGGAAAGAAGGAAGGAAGGAAGGATGGAAGAAAGAAAGGAAGAAGAAAGAAAGAAAAAGAAAGGTTAAAGAAAATAAAGGAAAGGAAAAAAGAGAAAGAAAGGAAGGCACAATTTCAAAATTCTTGGCTCAAAACAAGAATCCTGTTTTCACATTTTATTTCCTTCTCCCCTGTGGCAAGAATAAAATATCTTCCCAAACACTGAATAAAACCACAAATACAGCCAATATGGAAGAAGTGGCACGGCAAATGAAAGGGCAGGGCGGACTGGAGAGAGGAGACCTGCCAACTTTCACCCTCAACACCTGGCGGGAGAAAGCTGCCAAGTGCAACATGGTCCTGCCCACAACTGTTTCGCTGTGTACAGTTCCAGCGTTCTGGAGAGCCAAAGACCTTAAACAAAACCATAACCTGATCTTATTTTCAAAAAGAAAGGTCTCTCCATAAAAAGTTTTCACAATCAATAAGCAATGAAATAGAAATCAGCTAAATAATTGGCCATTTTCATCTACGCGGTATCAGGGGCCTGAGTAAAATTTTCACCGAATTAAAATGCTGAAGGTAGAAACAGAGGCAAGTTACACTGGCCTTCCTGAGGCCAGTAGATTAGCTGCACTAATCACTTTCAACTGGACTTTGTCTTTCCAGTCTTACTCTAAATAATTAAGCAAATATTTACAATTTAAAATTAGTTTGAGTTACTCAACAGAGATTGAGCATCCTCTACGTTTTTACTATTTTTCATCATAAAGAGTCTTCCTCTATGAAGCAACACTAAGGATATAATTTTATTAGCTTAATTGGCAATTAATGCCTTTTAATGATTAGTATTCTTGAAAACTTGCACAGGGGACTAACAAAGAATGTAAAGAAAGAAGCAAGCAAGTAAAAAGTATATATACAGCTTCAAATATACATCAGTCAGCTCTCTACTATAACTATCTGTGCTGGGCCACCTTCCAGTCAAAAATGTCACCTCTCAATCATAAGGCAATTGGTTGGGAAAAGACCTAAACACCTGCAATGTCAAATGCAGCTCCTCCAAGACACCAGCACTGGATCTGACAAACATGCAGAGAAGCAGCCATGAAACAGATGATCAGCTGCAGGGAGACAGGCAGACATTTTCTTCCTTGTGTCTGTGGCATCACTCTGCCACCTAACACTGCCTGCTGTATTGTTTGGTTGTTTTTCTCAGGCAGAAGCATGCAACATTGCTGGACTTGCTGTGGTTCATTCCAGTCTATGGGCCCACGGCTAATACACACAATTCTTCCTGCTTAAATGTGTTTGAGGCCTGGGCTGAGATCTGGATAAAAGTGCAGTGTGTGTGTGTGTGTGTGTGTGTGTGCGTGCGCAGGGAGGTGGGGGGTAGGGGGGGTAGGGCAGTGAGAGGGCAATTTGCAGTAAAGCTCAAGGTGATGCCAAGCACAATGGCTAGAAAGGGGCCCTGAGGAAGTGAACAGAAGGAAACAGCTGTGTGCACCTCTGTTTGCAATTCTGTTTTTCCCTGCTTTCTCAGAGAAACACACTCAGACACAGACCTACATACACACATATGCTTGATCAAAGACATTGGGCAGCATAATGCAATCATCAGAAAGAGGATGGTATTTGGTGTGAGACAAATTACTACCCAAAACAAAATTACCTCTTTCATCACTACTCAAAAGCTTGCTTGTTTTATTCAGACTAACTTTGTGACGAATGGTTTCTGATCTTGGCAAGAAAAGATCGGGGGAAGTGGCAGGGAGCAAGTACACAAAATGAGCTCTGTGTACTGCCCAGAGCACGTTACCTAGTGCCTGTAAGTACTACCCGCCAGAGAGTGCATGAAATCCAAACCCACTCTTCAAAGCTGATTTGGTAAAAATTAAACTTAAGTACTCTTCTTCACCCAGAGGACAGCCAAAGGAAAATACCTGCTGTGGTGCCCTGAATTATTCAGACGAATGAAGAACCTTTCCAAGAAGAACCAAGCCTGTAAGGATAGTACGTCCTGAGGAAACTGAGCTCTGTTTTAGGATTTTTCTTAATACAACAGCGCTATACTTAAAGAGAGTACTTTATGATTGAATGCTGTGACCTGCAGAATATATCCGTGGGAAGAGGGCTGTATATATATGCATGTTTGCACATGTGTGAGTGAATGTGAGAGTGTATTCCCGTTTCTGCATTCCTGGTATGTTTTTTTTGTTTGTTTGTTTTGTTTTTTTTTTTTGTGGTTCTTTTAGTGAAGACATGGTCAGGGTAGTAGTGAGTATAGTGGAAGGGCACAGACTTTGAATCCCAGCACTGCCATTTACCACGTGCATGACTCTCCCTGGTTTACGTTTCTGCACGCATAAAAGGAAAACATTTACATGCTCCTTGTAGAGCTGTAAGAGGAGAATGAAATCATTTATACCTCACAAATGACAGCATTTATAAAGTGCAAACAATGTCAGCTTGCTTAATCCACAATAAAAAGCTCCAAAGTATTCTCAGTAAGTGTATTTTAAATAAATGTCTGTTCTGTTTTAAAAATGACAATATCACTGAGAAATCCCACATGTCTCTCACATGTCAAAATGCATCATTATTTAACATATCATTTTGTCATTTCTGTATGCATGTGGCAAGTCCCTGGGGCTATACAATCAGACTTTAGTAGGTTAATTAAAGAGCTCTTTTTGATAACGGGACTGATATGTGCATCTCAACTTTTAAATGTCCTACAATGCCTACATTTACTGTCACCAACATTTGGTTTCCTCCTTTGATCCTTTGCTTGAATTTGAAAGGTGCATATTACACAAAATAATCACAACTTTCATTGTTCAAATATCTTGATTAACTGTATGCTAAAAAAGTGCTGAGAAGTAAGTTAGTGAAGACTGCTTCTAAAATTCTTTCAAGAAACAAAGTTCTAAAAAAAAGATCTAATTAGGGGGAGTTTAGGAAATTTCACATGGTTTGGGGCCACAGATTCAGAAGCCTAAACTCTTCAAGTGAAAAAGTAAAAGGTAAGTAAAGACACATACGATTAAGAAATACTACCTAAAACTGGACTTGATGAGATAATGAAGTTCATCATATGTTACCCAATGTGATTCAGTACTTTATTACTAAAATTAATAACAAAGTGCTATTATCATTGAACAGGTAAAAAAATAAATTAAGGTGTTAAAAACCATAAATATTCTGGTATTATTTCCACCATCACATTCCATCCTTTGGCTAAAAAAACCACTCCCAACAGGACAGTCTTGGGCATGCCTTGCTTAGAAAGTGAGATTCAAGTCAAGTGTTAACACCCATTCCATCCACCCTCAGCATCTTTCAGAGGAGCATATAAATGTTAAATAAATAAGGTGAATTTAGAGTTACTAAAATAATTTTTTAACTATCCACACCACCCTAGTTTAAGGGCAGCTGCAGAAACTCGTTACCTCCCATTGCTGTTTTCTGCCTCTGCATTCTTTCTCAAGTCTGGCTGCGCAGTGAAACCACCTGTGGGCAAAACACACGTGGTCCAAGGGGAAGCAATTGTGCCACTTCTGGGAAACAGCCTTTAATGGGAGGATACGCCCTTCTTTTTTCCCTTTTCCTTCTAGCGGAACATAATGTGGGGACATGATGGCTGACGCTGGGGGTCGCAGTCTGAGAATGAGACCATGCACATCAGAGCAGGAAGGCAGAAACTCTGGGCCCCAGCACTATGCTGGTCACATCAGCCTGTCTGCAGGTTTTTACTGGAGAAAGAAATAATCTTTTATCTTGCTCAAACTATCATTATGTAGGTTTTTTTCCTTAATCTTAATCTTGGCAAATGCTAGTGCTAATGTGACGTGAAGGTCTTAAAAATGTATACTCAATCACACTTCCCTGACAAGTTGGTCAATTTAGCCTACGAATGAGATTTATGAGGTTCACTAAGTTCTTCCTCTATACTCTCCTTGCTTTGATTTCCCTCCTGGCTAAATCTTGTTCTTTGACTCAGTCTTGTCCAACCATGGGTAAATTTTCAATAGTCTCCACCTTTTCTATATTCTGTACCTCCTTTATCACAGTTCAAGTAATAACTGAATCCTAGACAATCACCTGTTCCAGGCTTTTGACTCTATAGAACTTTTTATAGTTAAATTTTCCTACATAGGTTTACTTTTCTAGAGAGCAAGGATATAAATTAATTTCTTCAAGTTCTTTGTAGTCCCAATCATAGTGCATATAGTTTATGCACTTGATAATACATGTTATACATGCTACCAAATGGTAAAATTCCAAAAATGTACTTTCTCCTTTTGGATTTATATACCAACACCACCCCTCCTTCCCTCATCATCATGAATAAATACATGATCCTTCAATGAAGAAAGGATTAGTCTGTTGGGGAAATGTAGTCAATGAAATTAAGTAAATTGAATAACCAAAATATAAAGTTAGTATGATAATCTTAAAAACAAAACCTGTTCAAGAGTGACATGCTTTTCAATATTAAATATTTCTGTAGTAAAAAATGATGAAAATTAAAATATGCAGATTCTCTCTTATGCAGTTATTATACATACTGATATTGGTGTGAAACTTAAACTTGAATTTTATCCTTAAATAAGAAAATTTGTTTTTCTTTTTAATGCTTTTTTTCTGAGAACACTATGTCAGTTACTATAGCATAAATTGTTTCTTTAAACCTTATTCCTATTTTAACCATTTATTTTAATAAATTTTAATGAACACTTTCTATGTATGATACCACGTTGAGCACTAGGAAGAACAAAGATGTGACTAAAACAAGACGCTTGCCTTCATTTTGATTGTAATCTCTACCAACCTGAAGCAGACTGGAGGCTGAGGAGGAACCTTTACTCCAAGGTTATCTGCTTTGTTTCATTTAATGAGTTGAACAAATTACCCTAGTTAGATGACAGGTATCAAAAGATAAAAACACAGCACTTGTAAGTGTACTCATATTTTTACACACACAAACGCAGCCATAGAGAAACACTTGCACTTGACTATCAATTTATAAAAATAGCATCTTGTGTCATAATTATAGGCATAACCATGCAAGCACATTCCTGCATATTTAATCAACTTTGATTAGTTCTCTCAGCTGGAAACAAAGTTATGTAATGTGAATATGATGTAATTTTTGCAAAGTTTAAATATATAAAAGGTACAAAAGGCAAAATCTTACTTTTAGCCATTTCCTTGGTGTATCTAGATATTAAAAAAGCGTATGTGAATTAACTGAGACTAGGATATGTAATATCCCAAGAATTAAGTGTATTGTTACAGACTAGGGATTTCCTTAAGGCAACGATATTTACTACTTTTATTTTACTAAGATAGTGTTAATCGGTTACTGAGCAGCTAAAAAGAGAACAATGTGGACTTACTTCGATACTGAAGTACCCTCTGTCAACATAGTCCCCTAAGAAGAGGTAGCGAGTGTTGGCAGGAGATCCCCCCACTTCAAAGAGCTTCATCAAGTCAAAGAATTGTCCATGGATGTCCCCACAAACTGAAAGAAACAGAAATTCATTGTACGGTCACATTATTTTAAGATTTGCATTAGATAATAAAATTACAAAATTTTAGAGCCATGAGAAATTCAGAGATCATCTTAGCCAAAACATTATCTTGTGAAACAGGAAAATGAGACAAAGATTCCAAAATTATTTAGTGGCAGACCTGGCTCTAGCATCCAGGTCCACTAATTCACAGATTAACTGGAAAATAAAGATAATAACAGTAATGCCCATTAACATTATTTAACAGTTCTGTATCAGACACTATGCTAAGAAATTTATACACATTTACTAATTTAACACTAACGACACTGTGTAATACACACTTCCTTTTGTAGATAAGAGATGAGGAAAAGAATGGTTCAGAAGCTTGATGTATTCCATATGTAAGTGAAGCCTGAATGTATAACTACTACAAGTGACTGCCTCCTGAAGGAAAAAAGAAATGTTGATAGGTACCACAAAACCTGTACTTCATTGACTCTAAAATGTCATCGATAATAGAATACATCATTATACAGGGTGGGTAAAAGTAGGTTTACAGTTGTTCGTATGGAAAATAATACATAAAATAATAATAATAATACAAGGATAAACTGTTTCACATACAACTGCTACTATACTATGTACCACTGAGAAAGAATTCATTTAAACAAATTATAAAGAAGCATTTTTTAGAAAATGAACTTCCATATTTGATGTTGAAAATGAAAAATAAATCATGAAATGGAAAAAATCCTGTAAAATACAATGCAAAAAAATCACAAGAATTGTTACATTTTAACATTCTCGCCTTCTCTCTGAAACCACAATTCTTGTAGTCTCTTTTAAAAAACCACTTATTTAGTACTTATTATTTAACTACTTTGAAAGCCCTAAAAAAAATAATCTCCATTACACAGGTAAGAAAATAGTATGGCTAAGAGAGGCTAAGCAAGGTCACTTTTCAACATGGATGATCCAGGGTTTAAATTACTATCTGCCTAATTTGAAGCTTTTGCTGTCAAACACCATGTTATCATATTTTTTATATTTTATATATGTATATTTAATATTTTAAAATAGTTTTGTAATGCTCTGGCTGGTGGCACAGTGGATAGATGCTGGCCTTCGAACCCAAAGGTCACTAGTTTGATTCCCAGCCAGGGCACATAACCAGGTTGCAAGCCAGGTCTCCAGCCAGGTCCGTAGCTGGAGGCAGGTGAAAGGCAACCACATACTGATGCTGCTCTCCCTTCCCCTCTCTCTGGAACTAATAAAGTCTTTAAAAAAATAGTTTTGTGATTAAATGATGACTATGATGTGGCTGTTTCTTGACCACTAAGAGATTCACAAAATGAATTTATCAGTGGATAGTATCTTAAAGGGTTACTAAGAATTAAACATGTTAATATTGTAACATGTTTGAAGAGCTTCTGGAACCTATGGGTTGGCTACAAAGTCCACCCCCCCCCGCCCCCATAAGATGGCTCTAGAAGTGCTTAGTTGTCTTTTCATTGTAAACAATTTTGTGAGACTGCATTGTGAGAGCTATAGTATCAGTGTGCATTAAAAAACAACTTATTTTTGTGCAGCCATTTTAATATTGAGGATGGAAGAATATAAGCAATATTTTTGGCATATTAGGCTTAATTATTTCAAGAAAAGTAAAAACAACAGAAATGCAAAAAACGATTTGTACAGCGTATGGAGAAGGTATTGCAATTAGTCAAATGTCAAAAGTGGTTTGCGGGGAGTATTATGCTTAGTGAAATAAGCCAGTCAGTGAAGGACAAATATCATATGATCTCACCCATTATGGGACAATAATGAGCAAAACTAACAACAAGCAAAACAGAACCAAGTATATGAATACAAGGAATAGGCCTTCAGTGGTCAGGGGGAACAGGGTTGGGGGGAGGGGGAGGTAGAGGCAAAGAAGGGGAGCAGCTTAGACAAGAACCTAGTATAAAGGAACCATGGACATGGACAACAGGTAGAATTGACTTTGGGGGGAATGGGTGGGTGGGGAGGGGGACAGAGGGGAGCAAAAAGGGGATGGATGTGATACAACAACAATAAAATTTAAAAAAATAAAATAAAAAATAAACAAAATTAAAAAAAAAAGTGGTTTGCGAAGCTTCATGCTGGAGATTTCTCACTAGATTATGCTCCACAGTTTGGTAGATTAGTTGAAGTTTATAATGATCAAATTGAGACATTAATTGAGAACAATCAATGTTCCACCACATGGGCGACAGCTGGCATAGTCAAAATATCCAAATCAATAAAGTCATTGGTGAAAATGAAAAATGCATCTTTTATTTAAGAACCACACGAAATTTTTGACCAGCCCCACAATATGAACTTGGTAAGTGGCTACCTCTATGTGACCCCAAGCCCCCACCCTCCGTCCTCTGGTGTCCACAGAGAAGTTTGGTACAACACATGCCACCTAACAAGGCAAGCTGTCAGTTTGGTTATTCACAGCTTCCAATTCCCCATGAGATTAGGGCCTTTCATCTTCAAAGTCACTTGGTTTTAACAGCACTTCTACAACAGCCAGGCTTTGACTAGTTATTTTATACCTGTAAGGCAAGCTCATTCTTCACTGACATACACCCCTGCTTCCCACACTCCCCTATCTTCTCATTAGTTGCTTTTCCTTTCCAATGGAATACTGCTGGTGGGTGAGGTACCCAACTAGGGGTCGGCGCTGATACAGAACTATGATGTCCAAAAAGCACCAAAACCATAGAACCACAAATAGGCAATAAAAGCACTTCTTGTTGTGTGACATGATATTGAGTGGACTGATTCCTGGTGTCCCTATGAATGAATGATGTCCACCGTGTCCTATCTTCAACAGCTCTGCTTAGCTCTTTTAGATTCATGCCTATGGCTTCTTTCATAGAGTCAATTCATCTCACACTTGGTCGTCTTCTTTTTCTGCTGCCTTCTATTAATATTTTCCCCAACGTTACTTGTCTTTTTCTTTTCCAAAGAATCCTGCCTTTTCATGATGTTCCAAAGTAGGACAGCTTCAGTTTTCCCCCTCTTGCCTCTGGTGCAGTTTCAGGCTTAATTTGCTCTAGGATTGATTTGATCATCTTTCTGCCAGTCCAGGGTATCCACAGATTCTCCTTCAACACCATTATTTCAAGTGAGCGCACTTTTCCCTACCAGCCTTCTTCACTGTCCAACTCTTGCATCCTCACATAGTATCAAATAATTGGGAACGTGAGATGTGGATGATCTTACCCTTGGTCTCTAATGACACATCTTTCCTAATTATCCCATTGTTGCGCTTCCAAGTCACAGCCTTCTCTGGATTTGTTGCCTGCCATCTGCATTTGAATTAATGACGGAACCCCATTCAGCAAAATCTTTAACACTTTCAATGTCTTCATTCTCTAGATTAGAGCTGTGTGTATCTTCTGTAGTCATAATATTTTTCTTTTAGATGTTCAAATGCAGTCCTGCTTTTTCACTCTGACCAGCAGTCATTTCAAGTCAGCACTACTTCCTGTCCAAAAGATGGTGTCTTCTGCACCTTACATTATTGCTATTCCTTCCACCAATTTTCACTCCTACCTCCCCTGAGCATACAGATCAAACAAACAGGGAGATAAAATGTACCCTTGTCTGACACCTTTGCCTATAGGAAACCATTCTGTTTCTCCACCTGATGGTGGCTTCCTGGCCACAGTACAGGACTAATTCATGACCATCAATATAAAACAACAATTCAAGGCCATCACTGAAGTCTACCTGCCTGCCTAGTTTCTATGAAAAGAGCCCTCCATCTGACTGAACATCCTAAAAAACATTGTATCTTTAATAGATTATTAACAGAGCTGTATATATTTCCATCAGCTGTATAAAGTTAGGGTATTTAATGAAATTGGCACATCCAAAATAATGAAACAAAACAGGGTGTTTCCCCCACCCCCTGGAACACTGTTACCCCTATCCGTTAGCAACCTAATGTGCTACAACATGATGGTCATTTTCCCCGAAGAGGCAGTTCTCCATTTGTTTTTATACTGAAGAAGTGAGAAGTAGGTGCATGAGCAGGTAAAACTATTTGGTGAGAAGGTAGCAATGTTGTCATGATCTCCTTCTTGCCCTGCCCCTCCCCCCGTCAAATGAAGTGACTGGGTTGGTTTTGAACGCAGCCACTCTGCCATCCTCAGGACAACCAAATGCTGCAAGGCTGACCAACACCTTGAGATGCTTACACATTCATACATTCCTCTTTAACTACCAGGGGTTACACAAATTATGCCTAAACAGTCAACTACTAAGTAATACCTAAGCAAACAATTACTTTCGAGTCATTGCCTTTCACTACTGACCCCCTTCCCTAATGACTCTAGCCCACACGAAATAAAACATCTTTGGAAATGATTCTCACACATGATGCGTCAACAACTTTTGATTTACATTTTCTGAAGAAGAATACAGAATTTTGAAGTAGAAAACTGAAAATAAACATACAGAAAGGATGTCTTTATTTCTTAGGGAAGGGATTAGTCTTTATTTCAAATATCACTGGAGAGCTAGTGAGTGAACTTTTAAATCATAGTCTAAGGGAGTTCAAGTACGTGTGTGTGTGTGTGTGTGTAAAGCCACCCACTACAAAGGAGGAATTATTTGGAATTAGTGGTCAGTATAGCAATTAGGGATTCAATAAACAAGTTTAAGACTTTATTCACTGTAGATTACAGCAAAGTCGCGCTAAAGGGAAACACCAACAAACAGCTGGGGCAGTAACAAGGGGCTGTTTGTGGAGAGCTGAGTTAGGCCTTGTGATCTACAGACTGGACAATGAATCAGTCACAGAGCAGAGCTAAGAGTCCCTAAAACTGACACACTGCTAAGTAGAAAAGATAATGGCCAGTACGTTGAGGCCCTTCAGACAATAATCTCAGGCAGCAGACGGAGGAAGTTGGAAAGATAACCACAACCAGGACCTAGCCTTAGCCTTATTCTTCCTTAGTAGAGGAATGCCAGTAACGCTCCATTCGGAAGGAATAAATATTCCAAACAACCATGAATATATTGTATGAGTAATGAGGTAGCCATGTCTGAATTAATTTAGCAGAGCTGCAAGTAAATATATCTATATTATAACGGAATTAGTTTTCAACGAATTCCATTGTTTCTAAGTTCACGTTGAAAAATATAAAATACTAGACAGTGTTGTACATACTAGAATGGAACCCAGTATAATTACTATACAATTGTTAGCTTTTAAAGCACTCTGATAAAACTGTCATTCTTAAGTAGGAGACATTTTTAAAACATAAAACATACTTTCATTAAAAAAAAAACTACTTAAAATAATTACTGTTCAGACCTACACACTGGTCCTGTTTATTTGCCTATAAAAAAAAGGAAATACATCAAAAAACATAATTAGGTCAGTTTCTAAGCAAAAATTTTATGTCACAGAATTCCAGGTTAAAGAAAACTTACACAAATTAGAATGCCTAAGGAGAGAGGAGTAATTGTTAAAAACAAACAAACAATAAGCTACAGCTGAATAATAGATTTTTAATGGACCAGCATTTCAAAATTGCACCATATTATGATTTAGAAGTCAAGTGCTTTTAATTCTTGTCTCAGTGTTTATTTTTCTATAAAGAACTTTTAGTTCCTCCAAAATGCTGGCTTTTATTATTTTGGAAGACTTGTGTGAAATAGAATAACTTCTACAAGTTTTTCCAGTTCATAAGAAACTAACAGATTGTAATTTTTCTTTTAGAAAAGACGTTACTGAATCGCCAAGCAATTTTCACCATTGGAGTTCCACTCCACTTTCAGCTTCATTTACTTCAACCCAATATTTTTCCACAATAGCCACATTTTCCCAAGACAATAAAAATTCTAATGTTAAGAAACTATCATTACGCCTAATTCTCAGCATGAGGGGATTAATCTGTTCAATTTATACACTTGATTTTTGAATCCTCTATCTGCTACAATTTTTTCTTTTCCAAAATCTGCAATTTCCCAGAGACAGATACTGCATTTAGAGGTTTTTTTTTAAGAGGTTAAACACAGTGCGTAACACAAGCACATATCTGTTTCCCGCTGGTGATAATCCAGGATTATGTAACTTTTAGTGGGTGATAAATTCAAACCACTAAGTACAAACCAGCCAGAACAAATATGTGTAGGTTATTAGCAGAATGTGTAAATGTCTGAAATCAGGCAATTACAGAGATAAAAGTGAGTTTATTACAGCAGTCACTTATCTCTAGAAACCTTTATCAACTGTAAAGTAAACTAACCAAGAAAAAATAACAGGGGTGTAATTCACAAAAGAGGTACACTTCAAAATAATTAATACTCTCCCCATAGTGAATATTATTTTTCAAATGTTAAACATGTGTTAATAAGCATTTTGTAAAACACAAAATATAAACTCAATCAGGGAACTGTAGTTCGATAGTATCAAACAACAACGGAGAGTCTCTAAATCACATAAAAATTTGCTAAACAAAAATGATAATTTTAAAAGGAAAAAAAGCTATGAAATTAAACATAAAACAATAATAGCATCAGTGCTATTATTTTTAATCAGTGCTATTGTTATTAATAATTTCAAACATTTATTTATATTTAAAATGATGTTTTACAAAGGCAAACTATCTGTTAGCCAGTGTTAATGTGAAATATTAACAGGACAATTGAAAAAACAAGAATGAACTATATTGTAGATTGCAATAGATAATCACAACAATCCAGTACTAAATACTTCATGAATCTCCTAAATCTCAGTTTATAATTATAATCAGATGGAAAGAAACTACATTAGTGTGTGTTTTTAAATTATTTCATAGGATCAAGCACATACAACACCAAGGTATATCCACAATGTATTCCCATCAACAGAAAAATAAATTATTGAAACTTTAATTTTTGTTTCTCCTAAACATGAGTGTTCTTACCACTGAAATTATTTTTGAAGTTTTGTATTTTTCTCCCTCATGGGTTAAATGCTTTACAAGATCTTGCTTACTGGAAGAACTTAATTATTGAATTAGAGTGCATTTTTCCCCATCTGTTATCACTATTTTTCCATTTTAGAAACAATCTAGATTCTAAGAAAACCCTACCTATTAAGGATTCATAACATCATAAATTATTTAAGTCATGATTTTGGCTGTGACATTAATAAATAATAAGTATGTACACATATAATACCTACAGTGATATTTAATTAAATTTGGTCATCACTCTGTTCCTGTGTCCAAATTTGGTCAGTCCTGGAAACTATCGGTTATGTGATTTATTTTACATTATGTAGTTCACTCATCTCTTGATGGTTCTCATCAGTCAACTAAGAGTACTGGATAAAAACTATGAGTTTATTTCATTTTAGCCAAATTGTAACTAAATTTGAAAACTTGTGTACTTATATATACTTACTTATAAATGAATAATTTTCTTCACTCTTTGAAATACTGATCCTAGGTTTCAGATCCCCATGAGCTCCCCCTCAAGGCCCTGAAAGATGGGCTCTCATTACTCTAACCGATCTGGGGGTTACAGATCTAAGCCTTAAGTTTTCCATCTAGGGCCTTCCAAACCTGTATTTTAGGATTTTTAAAAACAGTTTGGTAGCTGTGTGGCCAGGGTATTCTTTCATTTTGGTTTTTTGCTTTTTACTGGATGGTATTTCTCCCCTGGGGAAAGGCAGCAGAGTGTCATGGTTAAGAAGACAGACTACATACCTAGACATCGTGGTTTCGTCATTTCTGTTAGTTGGTTTTTTGGTTTGTATATTTATTCCCCCTGATTAACTTAATAAGCTCTGAACTATTAATTAATCATTATTGTATTCATTCTCCCTGATCAGCTTTATTATCTATAGAATCCACGGACTATTCCAATTTGCTTTTCCCAATCTCTTCCTTTATATGGGCATGCTCTATATTCTTTTTTTACTAAATTTCTTTAGACTTTGACCAACTTGCCATTTGTGTAACTAGGACAAGATCCTTAATCTTTGTAGGAGGCCACAGATGCCTCATCTAAAAGGGGCTTCATAATAAACCTGTTCTTAATAAGTTTTTGTTAACTAAATGAAGTAATAAAAGGGGGAAACTTGCTGTGGCACATGGAATATACAGGCACAATGTGAAATAGTAGGAGGGGCAGCTATCCAGAGTCTGTCTTCCCAAAAAACATCCTAAATGTTTTGCCAGATTTAATAGATGATCTAAGTACCTGTAATCACTGTAGCCATAAACAAAATGTACAAAAACTTGGTGCATTTTTTCCACTTTTTATTCAAATGCCTGCTATCCTATGTTGAAAGCTGTTGAGGCTAAAATAAATTAAACTAGGTCGCATGCACCACAAATTTCATTTTCTAAGACTGGAAATATCTCTAAATGACTTCAGTGACATAACCAATCTTTTGGGGGATAGCAACACCATGCCATATTTCCAGGTAGTCTCATTTTTTTTCATAAATCATTTATTATGTCCTTGTAGCAAAACTTATTTACAAGACCATGCTCTTCCACAGCTGTGTAATGGTATACAGTAATATTTTAGAGCTGAAAGTGACATAGTAAATAGAAGAAATACAAGGTATTTCACCAAATTAATTTTTTTTCTAAAAAATATGGAACACTTCACAAATTTGTGTGTCATCCTTGCACAGGGATCGTGTGAATCTCTGCATCATTCCAGTTTTAGTGTATGTGTTGCTGAAGCGAGCACCAAATGAGTTTTTTAAAAAGCTGGCTCTTACTACATTTCTGGAAAACTTAGTTAAGTAAAATCTTCTAAGTAGGAAAAAGGTGACACATCTCTTTTTCTTGTCATGATACTCTTCTAATTTTAACAATAAAAAATACTGTTATTTTTAATATTTTTAAACTCAAGGAAAACAAGTTAATGATATATAATTCTAGAGTCCACATGTCCATCATTAATTTGGCAATTATAGGTAGCGGGGATATTAGAAACGGTTTTCATCTGTCATTGACTTTCAAGTAGTCAGTTATATTTATGCTTACTAGTAAGTGAACAAACTTAGACCTATATCTAAAAACAATACCTAAATGAATTAATAAAAATAGATTAATGAAATGCTATTGTTTCCTCAGTAAAAATATATGTTTCTTTGATATATGAGGCACATATGGAAAATTGTTGTTTTAAATCTTAATTGAGCAATTATTAAAAAATATATGAACAACTCAGAAATGTTAGAACACATTCATTTAAAACTCAGTTAAGCCCTGGCTCGTGGCACAGTAGATAAGGCGCCGGCCTGTGAACCCAAAGGTCACTGGTTCGATTCCCAGCCAGGGCACATAACCAGGTTGCAAGCCAGGTCTCCAGCCAGATCCGTAGCTAGAGGCACATGAAAGGCAACAATACATTGATGTTTCTCTCCCTTCCCCTCTCTCTGAAAAATAATAAAATATGTTTTTTAAAAATAAAAATAAAACCCAGTTAAGAAAAAGTATTTTCTGGAATGTAATCTTAATAAAGACAATAAGCTTATTTTACAATTCTGCCTAGTTTTCCTTAATCTATCATTTCCTTATATATATAATTTCATTAAGCAGATATTTCAAAGTTATTAATTTATGTATATGAAAAAAAGAATTAAACATTTACTAAATGTGCTATGTTAAAAGGATGCATAAACATCAAAGACTGATAACTTTTTACTTGTGTTCAATTATATTGGGACAAAAATGGGAAATGTGAAACTTGGTCTCAAAAATTTTACAGAAAAAAAAAATTTTTTTACAGAATACTTGAGAAGACATACATACACAAAATGGTATTAAAAATAATCAGTTTCCTGGTATCAGAGTATTACCCTCTACATTCTGAAACTTCCGTGTACCGGTCAAGAAGTACAGGTTTAAGACTTACATCTACCATAAATATTTTCTATGGGCAGAATCATGTCATTTCCTGTTTACCATCTGCCAAATTTCCTAACAAAAGCAAAAGAATATATAATTTTCTTAAAATACACATGAAATTATAAATATTTCACATTTACTTTTAGTAATGTCGTTTTTATTTTGAAATTTCAAATAACATTAAGAAAAAGTATGAGAGTGTTTTATTTATCCAAAGGGAGTATCAATTTAAAACTTCGAAAACTTGTAGTAAGTTATCTCAGATTTGCATTTCAGAGCTAATACTCATTCAATCAAAGACTTCTCTTATGGAGATAAATGTATTTCATAGTATACAAACCATCAATTTAACTCTATGAATACAACTAGAGGTACAGTTACCTAAACTGACTTAAATCATAGCATCCACAATGTCTCTGTATAGTCTGTACATTTACATAGGTTCTTTACTCCAATTTGAACATGATCAGTCATGTTTCTGCTTCTTCAGCATTTGACAAATATCTAATTAAATTAAGCAAAGATCATGCTTTCCTAGCATGTTACATATGACAAACTATGTGATCATGGCAAATTAATGCAGAAAAGAGAAAATAGCTGCTAATCCTCATAATGTGATTCATCAGTAATCATAATTTCAAATTTAGATATTCATTAATTAAAAGTGATGAATGTTTGTTATATATTTGTTATACATTTGAATTGCTAAAATGACCCATCAGGATTGTAAATCAATTCTTTTCCTTTTCTTTGACAAAATATAAAAAGATGGAAAAGCATGTTCATAATGTGTTTGGAGAGTTAGTAAACTAAGAAAAGGTTTGTTTTATAAAATCACATAATTTCAAGTTACATTTCCTTATAGATTGATTTCATTACATTTCTAGAACTCTAATCTTCTATATTTTTTAATGTACTTTAAAGAAAAATGTTTGATGTTCTTAATACATAAGGCTATCTTTTAGAATATTAAATCTGTTATTAATCACATCAAACTGAACTACATTTTACTAAAGAACACTTGATTTGTCTTATGATGATTTGATAACTTTTGATTCGCATGTTAGAGACAACAAATTGTGAATAAGTCTATAAAATGGGCAAGTTTATAAACTAGGAAATTTTATTCAGTATTAATTAGCATGTATTTCGTAAGTACCTGCTATGTGATTGGAATTCTAGATTAAAAAATGGCCATTCTTGAAAGCTGAAGAAAAAGGGATTATAGCATTATGAAATAAAGAATAACATATAATTTTATAGTAAAGAAATATAAATACAATTAACTCCCTTAAAAATCTTAAGGTATAATTGGGATATAGCACACATAAGGACTAGATGGGGCTTCCAAATGCTTGACTGCTACTAATTTGACCTTTCATCCATAACACATTTGACCATGGGCCCACTCTGGCCTCTGGACATGTGAAATGTGAATGACTAAAAATGTTTCATGGGGTCTAGCCAAGAGGGTCCCTAACATGTCCAATGTCTCAGAACTAGAGAAAGGAATAAAATCAGATTCTATTCTCTATTTCCTACAGACGTTTCCTGGGAAGTGGTAAGAAGCCAAAAACATGGGGCTTAAAATGTTTGCAGTAGTGCCATGATCCTTTCCTTCTGTTTCATGAATAAGAATCGTCCTCTCAGCAGTGCTAAGGCACCCTGGCCACCTTTGACCTGCCCCTGCCATTAGGAAGACCAAGAAAAGACCAGTGTGGCTGAGCTCACACATTGGTTTCAAATGTGTTTTGTAGAACTACAGGGTATGTGAGAGGTGTTAGCGTCACATTACAGTAAACTTTACTTTTATTATTATTTTTTACCTTGGAGTTCCTTGTGATGCTTTTTTCTATCTCTCTGTGTATGTAGTACGTGCGTGTTGTGGGGCTGGAAGCAGGGGTTAGGTTCTGCTGCTTAAATCTTTTTTTTTGTTTTTTTTTTTTAAAGATTTTATTTATTATTTCCAGAGACAGAGGAAGGGAGAGAGGCAGAGAGGGAGAGAAACGCCAATGTATGGTTGCCTTTCACCTGCCTCCAGCTATGGACCTAGCTGGAGACCTGGCTTGCAACCTGGTTATGTGCCCTGGCTGGGGAATTGAACCAGCAACCTTTGGGTTCGCAGGCCGGTGCCTTATCCACTATGCTACCAGCCAGGGCTAAATCTTGTTTAGGAATACTACTGATAGCGAAATTATGAAAACAAAGGTTGGCTGACATTATCAAAGAAGATTTAACAATAGGGAAGTAAGTTGCAGTGCTGATAACATTTGTAGTAAACTCCTGTGAACCCAAAGGTCGCCAGTTCGATTCCCTGGTCAGGGTACAAACCAGGTTGCAAGCCAGGTCTCCAGCCAGATCCACAGCTGGAGGCAGGTGAAAGGCAACCATACATTGATGTCTCTCTCCCTGTCTGCCTCTCTCCCTCCCCCTCTCTCTAAAAATAACAAAATTTTTAAAAAAAAAATTGTAGTAAACTGAAAATAAGAGAAAGAGATCTTTAGGCAGAAAGGTGCAAATGAACCAGAATAAGTGGACTGGGGAAAAAAAAAAAAAAAAAAAGGACTGATTGGAAGGCATATGTGAAAGGGCAGGAGATAAATTAGCGTAGAACGGTAACACTAAATTATGAAAGGACTTGGATTTCAGTATGAGATGCTTTAAGACGAAAAAGAACAATCCCAGCATGACAGGACGTAAGTCTGAAGCAAGGCTGCTTTCAGTTAGATCTTCACTGCAATGATAGTCGTAAGTCAATGATGATGGCCGTGAGAAAGGATAAAAGGGGGCAGATAGGACTTTCTTATACTTCTTTTGTTTGTGCCCCAATTCAATAAACATTAAATGCCTACAACATTCCTACAATATCTCACTGGGTTAGACCCTAAAAATGTAACAACAATTTAGACATAATCGATCCTCTGATGAAGCAAGTGTGTAATGAGGGACACGGAACTAAACAGTACTAGGATACTGGCTAGCAAAGCAGACATTTCTTTCTTCTTTGCTCACTGTTGTATTCCTAGTACCTAGGAGAGTCCCTGGGATGCTATATATGACAAGGCCTGTCCAGAATGTATCCAGCCACATGATATGAAAGAAAGAGACATTTATTGAAGAAGATATAACATACAAGGAACATTGTACACAGGACAATGACACCTCAGTCCCCTTCAAGGTAGTACTTTGGGATCTCAGATAGTTCTCCCAATTGCCATCAGTTGCCCCATTCCTTAATCTCATTGATGGTCTGAAATCTCTTCTGTCAAAGGTGATTTTAGTTTTGAGAAAAGCCAGAAGTTTCAGGGTGTCAAATCTGGGCTGCAGGAGGGCTGAGTCACCTGGGTGATTTGATATTTTGCCAGAAACTCTGCGTAAGAAGTGATGCATGAGTGGGTGTGTCGGTGTGATGAAGCTGCCAATCAATCACCAGTTGCCCAAAGCTGTGGCCTCTGAATAGTTTCAAAGGAGGGAGGCTGAAGCTTAAGGCAAAATTTGATGCAGGTTTGTTGCTCTACTCGCTCATTTTGAATGTGATGGCCATAGTACACATGCTCAATCAACTGCACCTCCCACCCCCACTGACGGGCACAGCAAAGCTGTCATTGTTCATTAAGCATTGTCCACTCTCCTTGGCCGCCAGGTTACATCGATATCATGCAAAACGTCCTTGTTATATTAACAATGGCTGGACTTCTTCTGGACAGACCTCGTATTTATTATATGAATGAGTGAACGATGCAGTGGGCGCGGTGGACTAGGTGAACTTACCTGGAGGATTTGCTACTCAAGCTGAAAGGTAAAGACTGGAAAGGAGTTAAGTACCGAATGGTGGAGGCAGGTGCAGGCACTACTGATCACAGCAGAAAACACAACTTGTGACAAATATAAAATGAAAAAGTGAAAGAAGATCTGTAACGTTGGAGACTAAGTAAGAAATGAAAACAGATGAAACTCAGGAAAACAAGGCTAGAGAATGAGTTTTATCATCCAAGTTTGGAAGTTTGAAGTTCATCCGAAGAGGGGCCATTGAAGGGATATGGGTTACAGGAAACAGTCTACTTCACCTTTGGAAAGTCACTGGATCTATCTCAGCCTAATTTTCCTATTGCGTAGGCTAAGGACAATATCAGCTACCATGTACAGCACAATGAGTGCGAAGATTAAATGTAGAAACTGGCCCAGGTTAGTAACTCAAGATATGGTTAAGTTCCCTATCTCTATGACACCACAGCTCTCTTCTGCTTCTCTTGATTACAGCTGCCCGCTTTTATAAAGAATCATAATATTCCAAAGTTAAAATAGCATTAGCATCAGTCTGGGTAAAGCGTTTGGTATACCTTATATTAATATTTTGCCTTCTTTATATAATGCTAGGTAATGGGTACCTGATGGTCCTAATTGCAAAGGGAAACAAGGTGACATTGTTTTCTTAGCTCTTTTCACACACACAACTAAATCAGAAAAAAAAAAAATGATTGCAGAAATATTTAAAATAGAAATTATGTGTGAATAAATTGTATAGAAATTACTATTTCAGTGTTGAGTAGCACACTTTTATTAGTATGGTTTTAGCTTTTCATTACTTATAAAGTCTCTTAATTGAAATTCATTATTAAAGTAGCTAAATATTCATAGTTTCTAAATTATTCATTGATACACATGATGTTTTTCACTGTTTGTAAATATAATGTATTTAAAATGAAGCATGAGTTTCAACATTTATCTTAAAATGCAGAAAATGAGAATTTATAACAGCCTCAAAAATAGCAAGGAAGTTTCAATGCTTGTTAGAATACCGGTAGGAGGGGATTAAGATACAATAAAATCTTAAGCCACATGAAAGACCTGCTCCCAAGATTTTTGGAAATCCTATAATTCACAAATATTACCAAGCATAGTTATTTCCCCATAAAATGCAGTAAAATATAAGCCCTGGTTTCAGACAAAAATAAACCTGAGCTTAAATGAAGCTTCTCTAACTTTCACTCTCTTATCAGCTTTTCTCCGCATATTTGTCTTATTTTCTCCTACTACAGTAACACTTACTCTGATTTTCCTCCAAATCATATCCTGCTGAGATGCTGAAATGAGAGGAGGATCCACCAATTCCAGCAAAACTGAACCATGGAACAAGTGTGATGGCCCCCCTGCAGGTACCCTGCTAACTCCTAAATCAATTACTGTGTCCACAGCTGGCCAGCCCTGGCTCATGGGCCCTCTCTCAGTTGTTAGTGGTGTGGGGCAAAGTCAATAATCAAACAGAGTCTTCCAGGCAATCATAAACAGCATTCTGTGCACTGGAAAAAGGTGACATTCCTATACTTCTGTTTACCTTGAAGGCCATTTCAGTAGTCATGCTAATGACTTCACTGAAGTTTTAAGTTCTCATTTGAGCAATGTTAGCAAGAGCTGGAAAATTCATTGAAATAGTTTAACACCACTTAGTCTACTATCTGCACAGAATTTATGATGGGCAATTTATATTACAGACACAAATCCCCAAAGAATATAACATTCCACCCTAGTTTATCTAAAGCCTTTCTTTTTAGCTAAGCCATCACCTCATCATTTCTCATTTCCAATGGAATTGGCTATCTTTGCATGGACATATATATTTTTTTCTCACAAAATACACACACAGATATACAGGTAAACATACATAAAATACTTTAAAAAATTTAAAAAGCCAAAATGAAATCCAGATACTGAGACGTCTGCTAGCCTAGTGCATGAGCTAAATTAATACATGTGTAATGAACCACTCTGAAAGGTCAAGTCTTAGAATGTAAAAATTGTGAATGCCAAGACTCTACTCTTTTCCTACAATATCCTATGATGTCTAAAGTATGGTGAAAACATTTTAAGTACCATGACTCATGTCTCTGAAGATGGCAGCAGTTTTCATACAAAGATCAAGTGTTAGAAAGGCATGGAAAACTGGAAACGAAACAGCTACATAAAAACCCACTTAAGGGATGATCTAATCTTAAATTGATTCAAATTCCTGTAAGGGTTTAGAAAATTCTACGTTAAGCACACTTTCCATATTTCTCTTTCCATAGTTGTCATTAACATGGTATTTACAAAAGACTTTCTGACAAGACATACAAAAGGGATGAGTTCCTTAATCTTTCAGTCATATTTCTTTTAACTTGCAGTCAAAATGTTCTATTTGGAAAGTCAAGACTGGTTCCTCTGGAAATACGGATGGTACAGACACACAAATGATCACAATAAACCTCTGGGTACGGTTTTACTTCAAAACACTTTATAAACCTAATAAAGTCATGCTTATCTAGCAGTGAAGCTCTCAAGAGCTGACAATGCCTAATGGTTATACAGTGCGGACTGTTAGGTGTTTCAACCAGAAAATAAGAACATTTTCATCCTCCTGAGAATTGAAGTGCGTCTTACACAAATAAAATCTAACTATGTGTGTTGAAAAGTTGGCCAGGCAATCAAAATCTATAATGCTGAACTTATAAAGGCTGTTAAAACTGTATTAACACTTCAACATTGTTGAGATGTTGTTTATTCCATGTTTGAGGCAAGGCTCTTACAAAAATGAACAGGATCCTCAGGGACAACTTTGGGTTTATACCTTGGTAACCCAGGCAGTACTACAGGACCTTTAGGACACGAATCCACATTTTCCCCAACAGAGAACTAAAATCTTGTTTCCCCCAATTTTAGCCTGAAGCACTGCTTTGGGCTGTATTACTGCTTCACAAAAAAACAGATCTCCCCTTCCCCATTGTTATCCTCTACTTGCTTCTGGGACATACGTTTCCTTTGTTTTGAACTTGTCTGATACTCGATAATGAGGTGAACTGTGTCCTCCAAAGATAAGTTCAAGTCCTAAGCACTGGTACCTATGAATGTAACTTTATTTGGAAATAGTCTGTAGATATAATCAGGTCAACATGAAGTCATACTCCATTAGGGTGGCCCTAATCCAGTACGGCTGGTGTCCTTATAAGAGGAAAACACTGACACAGAGACACAGAGGCCATGTAAAGACAGAGGCAGGAACGAGAGTCATGTTGCCACAGCCAAAGAAGGCCCAAGGCTACCAGAAGAAGAATAAGCAGGGAAGAATTCCCCCTGAAAGGTTTCAAAAAGAGCACAGCCCTGCCAACACTTTCGTTTTAGACTTCAGGCCTCGTGAGACAATAAATTTCTGTTGTTTAAAGCAGAGCAGTGGAACTTTGTTATGGTAGCCCTGGGAAGCAAATACACTAGATTTATGATTCAATTATTTGAAGTCTACTCACACACACACATGCACACACGTGAAAACATTTTGACTTCCTAAACAAGGTTAAGCAGTGTTTCTAAGTATTTTAAATGTTGAAGTTCAATTAATCCTCAAATACGAGAAACGCAGTTCTTATTATCCATCATCATTTCCCAGACATGGAATTGAGAAAGGTTAAGTAACTTGCCCGAGCTGGTAAGTGGCCGAGGTAAACTTGCTCCCAGGCAGACTCCTCTGAGCTGAGGCCGAGGCCACCCCGGGTGCCTGCCTGTCGCCACCATGTCTCCCCCAGGTAGAGAGGACTTCCTACCACCCTAGGTAGCTGAGCCTTGTGTCGAACTACCCTTCATGGAAGATGTCTTAGGCCACAGACTTTTCCAGTCTGCCTTATTCCAGTAAGAGTTAGTTACCTGCCCTGAGAAATAACATAAAAATCCTTTTTAAAAGAACCAGGATGAGAGGAGCCTGGGATCATACCTGTTGCCTTGAAAAGGTCCTGTAAGTTGTGGGTGACTGCAGACTGAATATGTGGCATGTTGGTCCTCAAAGTCCTAATGCAGCAGTTCACTCTGTACTGCGTATCTTTTCTTGATTGTCTTTTTCCATTACCTCTTAGTCCCCTTATACCCTGCTGCCTCTCAGCAATCACCACACCGCTATCCATATCCATGAATCCCTTTTCCTTTTTGCTCAATCCCTCCACCTGACCTCCTGCGACCCCACTAGGTATCAGCTTGCTCTCCATCTATGAGTCTGTCTCTATTTTCCTTGTTAGTTCAGTTTGTTCATTAGATTCCACATAAATCTAAAACCATATGGCATTTGTCTTTCTCTGACTGGTTTATTTCACTTAGCATAATGTTCTTCAGGTCCATCCACACTGTTGTAAAGGATACACTTTTATTTTTTTACAGCTGAGTAGAATTCCACTGTATAAATGTCTCACAGTTGTTTTATCTACTCATGACATGATACTGTACATAGAGAATTCCAAAGATTACACCAAGAAACCACTAGAACTGTTAAATGAATTCAGCAAAGAAGCAGGATAGAAAATTAATATCCAGAAATCAGTTGCATTTTTATATGCCAATAATGAGCTAACAGGGAAATTAAGAAAACAATCACATTCACAAATACTTCAAAAAGAATGAAATACTTAGGAATAAAATTGAACTACTTATTTTTAGACACACACCAACAAAACAGAATACACTAAAGGATATGATAAACATGATTCTGGATCATGAAAACATATTTTATAAGAAAAACTGGGGCTCTCTGGTCCAGGAAACAAAATAGATAGCAACATAGTAACTGCTGTTGAGAATTTGAGAGGCTTTTGTACAATGGTTGAGCCAGTCAGGCTTATTTTCTGGGCTTTTGTTTTTGTTTTGTTTTGCTTTTGAGGGCAGATATAAAGGCAGAAGATGGGCTGCCTTTAAAAGGATGGATAAACATCAAAGACTGATAACTTTTTACTTGTGTTCAATTATATTGGGACAAAAATGGGAAATGTGAAATTTGGTCTAAAAAATTTTACAGAAAAAACAAAAAGAATTTTACAGAATACTTGAGAAGACATGCATACACAAAATGGTATTAAAAATAATCAGTTTCCTAGTGTCAGAGTATTACCCTCTCCATTCTGAAACTTCCGTGTACCGGAAGTTTTAAGGAAGCTTATTTATCTACTATATAAAAAAAGGTTTATTTCTAATAGGAAAACCATTCAGAATGGATGGCGGGGGTGATAAACTCACCCACACTAGAAACAGTTAAGCCAAATGTAAAACACTGAATTGTTATTGTTATTCCATATCTTGGTGTCCTCCCTTCATTTTCTTCTTTTTGATTAATGACTCTTTTCACTTAGGGCAACTTACTTTAGGTAAACAACTTGAACTCTGGTTCAAATGGTAGCCATCATTATCCAGCTATTAGTTTCCTAACACTGTTACATTTCTAAGATATTGGTTTAGTTACTTAATGATCTCATCTGTAAAACTGAAAAAATAATATTTCAGCTTGCAAAGCTGTCTGAGGATTAAAATACCTAATGCTTTGTGATTGTCACTATCAATTTCAGTTGCTTTAAGACAACATCACTTATAAGCTACACCAGTATTTTAGGTGTCACTGAATTAAACAATTAAACAATGGTATGTTTTCTCATCACGAAAAACTGTTAGTTTATACTTTATAAGAGAAATACTGATTAATATATCCCCAAATATTCTTTCCATTGACTTTGACTCATCAGTATCCTATTTCACACCATTTGTTGATCTTTCTCACCAATATCATTATTTCTGCTACCAAAAGGTTATTATGTACTGTTTTTTAATGGAGTGCTCCAGCATTACAACCAGGATTTTGTTGCTGGACTTTCTTGCCTGGTGTATTATAGGCAATCCTCTGCTTGTGTGTTGGTCAGAAAACGTAATAGGCTTCATCAGATTAGGGTGATCATTATTTCCCAGGTCTCCTCTAACGTACATGTTCTTTGTTTTGCATGAAAATAAAAAATATGAGTCCTCCAAGAGAGAATATTTTTTTCTCTAATATTAAGTCTGTATGTACTTTACTGTCCTGCCTCTGGGCCTTTCTACATAACATTAAGTCTGTATGTACTTTACTGTCCTGCCTCTGGGCCTTTCTACATAACATTTCGTTTCATTGCCAAATAATATATATATATATTTAAATGTGTCTTTTATTTTTTTAAATATTTCATTTATTATTTTTAAAGAGAGGGGAAGGGAGAGAAGCAGAGAGGGAAAGAAAGAAACATCAGTGTATGGTTGCCTTTCACCTGCCTCCAGCTAAGGACCTGGCTGGAGACCTGGCTTGCAACCTGGTTATGTGTCCTGGCTGGGGAATTGAACCAGTGATCTTTGGGTTTGCAGGCCAGGGCCTTATCCATTGTGCTACCAGCCAGGGCCCAAATATTTTTAAAGACACTGTGAAGAGTAACTAAATTCAACAACACATCGGGTTCCAACAATGCACCTAACTCAGAGAGACAACAATATAAAGAGCCACAGCCAAGTCTGTGCATGTGCACGACTGCTACATCATGACTACTGTTTAACTACTGTGGACCGGTGCCTGTGAGGCCCCAGAAAATTTCAGGGAAGTTAGAACATAAAAAGTGTGCATTGTAGAACTGATTAAAATATGGAAGAAGCCTTTTGGAAGAACTGAGTCACCAGACTGAGTCTCTGGTTTAAGGCTCCTTCCTATGTGCTATTTTCCCTTTTCATCATTGCTGTTGCTGATCTTATTATTTTCCATCCCACATCAGTTTTAATTAGCTGATACAATGCTGTCCTGCTCTCCCTGTTACTTCTCTTGATCTAAGTGTGTCAAGAGGATGAGAGCAATTTACTGCTCTCCACAGGCCGAGAGTGGGCATGCAAAGAAAAAATAATTAAAATCCTGCCACAAAACAAAATAAGTAAGCTCAAAAGAATGAGGACTTTGCCATCACTATGTTGTTAGATGAAACAGGCTATTAATTTCCACATATGTAAAGCTGAGATCTATCTTACTGATCTTAAAGCATTGTTTACAGCATGTTACTTCCCTGGACTGAAATAATCAATGGTTGCCATTTGATTAAATGACAAAAGTCCAATTTTTCCATATGACTCCACTATATTCTTTCCTCTCAGTACAGTCTGGTTCTCATTTCTCCAGCCCTGTCACCAGCCTGTTCCCCTGAGAAGTGGTGTTATGGTGATTCCAGTCTGTGAATTCACACTTTTGGGGTAAGTATCTAAACCCTAATGGACCGCAGAGTTCTAATCTCTAAAATGGGGTAAGATATCCACTCATTAGCTCACTGTGTGATGTTATATTTCATCACCACGCACACTGTGACATATAGTACATGTATATTAATGGTACATAGCAAAAGCATTCCACTCTGCACTCTCAGTTCTCTGAAATCTATCGGGCTTGCTCTTTCTACCACTCATTCTATACTTGTAAATACACACACTATGTAATTCTATACACTCATATCTAAGGTTACAGAGCAACTTTATACATAGTTATAAGGCTTGTATGCAGAAGGTTGCTTCCATGTCACCATATATAGTTAATAATTTCACATTTAACATAATATGAAACTGAAATGAAATGATATGGATTATATGAAAATAATGTAAAATAATCTGAAAATATGGCATATGAAAAAACATTTTTAAAGAAACCTTTCACAGTCTAAGTATTGTATAATAGCGAAAATTGAGTCTTACAGGACCTGTAAAAGGTTAGTGACAGGGTTAGACCCAGGGCGCTTATGATTCCTTGTATAGCCATGTTCACACATCCAAGATTTGATAAGGTAAATAGAGGACAAAGGCAGTCGTTTTGTATTCTCCACAGGCACCAATATTATACCTTGCATTTGCCCCTTATGGGAGCTCAATATCTTGCCTGATCTCTACAAAGAATATGGCAAACATATGTGAACAGTGCTTTAAGTATGAATATCAGACAGTGAACCTGAACAGAGCCCTGCTGTTTTCACAAAGTAGAATGGGTCCTCTACCCAAAGCAGCAGTATTTTTGCTGTTTTCATCATTTAAGTACTGAACAAACCAAGAACTTTGAGTAACTGTTTTCCACTGGCTTTGAGTTTAAATCTGTCCCAACAGCTCCTATTACTTGCAAAACATGCCAATGTAAATAGGACAATACATTTAATTCTTTAAAGTCTTTAAAATTTCATTTTCCCTTATGGGATTTTTAAGCCTTCTGGCAAAATGACATTACTCTGTAATTGTAGGTTTTACGTCTTTTGCATTGCTTTTCCAATGAATTTTACGCAGTACTTTCATATTTGACTAACATGGGTTTCTGGCTGGAAGTGAATGATTAGGAGTAAGAATTTCCCATTCTAAGCAATTTATTTAGTTATATAGTAGTTTTTAAAAGGTAATTGGTATTTATCTAAATCTCATTCAGGTGACTACTTCTAAAAATGTCCATTTGTCTTCGGTAAAGTGGAATTTGTACTATATTTCTCTTTGCAATTTACTTTTCAAATTAGTTTTAATTTTAGTGTATATCTGTGCTGAGTGCAGAATTCAGCACTAATGGCTTAATAATTTATTTTCATTTGCAAAATACTACCTTTTCAAGTCGTAGGTCTCAGCAGGCAACTAAACAACATATTCCATGTAGATTCCCTGTCATGTTAATGACAGGTACATGCTGTCAGTCTGGAACAGCTCTTTTCAGTGTACTTAGAACATTAATCATGAGCTATTAGACACTTTCCTTTCCTACTTCATCCCTTTTTAGTACAGTCTTTCCTGGATATGATGCATTATCTATGTGAATCAAAATAACATGAAACAAGGTGCCCTAACTTGTGTTTTCACTTGGGAAGAAAAAATTCAACTTTGACACTTAAAACTCTACTTTAGAGAGAGGAAGGGAGGGATATATATAGATAGAGAGAGAGAGAGAGAGAGAGAGAGAGAGAGAGAAAGGGAGGGGGAGAGAGAGAGAGAGAGAGAAACACTGGTTTATTGTTCTATTTATGCATTCGTTGGTTGACTCTGTATGTGCCATGACCAAGGACTGAACACACAACCTTGTTGTATGGGGTTGATGCTCTATGAGACTGGGCTACCTGACCAGTGCCTCAAGTTTGACACTTTTTAAAACATACTTTTAGTAACAGTCAAATGTATTGTGACAAGGCTATAAATGCAAGAGAAATGATGCCATAACTATCATGCAGATAGTTTGCAGCTCTCGGAGTATCCAGTTTATATGCATAAAGCACTCTAGTTACAGGTCTGGTGCTCTATCTACATACAGACAGGCATCTTTTTAAATATCATTAAACTGAACAGAAACAGTGTTCTCTATTTCTAGCATTCTATATAAAAATGGGTAGACATAGGGATTTGACCTTAAACTATCCATGAGACATTATTCCCTAAATAGCATATTTTTCATGGAAGACTCAGAAATTTTTATTATTTGCTTATGATTCAGAAAAAAGGGTACAACATGGGAAGAAAATTATACAATCTCATGATGTCTTCAGATCAATATTTTACATCTCTGTTCAAAATCCTTCTGTGGCATCCTATTTGAATTGAGTGAAAGGTCTTAAACATTCTGGTCCTCAGCTCCTCCTCTAACCTCAGCTTCCCTTTCTCCCGGGCACTAACTTTGCTTCAACTAAAGGAGCCTTGCTTTCCTAAGGAAACCAGGACAACTCCTACCTCAGGGCCTTTGCACTTGCTGCCCCTTTGCCTGAAGAATTCTCCCCTAAACCTGTGCTCTTCTCTGTTTTATTCAGAACCCTGCTGATGTATTCTCAACAACCTTCCCTGATTTTCAGTCTTCCATTCCCTACCAGAGACCTGCCACTCCTTAATCTTCTTTTATCTTTGTAACACTTGCTACACTCTCATGTATTTTTTAAAACTAATCAGTTTGCTTTTCTCCTCCACTAGAACACAGCCTCCTGAGAACAGAGACTGTTTATTCACTACTGTATCACAACCAACTGCTAAATAAGATGTGCTGCAACCCAACGTATGAATCTATCCCTGATTCTGACATACACGGAGGAGCTGGTTACTGAATTAGAAGTGGTAGGAGAGCTATGATGTCATCCAAACACCTGAGGCAGCAAGGAAGGAGGAAGCTAAGTACTGTCCAAACACACATCATAGATTTTCAGAGTGAATAACAATAACAATAATATCTACCACTCACTGAACATCTGTTCTCCTTTCTTTCCTTTTTTCTCCCTTTCCTCTAGTCTAAAGGTCTTTACCATTACCTAAAGCTAATTAGTCCATCCGTGTTTCCAAGCTGATTCAACTCCATTATTCATTATTTACTCTGCCGGTACTATTTCTGACTTCTCCTTTTCTACTGGTTTCTTTCTATCTATAAACATCTGGGCCTCTTTCATGGTCGCCTAGCCTTTCCTGTCCCTGGGTTCCTCTCATGCTACTGTGGAGATATCTCAAAGATTGGTCTACCCTCCTTCCATTACTAATCACTCTTCATTGACTACAACAGGACTTCCTGTCCCCAGCCATGCCACTCCATTTCTATGGACAGTTACTTCCTAACTGCCAAGCCTGGCAGGCATTCTTGAGTCCTTCTCTTCTCAACTTTTATAAACACTAGCCTTCTTGGTTATTGACTTAGCCCATTCAGGAGGATATAATAGAATGCCAAAGGCAGGGGTGGTTTATAAAGAACAGAAATGTGTTTCTCACAGTCCTGGAGGCTGGAAAATCCAAGATCAAGGTACTTGTAGATTGAAGTCACTGGAAAATTTGGAGTCTGGTGGGCGCCTGTTTGCTAGTTCACAGAGACAGCTGTCTTCTTGCTGTGTCCTCACATGCCAGAAGGGGAGAGTGCTTTGATGTCTCTTTTAAAAGGGCACTAATCTCATTCATAAGGGCTTCACCCTCAAGACCTAAGCCCCTCTCAAAGGCTTCACTTCCAAATACCATCACCTGGGGATTTAAGTTTCAACATATGAATTTGGAGGGACACAAAAGTAAGTAGTTTTCCACTTTTCTAGCTACAATTTCTCAATCTTCTCAGCTCTTCTTCCTTTGATTATTTTGTAAATGTAGGCATTATCCTCAGGTTTGTCACTACACCCTTAATAATCTCATTACTTGGCCACTGCCTATATAATGACAGTTCCTGAGCAGCACCTCTAATCCAGATCTGTTGGCTGAACTCTAGAGAAATGTACACAGAGTAGCTAACTGGTAACTTTGCTGGGGTGTCACATAAGATGCTCACTGCCCAAGGAGAACCCATTGTCTCCTCATGCAAACCTGTCCCTGCACATGAGTGTATCCTATCTTGGATGACGGCATTGCTCTCTATTCAATCATTGAGTTGTGTTTTGGTATCTGTCTCCTCGAGTAGACTTTGACATTATTAAGGGCAGAGGCTATATACAGGCATATTTTTGTACATGCTGTGGTTTCAGTTCTGAACCACCACAATAAAATGAATCACATTATTTTGCTGATGGAAGGTTTTGCCTCCAATTTGTAAAAACACAGCATCTGTGAGGCCCAATAAAGTGAAGCACACTGAAACAAGGTGACCCTGTATTTGTCACTTCCGTGCCTGTAGATCCTACACATGTAAATAAATGCTCAATAAATATTTTGGACTAAATAGAAGGATGAGCTTTTTATTTAATCCACTTGATCTACATCCAAATATTCCCTGAGGTTGGTTTTTTATGCTTCAAGAAACCTCTTGCGTAGTATTTTCTCTGCTATGTCTGTCTGAACAATGGGGATTCTGTGCCGGGTTCCATGATGTAGGCAGTGTTTTCTAAAATTATTTGATCACAAAACAAGGTCAAAAATATATTTTACATCATAAACCATTAGAAAGATACATAGTTACAAATAAACAAAAGGTTTATGCATACTTACTCTTAATTTGTATAATAAACTGATATTTTCCTTATTTTAATCTTTTGCATTACATCAAAACACACTGAGGCCCTGGCTGGTAGCACAGTGGATAAGGCGCTGGCCTGCGAACCCAAAGGTCGCAGGTTCGATTCCCCAGCCAGGGCACATAACCAGGTTGCAAACCAGGTCTCCAGTCAGGCCTGTGGCTGGAGGCAGGTGAAATGCAACCATACATTGATGTCTCTCTCCCTCTCTGCCTCTCTCCCTTCTCCCTCATTCTAAAAATAATGAAATAAAATCTTAAAAACAAAACAAAACAAAACAAAAAAACCACACTGGACTGATGATAATAAATTGCTGTCATGTCTCATGGACGCTTCAAAAAAAACTGCTCCATATATGATGGTTTAAAATCTTAAGAAATTTAAATTTCTGAATTAGGTAAGCATTTCTCTTATTTAACATTTAACTATACGATAAATGTTATTGACAACATTTATCATTTGTGCAAACTATAAGAACATCCGTGTACATAAGTAGAAAAATGATAGAATATTTAAAAAGAAATAACATACTAGTTCTCTGAGGTTCACACATTGCTTCAAACTATTAAAAATATGTGAAGGTCCCTGCTTAAATGAATAGATAGAAACGCATTTTGTTTATAAGCTATGACCTTGAATTCATAAAAACATTATGCTAAAGGGTAGTAGAGTCCCTTTGAACTATGTTCACATTTTATTTAATTTGATAAACCCTTTATGACAGGCATTTTTCAAAAGTAAACTTCAACCTGGTCCAGTTCTAAGTATCAGGAATGTAAATTTAAGGGAATTCAGTCTAAGGAGTTTTTCTCCATTTGCATTTAATGCTGGAATCTTCGTGTAGGGCTAAATCTTCTGTGTTTTAGTCTCAGCCACCTTACAGAGTTCCTAAGAGTATCTTCTCTGATTTATCCAAAAATACCTCAAAGTGTAGCTGAGATTTTGTAGGAGTGCCACAGCAAAGCTACCATGTATCCAGTGTTTCTGCATGTCAAGCAACTGACTAGATGATTGTCATTCACAATTGTCACAACAGTCCCAAAGGTCAGTGTTAACCTGTTTACAAAGGAAGAACTAAGTAACATGGTATAGGAATCACTATCAAAACCAGAGAAAAAGTCCATTTTATCATGTATTTAACTATCTGCCATGTATTGTGCTTTACATATAACCTCATTTAATTTGTACATCCCTCTGAGACAGGTTAAAGGTGAAAGATTAGAAGGTTAAAGGTTAAATTAGTGGTACAGGGTACATAACTACTACGTGGTATAGCTGTGGTTTGAACCCAACTTCTCAGAAAGTCTAGGATATTCCCGTAGGACTCTCTGCTGCTGCCTAAATGTAGTGAATAGTTGAAAACTGTTAAGTACTGGATTCAGAGTTCAGGGTTTTTCTTTTCTGGACAATTATTTCCCATTTCCTCAATTCTTTAGAGCATGCGATTAAATTTTGGCTTACTTTCCTTTACACTCTGTAAAAAGTCACTGTATTATTAAATAATTTAAAATGAATTTGAAGAATATGGGCATTTTTCAACAATGTCATGAGTGAGAGTTTCCTGGCTTGCTGTAGTGTATGATCAAAGAATTCAGAAGGTTGCCTTTTATCTGAGAATATCAAAGGCCACTAACTAAAAAAAGACACAGAGTTCTTATTACATGGAGGAGAAAAAGCTGAGTCCATTGAAATATAATACAAGAATGTTGGCATACAGGTAATTCACAGATATTATTACCTTTGCTACTTGAAATGGAACCAATGTGAATTCTTTCCAAGAGCTATTCTTTGATTAAGTGTAACATACTCAATTCATTTGTTATAATCGCCACTTTTTTCCCTTCGTACTCGGCCATACTTCATCCATACCCTACACATGCACACACACATTTACAGATTCAAATCACAGGTTCATATATCATGCTCTTTTTTTCTCTGTGGCTAATTACAACCCATGCTGTAAAACAGTTAGCAATATCATTTTTAAAACCACAAGATGAATAACTGAATTATCTTTCCAAGTTGTCACAGGTCTCTAGTTATTGTGAGAGCAAAAGAACATTTCCAAAATGCAGTCAATTAAGTAACTTGGTATCTTCTCCAAGTCCATGTTTCTGCCTGAAATAGATTCAATCAAGTAATTTAACTGGTTTGGGGCACAGGGCAGGCACTATCAATCCCTTCTGAAAATGTTTATCTCAACTCTCTCACCCAAAATACACACAAAAGAATCTTTCTCCTTAGCATACATCAAAAGCAAAATTATTATAGAAATACACTGAGTTAAATTTCATCATGATATCAAACAATCAGGTCTTACAGAATTTCTAAATACAACTGGGAAAAAGTTTCCTTTGAGCTAGAAATGAAATCAAAGAACTAGGAAAAGTGAGTAAGATTTTTGAATTATCTGACAAATTAAACGTATGGTGTTTAACAACTGTATCAAGGTAAGTATTCCCATTACAATTTGTCTTAGACTGCTTGGGTTGCCGTAAGAAAATACATTATTTTTCACAGCTCTGGAAGTTGGAATCTAAGGTAAAATTCTCTCTTCCTTTTATAAGGCCATTAATCTCATCACAAGTATCACACCCTCATGTCCCAATTGACCTAAGATAATTACTTCCCAAAGGCATCATTTCCAAACACCATCACATTGGGCACTAGGGCTTCAAAATATTAATCTGATGGGGATACAAATACTCCATAACATTTATTCCGTAACATTTTATTGTTGATCAATGGGGTTTTTTCAATGTAGAATTATTTCTAAATATGTAACTCAGTTGCCCTAGTTAGGTGACTTATTCGTTTATTAAATATTATTACAAAGGGATGATAAAGTTGATTTCCAAAAGTATTTTTTAAAATATTGCTATAGAAAATGTAGCAATTTTATGTTTTTAAAGCTATAAATACATATAAATTAAAATAAAATATTTAGCCAAAATCATTAATATTGAAAAAGGGGTAATTGTAGCTTTTGTTGAGCACTGAGTATGTGTAAGGCACTATCATATTTATCATCTCATGGCCCTACAGCAACACTCACTAGTAACTAGACAAAGCTATACATCATGCTGGTTAAACAAAACAAAGGTTTCAAAACTTTCTTACGTTATCCACCTGTTTTATAAAATATTACTTTCTGATATATTATCAATGTATTTGATTGAGTATAAACTAAATTAATTAGAAATAGGAAAAGTAATTGGTTTCATTCTCCAGCATGTCTAATTAAAAGATTAGCTCTAGAAATAATGTGTTAATTGAACTCCAGGGAAAAGGAGAAGGTCAAACTTTAACCAAAAATATTAAATTCTTGCTAGTTGTTAAGTTCGGTATCAAAAGCAAAATAATAGCAATGTTTGTTTGTTTTGACTTTACCTGTGATTTTCACACTAAACATTAGGCATTAAAAAATCCAAACAATTACGTGTTTCTCTGTACTTCACCTGACCTAATTTTCTCTAACCACTAGTTAAAAACTGAACAGTGCAAACCCAATCCTAATATTTTAACTCCTCACTTACCATTTATCGAACACTGACAAATTATCCGGCACAGTTTTGAAATTATAATTAAATTATAATTGCCTCAGGTGATTGATGATGGCACTATCAGCTAAGATTTCAACCATCTCATTAGATCGTTATCTAATGGTGGCTAGGTGACTGGGTTTGCAAGGTGCAAAACACTGCATTATAGTGAAGTCTGAACACAGATTGCAACATTTAAACCTCACAATAACCCTATTACCCACATATAAGTCTTATTCCAATTTAGAGCTGAGTAACTCAAGGCTGAGAGAGGTCCCAAAGTCACCGCTACTCATGGTGGTAACTATGACTTGAAAGCAGGCACCAGACAGATTAATGATTAAACACATGCAAATGCAATTAAATACTTGAAAAATATATAAGGTACTTTGTTATAAGATGAAACAGTATATTAATAGAGGTCATTATGGGGCTTCATAGGGAACAGATTAAGACTTCTGAGAATTAGCAGAACTGTTTAAAAGTAAATAAATAAATAAATAAATGTGTAATGTTGGGTGCTTGAAGGAAAGATTTTTCTTTTCATATGCTATCTTTAAAAGTTACTAATTTATGGGACTGGGTGGAAAAGGTGAAGGGATTAAGCAAAACACACACACACACACGCACACAACACACCCTTACGGACACAGACAACACAGGAGGGTGGTTATCAGAAACAGGGGGTGGAGGTAGGTAGAAGAAGGTAAAGAAGGATAAATGGCGATGGAAGGAGACTTGACTTGTGCTGGCAAACACATAATACAATATACTGATGATGTATTAGAGAATTATACACCTGAAACCTATGTAATTTTATTAACCAATGTCATTTTGAAAAGTTCAATAAAAAGAAAAACAGTTTAATTAAACTGTAAAACTGATCACATTCTAATATAGCATGTATTTAATGAAGATATTTTACTTTATAATTACAGAGTTTTAAAATACTATTATACTGTTATAAATACTATTTATAACTTAAAGAAAGTAATTGTTAATACGGATGATGTAACAGAGAACAAAAAGCATAAGTAACTCAAGTTAATTTCTACTAGAAACAGGTTTCTCTATCATGCAGTAAATACTACACAATTTTTTCTCCTTACAAATCAATCAGCAAATATTTAGGATAATGGATCATGGAGCAGGCATTGTATTACACACTGGGGAGTGAGACAAAGAGAGGGAATACAGTCCTTTCCTCACAACAGATAAACTTAAATTCTTATAGGGAACACAGATAATTGGCCAATGAATGCCTAACGGAAAGTTAACTTAGATGCGCTAATCTCACCAAAAGGAAGAGTGTGAAAGCAGAAAGATCACATACTTCTGTGAATAAGAAGGCATTTCCCACTGGAGTGACATTTAAACTGAGGTCCAAATGGTGAATAAGACCTAACTGGGTCACAGGGGAGCTTAACAAATTCCATATAAACTAGTAAGGCTAGGGCATGCAGAGCAGGGGAAAGGACTCCGAGAAGGTCAGAGAACAAAGCAGCCCTCTGGGCATTTGGGGCCGTAAGGAGTTTGAATTCTGTCCAAAGGGCCAAGGGTAGCTACTGCAGGGTTTTTGTGCAGGAGCAGGGGTCTGACAAGTAGAAGCAGAACACTCTGAGTGGGTCTGTGAGGCAGGCATTATGTGAAAGAAAGAATGCAGGCTTCTTCTCAATATGGAACCTAAACAAAGCATGATATTGTACCAAATAAAGGAGCATCCTTGTTAAATTCGACTACCAGCAAGAAATAAAACGCTATGTTTCTTTCTTTAAAACACAAAAACTAACGTTCATTTCAACAGCACACACAGAGCAATGTATGATTCTGGAGATATCATATATTAGTGGCTTAAAAGGAATTCTAGCTTGGGCACATATTATGTAAAATTTGAGTCATCTCCCCATGTTTGTTTGCTTAGCTGTTAAAAGATCTCTGAACAAAGAGTCAGGTCAACAGAGAAGATGTCAAAACATCAACATAGATCTTGTTAGAGCGTAATGAGGGCCTCCAATTAGGAAACCAAACTGAGAAGCCTATTAACACTCAAGTCGGCATTCTCCTTGATTTAGAAGAGCCTCACAGCACCCACATGTCATCTGGCTGACAAAGAGAAGCTTTTTACTCGAATGATTACCTCCTCCTGGTGGGCTTAGTCAACAAAGACAAGCCACTGGAGAACCATCGTCACAGACCGCACTGCGCGGAGCACCAGTGTGCTCCGGCGCTTTCCGCAATGTCTCCAAGTTACCATCACAGTCATTTTTTAAAATATTAGAACGGCTGGAACAACGCATGGCTTGTGGGCTGCCCTTTAACAGAAATGATTAAATAAAGCTTATGGCCACTTTTAAGAGTAAAGAAAATCTGCAGGTCACAAGAGGAAATTACCTAGCTAACAACAGGACTAACTCAAGTTTTATGAAGTACCATATTGACCTGTACATTTCATCTGGAGCATGAATGTTGCCCGCCTGCCTCTAAATTTTGAAGAAGGAATAGTTCTTCACTCCTCTTCAAATTATTGCATGGTCAAATGCTTTAAAAGCTGTAATTGGTCCCATCAGTCAGTAAGGAAAAGTACACAATGCTGCCTTTACACTCCTCCTTTTGGTGAGATTAGGATCTTAAATTTACTCTTGCTATTCTGTACAAACTTACAGACTCCGGCAAAGAAGAAAGGAAGGAAAAAAATTTAACCAAAGTAACATTCACAAGAGTATAATTCTGACCAGAAAACTTATAAAGAGGATCAAAACTTACATTAGTGTCTACAATCAAGCGGCATGTGGCTTACAGTGCATAGGAAATTGAAAATGGTTCTTTCCCCAGGCTGGTAGAAAATATGGGACAAATACTCTGAAGTCATGCTACAGCGCAAAATAAAAAGGTATTTTTCTACACATCTAAATTTCATGTGGCCTGGTGGTAATGTTTATCCCATCACAGAGATATACAGAGTGATTGGATTTTACCTTAGTTTAGTTTAGGTTCTGTACTCAAATATATCGATCTTAGTTCTGACTTGGGGTATTAATGATTCATTTCATTTTCACCCTTATGTTTTACTCATTATCCTTTTTTTCTTTTTTCTTTTTTAAAGTTGTTTTTATTGTATCTTTCCATTACTGTTAGTCCTCTTATATTCCCTCCCCTCCCACAATCATGACCACACTGTCGGCCATGAGTTTCTTTTTACTTTTTTGCTCAATCCATCCACCCCACAACTGCCCAACCTGGCTGTCATCCTGCTCTCCATCTGTGAGTCCATCTCTATTTTGCTTATTCAGTTTGTTCATTAGAGTCCACATATAAGTGAAATCGTGTGGCATTTGTGTTTCTCTGACTGGCTTATTTCACTCAGCATTGCGCTCTCCAGGTGAGTGACTGGGTTTTAGGAATCACTGGTTCGGGCCTTAGCCAGAGTTGCATGATAATCATGACTTCCACTCTGACTGGGTTTCTTCACCTCAGTAAGATTCTCCAACTGCTCAAGTACTTCCATTTTATGAATTTTAAGTTAAATATATATTATATTTGTTTCACTGGGCAATGAGTTTAGCAAATGTAAATCTGTTTCAGAAGGTATTCATTCCCAAGAGAAATACAACTCTGTAACGTCAAGGCAGAGAACTAGATGTCAGTTTTTCCCTCTGCATGTCAATATCTAGCACAGTGTTTGTTCTTGGTATATGGTTGATGAGCATTATGAATAATGAAAGAACGGGTGAATGTATGAATAAACTCAGGTGGGCATTTCTTTCTGCATCTTAGGCCTTGGGTTGGCTTCAAAAAAAGAGAAAAGGTCTTTTCTGCTGTTGTTGCCTCTTCTACTCTTCTTCCTCAGGGGATGGGGACACGTAGGCATCCAAGGTCTGGAAGGTAGCAGTGGATCAAAGAACGGGTAGTTTTTACACTCAAATCTTTGTTAAGCAGGAGAGAGAGTTTCCTTCTTCTGGGAACAAATTCATTTGGCCTCAGTCTTCTAAGAGAAGGGTTAATTACATGACTGATACGAAGAATTGTTAAGCTTAAATGATTTCTTTGCTGTAAATTCTCACTTTGGGAAGCTCAAAACTACTTCAGTGCACTAAACACCTCATTACTACTTAAAGGGAACAGCAGATGAATTTTTATTTTAACTTGAAACAGATTTCACTTTCAAAGCCGAAGGTACCTTTTAAGTCAAAATTAAATGTGTGGTGAAATAAATTCTGAAAGAAAAAAAATATCAAATTCATCAGAAAAGAACTATACTAATACTAATGGCAGCAGCTAATATGTAGTTGCGTCCATGTGGTAGGCCCTGTTCTTATGCTCACCACCAGCCTACCAGGTGGGTAGGTATCATTATCAGACCCATTTGGAGTCATGGAAACTCTGCGCAAGATAAATAGCTGAAAGTCAGAGAGGGTTTTCACACCAAGGCAGTCTGATTCTAGTACCTGCTCTATTATCCAACTACGGCTTTTTACAGGAAAGCATTAACCAGCTTTACTACAAGAAGGATTACCAAAGATCAGCAATTATGAAATGGTTTCAATTATGGAATTCTTGAGTGCTCTTTCTGGTGTGTGGTCAATCCCTCAGCACTGAATCAATTAACGTTTCGTATCAGTAATCATTAATAATTGAAGTAATGACATTTGATTATGTCATGGAATTCTCCCACATTTCAACCAACGTGGCTTTTACAACTGGGCTGGGTCCCTAGGCCAACCCCACAGGGCCTGAACACAGACATAAAAATTAAAGAAAGGAAATCAACTTTGAAACCTATTCTAAAGAAAATTCAGAGGAAAGGCTGAAATAAGAAAGTATATACTACAAGGACAAAGAACAAATCCGTTTGGCTAGCTTTAAAAGGTTTACTAAGGAGAAGAGAAGATAGGTGGGCATGGGCCAAACTGTTCCAGGTGCACAACCTGCTTAATAAAGGCCTTTGAATTGATTTCTAAAACTAATGATTAATCACCACAGATTTTGAAACAGAGAGCGAGGGGTGCAAAATGGTATTTTAGTAAAGTTAATTTAGAAGATATTAAAAAATGGATTATAAGAGAAAAATTACAAATAGGCAGGAAATGCCATAGCCTCTTAAGCAATCATGGATTTAACACTCACAATTTCAACTTTTCCCAAGCGATCTCCAAATGCTCTCATTTCTACTTTTTCTAGGGCACAGAGTCAGAGTTATCAGGTCAATCTGTGAAAGCATGTTGTTAGCTAGCACCACGCTTCTGCTTCTCAAGGAGGTGTTTTTTCTCCCAAACCAGGGTCCTGTACTCAGTTGTTCTCATTAAGTGATAAAGTATGTTTCTTTACACAAAGTGCTTCCAAGGAACCAAGTGTAAAAATAAACAATGAGTTATATTAGTAAGACCGGTGACTGAACCGTGAAAGTTCTACACATACATCCCTAACTGACCAGGCAGTTTGTATTTGTCACATTCCAGGTATTTTCTCAGGAAGAAAAAGGCATCTGAAGTACTGCAGTTAAGGAGAAAAGAGATAGAAGAAGACATCCGAAAGGAATGGTAGGACCTAGCGGCCAACCAGAGATGGGGCAGGAGGGAAAAGAAGAAATCAAGAGGGCCTCTAAAGTTTCAAGCCTAAGATACAGCGAGCACGTCAGTGCCCTTATTAGAAATAAGAAACCTAGAGGGAACCTAGCACCTAGGAAAACCTAACAGTTGTCTGCATACTGAATAAAGATCTCAAAGTCTGAGTGAGGTGAACTCACTCTGTAAGAAGAGAAGCCACTGGATAATTTTAGAGTTCTTTGAAACCCATTCTGGAAGACAGAGAGTTCATTCAATACTCTCTTCTTCTGGTCTTTTAATGTTGTAGATTTGGGTGCGGTGATTTCTTGATTTTTCAAATCAAAATTGTGTAATTCTGCCCCTTATTTCAGAAAACAATTTATGAAATCAGAAAAACTTCCTTGACCAAGCTTTTGTGCATTTAATAATGATGCCACATGGATATACTACATCATAATGAAGACAGAATGTCACTGGTGAAACAACTGTTCATTTTTTGTCTTTGTTTTGCAAGTAAAGCTCCAGAGTGACATTCATTCTGCGAAATCATTAAAGCCAGATATATACCAAGAAAGTAAGGTTGGAGGGGTGGAAGACAAAACCCTACCAGCAACCTGGTTAATTGCTGAGAATTCAAACTGAGAGAATTATTCACAATGATAGTCATCATCTCAGTGTCCCCTAACTGCTCCTGGATCAGCGGCCTCATCTGTATTCCCCAGGGGAAGCAGCCTCAGCCCAGGGGAAGATCAGCCTCAAACAGAGATTGTGTTATGCAGAAATAGTTATTTCAGATAGATCACAAACAGAAGGCCAGAGAGTATTGAAAAGCTGGAGCAGCTTGCAAACAAGAATGGTTTAAAAAGCAGTATTTAAGAGGAGAGGGATTTTCTTTTTTCATTCTTAAAAAATTGTTGGAGATTCCAACGAAAAACAAAATTTGAAAGCAACTGTGCATTAGGGATCATTCCTTTCGGTTCCAATATTTGGGGCTTTTGGCCTATGTACTGTACCATAATAAGAAGTCTGAGAAAAAATAGTAGTTAAAACTCAGGGATCACACAACGGGTCAGAGTTCTCTAGGTCTTAGTGACCTCACCTGCATGCAGCCTTTATTTAGCACTTTAGCAAGTGCTTAATAAATAACATCTAAAAGAACCAGTCAATTGTAATATTCAATAACCAAATGTCAAAACCTGCATGTCCTATGAATAAATTATGGTTTACTAAACACAGTAGAAGTTTTCTTATTTAAGTGTTTGATGCAATGGCGAATGCAAGTTAATGCATTTTAATCAGCTAAAAATTACTTCACATCTTAGTAATATTTGCTATGAACTTTTAATAAATACCATCCATTTTATGCAAGGTTGAGGCTGTTCGTGTTACTCCATTTTATGAATGAGAAAAACTAAGAATAGTTGAGAACTTTAAACCCTGAAAGTAATAGTTGGTTGAGCTTACTGTGGGGCCTGTGTGCACTGAATTCTCATAATTCCCTAGGGAATGTGCTATTATTATCACCTCTGTTAGGCAGATGAGGAAACTGAGGCTCAAAGTGTTTTAGGTAACTGGATCAAATTCTTAAGGCCAGCAAGTCCCACAGTCAAGACAGGAACCGATCCTGGCAGTCTGGCCAGGGCCCATGGAGTGGTCCGACGGAGGGGAAATTAAAACCAGAAAAGAGGCATTTTGATTCAGAAGGTCATGCTCTTCCCACACACCAAGCTGAGCTAAGTAGGTGGTTCCCTCCCTCTCTTCTTCCTCACCCCACACCGGCACTGACCTACCTACTCTTCCACTCCAGGATAAGAACAGTGGCTGGCCCCTGATTTCATCTGCATTAACCCTATCTCCTGGGAAGAGATTAGGGATTTTACAGTAATTCAACCATTCCGCTCGAGTCAGGTTTAGTTTTATGATAGGGTTTTTTTGTTTTGTTTTGTTTTGTTTTTGGCTTAAAATGTATTTTAATAACGATGCTGCATTACTGCTCCATTTTTCCAGAAAAACTCCAGAGGTATCAAAAATATGGAACGCTTCACAAATTTGCGTGTCATCCTTGCGCAGGGGCCATGCTAATCTTCTCTGTATCGTTCCAATTTTAGTATATGTGCTGCCGAAGGGAGCACTGTTTGTTTGTTTTTAACCAGAAGTTTACTTTCACTTCAGGGAATAGGACTGGCCTTCTTTCTGATGTCAACAGAAGGACAGCTCTGTTTGTTAAGAGTCAATAATCATCTAAATGAATAGTTGCATTTTTATTAAGTAAAAAAGATGCAGAAAACCTCACAATGGTCCTAGTCTTAAGATTATTCCTACACTATAGGCTATACTTTAAAAAATTACCCAACAAAATTAAGTCTTATTACAGGTCTGTATAATTTCAGAAAGAAACCTTTCAAAAATAATGCATTTATGGATGTAGGGCTAATTCTAAAATAGGTAGCAACCAGGACTGCCTTTTTCAGCATTGCTCCAGATACCTGAAATATATACATCAAAACCATCCGTACACAGAAACGGGGCCACTGCTGCAAGCAGTATTTTTGAGTTACAAAAATTGGAGCTACCTATAAAATATGCTGTATGGTTCCTATTGAAAAACAGCCTAGGAAAAAAAAAGGTTCCTGTATGCATCTTTATAAAAATCAGGAAGGGATACAGTGACAACTACCTTTGGAAAGTAGCAAAGGGAAAACAGCAGAACAGAAAGGTATAGTTGGAGCACGTCTGCTATACTCCACACTGGAATTTGAACTGCTATGTGGAATGTGATTTACCAGTATGGTAAGGCGTAAATCTATATACCAATTGCAAAGATGAAATGGCTAAAAAAAATTCCAACATACCTTTATTTATTTCTCTATGGAAAACCCATCAGCAAAGACCATTTAGTTGTAAATACTTATTATTCTTATAAACAAGGCTTGGCTCACGTTCCGTGAATCACATTCTTTATGCTCCAAGTTTTTGTTTTGTGTTTTTAGAGATTCTCCCCACTCCTCTCTAACGAAGTATAATTGTCCATTGAAAATTGTATTACTTAAGATGAACAGCATAATGTTATTGCAGTTTTGTTTTTAATCTCAAGAAACAGAAGAATGGCCACACTGACTTCTTTAGTCTCTTCAAACTTTAGTATTTATCAACCCAGTCAAAATATAGTGTACCCAAGTTTATGTGTAAATATACTATATGGGAGTAAGTCATGTTAACTGCAGAAGAAACTATGGATAACTATGATGGATTCTTCAGAAGTTAAGTATGTCTTGCTTGTAAGATGATTAAATATCCTCCCCACCCCTTGTTCATTTCTGTGAAGACAGACTTTAATTTGGATTGCTTAAAACAGGTAGTTCAACCCTCTCCAGCAGCAAACACCTTTACACTACTCAGGAAAAGACGGCAGTATATTTTTGATTTTTCTCAAGCAATAGACATTTCTGTTTTTTGTACAATCAGAGTGAATCTGTTCTTTAAAACTATTCTTAAAATGAGGGTGTTCTTTAGATTATGTGGGTGACTAAAAGTACCCAAATAGATAATAAGAGGACAGATTTTATGAAAATAGAGAAAATGAGCTTCGGAAATTTAGGTCTGCTAACAGCAAGAGTAAATCTGAATCCTTGGTGGAGTTCAAAATAATGACTCACATTTCAAGGGTTTCTTTTTCCCCTTTACAAAAAAAAAAAAAAAAAATTAATTATTTGCACAAGCTCTCCCCACCCCATCCAAAAATCACAATGAATTCAATCAGCCATGATTCATTTATCTAGGTGCTATAATATAGTAAAATATATCATACATTTTCTAAGGCTATAATTTTGGCATTTAATGAAACTAAAACGGATTGCCTTAGTGTTGCTATGGAAACGTTTATCAGATGGGAAGAGGCGGGCAGTGAGCTATCTGCTGCCAAATGGGAAGGAATTCATTAGCTCTAGAAGACTGGCAGTCCCACAAATCATTTAAATATAGAGGTTAAGAAAAAGAAAGCTCAGCTGACAATTGGGTTATACAATCTAAAATCTCTTTTGAAGCATCAAGTTGAAAGCTGAGTAGATCACACACTACTCCGTAAAGGATTCTAAACAAATTTAAATACAGTTGCAAACTTCTGAAAATTCCATTTAAAGGAACTGATGCAGTCGGTGTGTGAGAGAAAGCACATTTGCTTCCAACAGAACAGAGGGGCAGTGTCTTCCCCAGCGCACCATAATAGGAGTTGCTCTAAAGCAGGCATGCTGACATTTTTTCTCAGGCGGAAGTCTGTAAATGGTGTGATTATACATGCATGCTGAAGGAAATTCTACTTCTACAGTCCTCATTTCTTAAAAAATAAAAAGTGAAGTATATCAGCTGGCTTAACAACTGATTGCTTTTGACTGTTTGCAGAAAATAAATAAAACGTGAAAATTAGTCTTAATCAGTCATCCACTCAAATGAGTGGGATTCCCAAGAATGCATTCATGTACACAATTATATATACTTTATAATATCTTATCACTGGAATTGAAATTTCTCACTAACAAATCTGATCCATCCTCTCCTTTTAAGAATTTCCATTTAGCTCGCACCTCTTCTTTTAGAAAACGGACCAGTCTTTGATAAACTCTTACCAGTCTACAGTCATTACGACTCCCTTCCGTATTCTCCCCTGTATTATAGGGCCTAGAAGCTTAGAAACCACATTTCCCAGAACGCTTTGCCACTGGCATTCTGAATAAAGCTTTGATTCAGTCAGTGAGATGTACTCGCATGAAGAAATTTAGAAGTCATTTTTATCCCCCACACCTGACATGACTACAGCCAATAGGCTTTGATAAATACTTTTTGGGGGACTGACAACTCCATGTTCATGACTAGTGATCAGTAAAAGGACTGTGAAGCAGTTATAACTTGGTCAGGGTTTTTCTTTTCTTCATTTGTGCATGGCAGCTGTAGTTTCCTGGATGCTTGTTCGTAATCTGCAGTGCAGCAAACAATGATGACAACAAAAATCCTCTACCCCTTTCAACAATTTTGGGGGCACTTAATTCATTGTTTTAAATTCCTCTTCGGTTAGAAATACCTAGCATTAATGTTTTCTACCCTGAACTGTTCCTCCCAAGGAGCTCGAAAGAGAACAGGTCATTATTCTCTTGTCCTTTCTTACTCCCATCCTTTCTATTTTTAAAAGGCTTAAGTCACTTTCTGGACAAGGTGTGTTAATTCTCCTTCTTATTTCCCTCTCCTCCTCTCATTTCTCCTTGTATTAGTGAAAGGCCTTGGCTAGGTTATGGAAGCACAGCTCTAGGTGTTGGCATACACATTTTGTTCTCCATTCTCTTCCTTGTACTGGTTCGTCTCTGGGTACATATGAGGTCTGTCCTGAAAGAATTGAGCCAATGTCAATATACTTAAAAGTCGGCATGGTCGATACTTTCAGGACAGACCACGAAGACTGTACCGACTCTAGCTGACTTTAGGAGAGGAATTGGGTAAAGCAGTTCTTCCATTGTCTTCAAGTCTGCTTCAGAGGACCGGAGAAGAGCTTTCCATTTGTAGTGCCTAGCTGTTCAGGCACTATACTGAGGTTTAGGGCCAAATGCGCAGCTAGTACCTACTTGTCATAAATAAACAGATTTCTTTCCTGAAGGCTGGTCAAGCTGGTAGATGAGAGAGAGAACTTTGGTATTTTAATGCTATATCCAGCCCATTATTCTCTCCAGTTTCATTTTCACCAAAACTCATTTTGATACGTCTGGGAGAAAATATTGATGAAAGTGATGTTTTCTTTTTAAAAAATATGTAGCATATTACATAATTTAATGTAAATTCAAAGTGAATGAATATCCAAGTTTCCATTTTACCAAAACAAATTAAATGAAAGCAAAGTAACTCGGGATTTTTCTGAGTGACAAATGCCTACGTACAGCCTGAGAAGAATCGATAATCAGGTACACAATTCCCCTGCTGCTCACTCTGTACTACTCATACTTGCCTCCTGGCTCTTTCCTGAACACTCCAGGCAGATGTCTGCCTTTGAGCCATGTTCTAACTGTTCACTTTAGGAACAGCCCTCTCTCCACGGATCTCCTGGGCCACCTCCTCACCTGTTTCAAGTCTGTTCAAATTTCACTCCTCAGCGGGGCCTACTCTGATTCACCCTAATGAACAACACCACCTGCTCTGACTCTGACATTCCTTCATCCCCTCCACTTGTCTATTTCTGTGGCGCTTATCACCTTCTAACATCCTCTATAACTTACTCTCCTTATTTGTATGTTGCTGCATTTACTGTTTATGTTTTGTGTCCTACTGATAAGACAGTGAGGAACTTTGTGTGGTTCACTGTCATAGGCTGTTTGTTTCTTTGTGCATATTTCTCTTTACGTAATGGCAAACCCTTTCTCCCAAACATTTCAGATTAGGGACTCAACAATGTCAAATAATGCCATTTGTTAACATAGTAAATAATTATCCTGTATACAAACAATAAAATATTTGCTATATCAATTTGTTACCAATACAATCTTTGTGAGAGCCACAGAAACAAGAATATCAACATATAAAACATGTTTCACGCAGTTCCTTATCCTTGTATTAAGTCAGATATAATTCTTAATTTTTTACAATTTGATACTAAATGTTGAACTCTTCTCTCCTATGCCTTTACTTCAAAATAAGAAGAAAAATTCTTGAACTTCTGAAAATACTTTCTTCTGTGATATAGCAATACTGCCTAAGCTGTCCAAGTATTTACAAAACATGTATTGCGCATCAACAAAGTTTACCTCCTCTCAACATGACTGGTCATACTGAAGTGCGTAGCAACTGGTTATAAGTAAATGATAATTTTTACATGAAAATAAAAGGAACTTAACAAATTTTATATACTCAAAACTGATAATAGCTTTTTAGGCAACACCAGGCAAAATGTACGTACGTACATTTTTCTAAACAACAATACAGAAAGAAGTTATTCCTATGTTAAATAAGGCTCAGCTAACCTGATCAATGAAGAGAAAGGTGGGTGGATGATATAATGATGGAATGAGCAACAGTACAATTTCAAAACATAAGCGGGTGATAAAATACAGCTGGGTAGACTGGAACACATATTCATTTAGTAGATTTCAAAATGATGAACTTGAGTTCGCATATATAGTCTGACTTAAAAGTATTTTAGAGCCCTGGCTGGTGGCCTGCGAACCCAAAGGTCAGTGGTTCAATTCCCAGTCAGGGCACATAACCAGGTTGCAAGCCAGGTCTGCAGCCAGGTCCATAGCTGGAGGCAGGTGAAAGGCAACCATACATTGATGTTTCTCTCTCTTCCTCCCTCCCTGCTTTAAAAATAATGAATAAAATCTTTAAAAAATGAAAAAATGTACTTTAGGATGAGACATATACAATAACCATTTACACAACTGGAGGAAGTGCTCTTAAAGAAATTCTCCTGCTACAGGCAACCAAACCAATGTATTTTCTTCCAAATTTATCTGTTAGATTTTCTTTTTGCCTCAAGCAATTGTTAGTTTTTCTGATGTATATAAGTCAGCAGTGTCTTATAAGCCCTTAGTGTGCTAAAGTAACTTCTAAAAATTCCTAAGCAATGTTAATAACATGAATGCATTACTGACTGCTACTCAGAATTTATGAAGTCTAGAAGGAATCCAGTCATGTAATATGAAAAATAGAGGCATTTATTGAAGAAGATACAAGATACAAGAAGCATTGTACAGAGGATAATGACAACTCAGTCCCTTTCAAAGTGAGCACTTGGGACCTCACACAGTTCTCCCAACTGTCATCAGCTGCCCCATCATATTTTCCTGAATCTCACTGACAGTCTGAAATCTCTTCTCTTTCAAAGGTGATTTTAGTTTGGGGAAAAGCAAGAAGTTGCAGAATGCCAAATCTGGGTTATAGCAGGGCTAAGTCACCTGGGTGATTTGATGTTTCACCAAAAAGTCTGTATACAACACGATGCATGAGCAGGCATGTTGTAGTGATGAAGCTGCCAGTCACCTGCAGCCTTCTGAATCTTCTGCATAGTTTCTATGAAGGAATGTTCAAGCTTAATGCAAAATGTGATGCAGATTCATTGCTCTACTTGCTCAGTCACTTTGAGTATGACGGCCACCTAGTACGCAGGCTCAATGAAAATGTCTACTATCCCCACTGACTAGTACAGTGAAGTCACTGTTCACACAGGCGCATTTCAGTCCACCCTTCTTGGCTGCCAGGTTACACTGATGTCCCACAAACCATTCTCATTATAGTACCAATGGCTAGACTTTTTCTGGACAGACCTCATATTTTTCCTTAGGGCACATATAATACATTGAGAGCCTGCTACGCTGTATCTAAGCCAAAACACTACGAACTTACTTGCTTTGTACGATCGATGTTAACAAGGCCTAGATTATTAGAGAACAAGACAATTATAAAACCTGAAAATATAGCAGATGGCCAGTCGCTCACTCTATCCTGTTTCTTTTTTTAAATTACAATTGCAATGGAATATTTTAACCTCCATTCGGGACAAAATTAGGGGAGAAATGATTTGTATAAATACAAAGCTACAAGCGCATCACTGGCTGCTAAGCGCAACGGAGGTGATACAACAGGAGCTCACGAGAGCAAGCCCCTGAGAAGTGGTGAGAGCGGAGGAAGAGGAGCCACCACTTTCCAGGAGTGGTCAGGGAAAGCTTTGCTGAGGAGGTGACCTGGGAGCAAAGACAGGATGGATGTGAGGACTAGAAGGATGCAGGGGTGATGGGCTCTCCAGCAAGTACAGAGCCTTTGTGAGGAACAGAAAGGAGCCAGCAGGGCTGAGGTGAATGAATTAGGGTGAGGGGAGTAAAAGTTTAATTAAAGAGAAATTTAGGTGAGGCGGGGGAGGGGTGGTAGAATCTGTAAGGCCTTAAAAAGGAAGGCAAACATTTGTCCTCTCGACTTTTGCAGTGGGAACAGAAACCACTTGAGGAATTGAGCAGAAGAGTAGTATAATCCTATGTATTTTTACCAGGATCACGGGGACTGCTGTGTTTCAAATGTGGGCAAGGGAGAAGCTGGGGACACAGATACAGGCCACAGCAACAGCATAGATAAGGTAGCCTTGGCCAGGACAGAGGGAGAGGGGATAAGGCAGAGACATAAAAATTTTCAGGCAGGTTCTACACAGGAGATGACACAAAGAGATGTCAAGAAGAATATAGTTGTTGTATACCAAAAAAAAAAAAAAAAAGGACAACAGATTTATAAGGATGGTGAGAAGTGTGGTTTGGATATGTTTTTAGATTTGAAATGTCCCTTTTACTGACAAATGAGATAAGCAAACAGAAGTAAATACTGGACTTAAAGAAAAGACTGGATTAGAAATACAAATCTATTTTGAAGTATCAACTAAGGATGACCTTGGAAGCAAGAAAGCAATTGAGATTTCCAGAGAAAGTGCATATAGACAGAGGAAAGAATAGTAAGGGCTAAACCCTGGGGCACTCTGAGAGGAGAAAGAACCACTAGGAAAACTAAGAAGAAAATGGCTTTGAGGTAAGGGAAAATAGGACAGTGTGATACCTTGAAAACCAAGTGAAGAGAAGTGTTTGGGAGGAAAATGGAGTGCCACGTTGCCAAGAAGTCCAGTAAGAGGAGCACTAAAAACTGACAGGTGGCAAAAAAAAAAAAAAAAAGGGGGTGGGGTGGGGGTTGGGTACTATAAAACCGAATCCTATCTACTTGAACATTGGTGTTTAGGAGCTGTGCCATCCTACCCACATGTCTAGCAAGTAAAATCTCTTAGTATTATATTAAGTATTTGTACCAAATCTCTTTACACTTGCTATATCTGCTTATACAGATTCAATGACGTATCTAACAAATCCACCAGTTTAGCCTGAAGAAGTGGTAAACCCTAAACTGATTCTTGATAACCCCGTCTTCTTCTTCATCCTTATTTGCTGAATGATGAATAATATTCATTAAATGAAGCAACAATAGTTATCTCATAGACTTCGGTATCAACTGCAAACAGGAAATTGAGATACTTTTCCACAAGGGCAATTAATTACAATACAGAACTAAGATAAGCCTTGAAGTCATTATTTATTTCTAGGCACAAGTCAACAACCAGGCTTGCCTGCTCACTAAAGACCAAACGGAGTGTCTAGTATGGTAATCGTGAGCAGGTAATTTAGGAAACTGAATATTTTAGTTTAATTTTAATAAAGCCGCCATGTGAAATTCACCACCCGTACTTCCTGCATGGATTTAGCACATTGCCTGGAAAAGGTGCTCATCAGTAAGCAGTGAAGACAAGAGTGTGTGCCCAGAGCTAACGCAGAGACCACGCAGGTGTGTCTTCCACCCTGCAGAGGGCGCTGTTCACTAGGCGGCCAGGGAGGACACGCGCCGGGCAAGGCTGCTCAACCACCTGTGGCAGCCGGGGGAGCATCAGACAGCCTCTGACGTTTACCCTCAAGTTGAAGAGCAGTCATAGTAATGGCATGCACATGCTTAAATACCCTTTGAGATCAATGTAAACTCAAAACAGGCCTACAAAGATGTGTCATTGCAAGAAGAGACAGTTACTAAATGTCTACATATGGGTTTGATGATTTTTACCTCACTGCATGTGAATTTAATTCGTTTTCAGCATCCGATTTATAAACTTCTAGATGGCAGGGACGGATCATGCAGATGTAACCTTAGGGCAATCCATAACAAGCACCTTTCAGAAATGGTGATTCAGAAACCATGTAAAAGCCATGTTTTCAATACATGCTGATGATTTTTAACCCTCTTAAATTTGGGGAGTCAGGGTTAGGTCTGAAGAGAAGACTGATCATTTGATAGTGCCCTGTGGCATATTTTAAATCAAGACAGTGAATTGTCAGGCAGGCTCAAATTGTTTGGCTCACTTTCCCTATTTCTGTCATTTTCCATGTAAAATCCAATACCTATTTTTCCATCATTTTCTCATCTGCAGCATCCTCACAGCCCAAGTAGGACCATAACACAGGATACCATAGTGACTTTCAAATTATCTGCAGACCAAAATGTAAGATTTCTGGGTTATCAACTGAAATCACAAAATAGAGGTCTTGACACAAGTCAGACAAAATCTCAGTTAAAGTCTCAAGACATTATTTTTCTCAACTTATATAAAGCTACAAAGAAAAGCAGAAAAAAAATTAGCATCCTGCTTCTTATTGAATGTCACCCATTGAGATCAAAAGCCAGAACATACTGTAAAGTACCTGAGATGTTTGGCTTTAATCTATTTGACCCTCAAGGCTATAATTCTTCCAGATCATTTGCAAGCCACAGTTAACCACATAATAAATACAGAACATCAGCCAGAATTTAAAAATAAAAGCAATAATCATTTTACATGTTAGTTCAAATAATTAAATAGAATTTAACTACTTGGAAAAGAGCTAAGAGCTAAGAAAGAGCATTAAGAGGGGTGAAGTGAGCAGTGGAGAAAAAAATGAAACTTTTATATTTGCTAAAATGTCCACCACTCTCAAATCAACCTCCCATCTAGCTACTGTTCTCTTTGTCTCTGTACCTTTCTTAGATATAGCCGCACCAGGATTTTACTCAGAAAAATGACAGAATAATCAATGGATGTTTCATCCACTTCTCCTAGAAAATTACAGCACAGACTATAATTCGTCCTTTTTATCCCTTCCAAAATATCTTCAGATTTACTTTCATTTTAATTCTTATTTACTGAGCATCTCCTATATACCAATACATCAGTGACAGTGACCAAATTTGATGACCTCCAGGAGCTCACGTCCTAGGGCAGTCAAACTTATTTGGGCAATTAATAAACCATTTTGGTATTTTAAAAATATTAAAGATGAAATCCCACTTCAAAAATAAGTTGACTAAAGTTTACAGGCCTTCTTAAATATGTATGTATTTGTTTTGGTGACTGGTCAGATCTTTCCAAGTGGCTATCAATACTCACTCAAAGGCAGGTGCACGGTGGAAAGTCGGAGGGTGACTGTCAGCAGCTGACATTCCTGTTCTGCCATGTGTGTAATCTCCTTTCTGTGTCATTTGAAAGCCATCAGTTTTTACCTTGGGTGTGAATCAGTGTCATCTGGTGAAGTGTTTGTAATTTAGAGCTCAATCCAGACATACTGACTAAGAATCTCCTGCAGTAGGGCCTGGATATGTATCTTCTTTAAAGTATGACCATTGGTTCTGACACATACTTCAGTTTAAGAAAAATCCTTTTAACAAATTCTTCAAAGAAAGTAAACAACATAGGTGAACATTATGGGTAAAAGAGAATTTCCTGAGAAGCACTACTATATAATAGTAGCAATAGTAACAGTAACAATAATAGCAGCCAAGCCTTCTCCATTTACTGTACGTCTTGCACTCTTCTATACTATCTCCTGATACTCCTTCATTCAGACATTACGACAACCACTGTTACCTTGTTCCCCAGTTAAATGGAAACATGAGTGGCTAAGTAACTTGTGCGGGGTCCCAAAGCTCAGTAGCAGCAGGTTTGGGTTCTGAACTCTGGCTTGATGACACTCAGGTCTCTGTGCTCAGTCGTCACTTTGTAGAGGAATTTATTCTAACTATTATCAATTTAATAAATCATTTGGTAAAGAAGTTTATCTTTAAGACAGATGTGCCTCTATTTTTCCTCTGTAATACTTACCACAAATATCAGCAATTGTGTAATCTGTGTAATATCCATCTGTACTAGGATGTAATCATGTGAAAATAGGGACATCTCTCATTTACTGTGGCTCCCCTATAATTAGTTCAGTGGCTAATGCAGGACAGCATTTGATAAATATTTGTTGACCAACTGACTTGAGTGAATGAATGAATGACAGTTTGCAGAATGCAGATGTGCATTTTCTACCAGAGTCATACTTGGAAACAGACTTAACTCAGACTGTTAATGCTCTATCAAAGTGTCAACAGAAAGCAGTGGGAGACAGGAAGAGAGGAACTAAATTCCACCAAATCCAACTTGACTCAATAAGCCCAGGAAACAAGCAGCAAAGGTATTATCAACTGTACCCTGCAGGCAAAATGCTCAACAGTTGTGCGCCCAGTTATTCCCAAACTTGGATGATGGACTCAGAGACTTCTGTTAAAATGCCATTTCGGACACTTCCATTTGGGATTTCAGACAAGTTGTCAAACATCTTCGAGGCTTTAAGCTTCAGCTATCTCATTTATAAAGAGAGATACATACCAATATTACCTTTTACTCATAGATATGTATATCCAAACACTTAGAACAGTGCCTGGTATATAGTTAGCAATAAATTTGTGATTGACTTGCAATATACTACTAAAAGCCTTAAGTATAAAAACATGTATGAAAGTATTGGGCATTGTGACTAAGACACACTGTTAGTCACAGTTCCTTTGAGACAAAATGTCCTGAAATGTTATTCCTACTTCCCCTTCCCTTTCAAAACTTGAAAGGGATTCTCTGCCCCCATTCCCCATTTCAGATTCTTTCTAAGCCATGTGGCCCCTTTTATCATGAGTCTTAGGAGGTTTAGACCTATTTCCATGAAATCACCTAGTTCACTAAGCAAAAAAAAGGGGGCAGGTTTAATCTTTAAACCAGGACAGATTCTAACTTATAGCAGGATTTCATTTGTTTTCTCATTCCCATAAGACATATTAAACATAAGTCTCTCCTTTCTAAAAACATTGGCATGATTTTAATACATTTCATAACGACCTTACAAAAAGGTTTACAAAATTACAGTTTTATTGTTTCTGTTCAGAACTAATAAAATCAATTCATTATGTAGCTATGCATTAAGATTTCTTTGTGTTGAAGCATAGTTACCTGAATATTTAAATTCAGCATTCTCAGATTTGTGAGAATCCATATATATGTACACTATATAGGACTTGTATGCTCAGGTCCCTCAGATTCCTCAGTGCCGCTATCTTTGCCTCTTAGTGTGGAACAGAGAACAGTGCAACAGCATCGCTGAGATGCTAAAGATGGATTCCAGGCACTGACAATGCCTTTAAGGGGTTAATAAAAAAAGGGATTTAGTTTATTTGGGGGGAAAGTGTGGACGGTATGTGAAAAAGTTTCCAGACCCAGCTACATCGCTCTGGGTAATACCTGGGGGTGTGGCAGGGAGGGTGTTTATTTAGCCCTAGTAGGAGGGAGAAGGCAGGTAGGAGGGAGAAGGCAATGCCCGAATGTGAAATCATCTGCAAAGCCAATGTGCTAAGTAAGGAAAACAATCCAAACTTTAGCAGGCCAATTTCCTGCAACAGTAAAATGAAATAGGTGATTTCTACAGCTATACCCAGCTTTAGCAATCTACATTTTTATTAACAGCTAAAAAACAAATTGCTATATTTATACCATACACTTATTCTTATGCACCTGGAAAGGCAATGATGTTAGGAGTTATGCAGATAGAAAGAGACAGAGATGCAGTGTAGATGTCTATTTCTTCTCCATGATACTCGTCACAAATATAAACAACTGTGTAATCTGTGTAATAACCATCTCTGCTAGGGTGTGAGGAGTATGTGAAAATAATCATGCCTCTCATATGAATATGTGGCATCCCCATATTCAGTGCAGTGCCTAACGCAGGACAGCACTGAATAAGTATTTGTTGACCGTCGACCAACTGATTGGCTGCCCGACTGGCTGAATGAACGAATAAATGACAATGTGTAGAATGCAGATGGGCATCTTCTATTGGAGGAGTCATACTTTTAAGCAGTCTGCTTTCCCTGTAAGCCTACGTTTCAAGTAACAGTTTGGCAAAGAGGTTTTCTTTCCATCCCACTTAGTTTAAATTAATCTTAATTTTAATGTTCAATAAAAATAATCCTGGGTTTCATAATTAGCTCACTAATATATTAACACTGACCAATAATTGAAAAGCATTTATTGGTATGATAGCACTACAGAAACTGACTGAGGTACACGTCATGAGTATCAGGCCTATTTCAGATAAGATAATCTTCTATGAGATGAGGTACAGAGATGTTTACCTGAAACCACAAGCGGATCCAGAATTTGAATCAAGGTTAATTTAATCACAAAAGTCCCAGCTGCTTAACACAATTTCTTCCAAATAATTATAGATAACTCTTAATAATTTCCTAAGGCAAAAGTGGAATGAAGTATGGAGATCATGCTTATCTAGCAGTTAAGGCAACTGATTTCTACCTCCTGTTCTGCTATTAACTCAGATGAGTGTCCTTGTAATGAAACAACCTTCTCTCTGAGCCTCCGAGAGGTTAAAGGAGAAATTTAGCTGGATTGGTATTTCCCAATTCTGTTTCTGTATGATCTTTGGTCACAGAAAAAGGAGGTATCATCTTTCTGTTAATGGGTCTCTTCGTTTTGTGTTAGGAGTTTTGCAGAATATGAGATTTTTTTTAAATTAAAATTTAAAAACTGGTGTTGTTAACAAATAGTCTAGATATCACTGGATTTGATCATCTTAAGTATTTAAACTCTTGATATTGTATGGCTCTATTAAATACTTATGAGTAAGACTGGCTTATCCAGTGTTACTTGTTTAATATTTGCTCTTTTAAAACATGAACCTAAAAGATTTCTTTTTAAGGAAGCAAAACAACCAAACTATTTGGTGGGCTAATTTTTTCCATTAGGATATCACAAAATTAACCAGGGTTGGAGAATACGTCACCCAATAGTAAAGTCTTTAGGTGTGGGTTTCATTTTATTTTATTTTAAAGAAAACTTAAATCCTTTCATATGTATATATTCTTAAAATTGAGCTTACATTTTTTCTAAAATATTTTCTTCAATGAAGTACATTTCCTCCCAACATGGTATGAAAGACATTAGAACTGTGAGAATGGCATTTAGGACTAGAGGAATATAAAGTACATGCATTCAAACCTAGATATGGAGATTACCGATAATTTGAAGTATTTAAGGGAAGCCTGTGGGCATCAGTTTATGTGTACTTCTTGATCTACAAAAACACGATAGGACATAAAGTCATGAGACCCTCAGCTGGCCAAGAAGAACAGGGAGGGGGAAAACAAGAGGACAAGCCGTCAATGGTATTACCATAGCCAGCAATCACACAGCAGTTACTATGCTCCAGACAGTGCGCTAGGAACTTACAGGTACCAGTTCACTTAGTCCCCACAACAGTTCTGTGAGACAGACACTGAACCAGAGACAGTGTAAGTAGTCTGAAGTCGCAGAACTGGAAGGTGACAGAGCTGGGATCTGAGTTAGGCCCCATGTAGCTGTGAAGGGGTGTGCTCTGAGAAATGGGGGTAGAGCAGAGAGCCAGAGGACTGGGTAAAACTTAAAATCCTGTAAAGTATTGGAAGACATGAAAAAGATCTAAGGAAATCTATAGTGATGGAAGAAAATAAATAGGAATGCCCTGGAAGTTAAGATTAAAATACAGACTGAAGGAAAAAAATGAATTCCTAGAAGCAGCAGCTAGAACGACACTCCCCTTGTTTTTGAAGCTACAGGAATCAGCAGGGGCCTACAGAAGGAAAGAAATCTTACTTCTGAGATATGAACGGATGTGCTCTCGGCAGTAGCTTAAACTGGGACTTAAGAGTTGAATGTGGCTAACTCCTGGGAAGTAGGAACAACCAATTCAAGTGAATGAACCAAAGAGGAGCAATGATGGCGTTTTCTTGCACCTCGCTGTCAGCTCATTTTATCGATGAGAAAATTGAGGCATAGTTGCTGTAAGCTTATTCCAGCTGATTAAGTGCCAAGTTTACCATTCCCTTCACTAGATTACCTGAGTTTTTATCTGTAACATTTCTTTCAGAGTTAGTCCATTTTTTATGGTTCTATTTGAGTGTTTGCTAAAGAGTAAGTGCCGAAGGAGACCAAAGAGAGTTAAAGTTGTTTATGATAGACACACATTGATTATTTTTGTAAGTCTGCAGCTGTACACAATATTTAAAGCCATGTATACCAAATGTTAGAGAGGAAAGAATAAATTTGAAAGCAATGGTCTTTGGTGTATGAAATACCTTCTATTTTCAAAGTGAGAGAGATGACCAGGAAGACCCCTCAGCAAAAAGCGGGGCAGAACGTTGTTTGTTCTTTAGGCACAAATATAATGAATAAGGTTGATTCTACCACACACAGGAGTAGGTCTGGAAAAATAAAAACATTCTATTTTATTCCACTTTCCACAGGAAATAAGAGAATGGAGATCTGTGGTAGACTCCCGTTAGCATTCTGTGGTCTCCACAAAACCCTCCTTTCTCAAGTCTCAAGACATTTAAAGGTAATTATGGGGGAAGATGAGGAAACTTTCCCAGCAGTTAAATAGACAGAGTCATGGAATAGACAAACATCAGGCCTCCTAGGTCATTACCTCTGTCCTGCTGCCAAATATGATGTAAGACGCAGAAGAAAGCTGCAGGTCAAGGGCAAAATAAGGAGGATATATGAACTTACTCTATTTAAAAGTTGGGAAAAATGTGTTAACATGTGATCTACAGGTCAGGTGACAGTAGAAAAACTCCAATCTATTACTAAAGAATAACTGTTAAAATGTGCTAAATGTATCTAAGTATGTATTGCATTCTAATAAAAGCAATAGCAATTCACTTGCAAAATAATATTGACATGATGCAGATGTAGAACTCATCAATGTCCTCCATGGTTATTCAGAAGGAAATAGATGACAGAACAAAGAAGGGCCTTGGGACCTCGTGGGGTAGACCAGAGCTCTGGGCCTAACTCCACCAAGACCAGCTGAGTGACAGTGCCAGACCACGCCCGGCTCCTGACCCTCGGTGAGTCTGACAGCTGCAGCAGTCTCTAAGTCTTTCCAAAATTAAAATGGGATGGCTATTCAAAGTAGGAAAATAATCACAGAAAAAATTCAAATACTCTTTAAAAGTCCAAATTTGATAACAGGGATTTATATGAACAGTCAGCAGATAGATGAACAAGTTATTAACCCTTAGGGGAATAAGGAAAATGCTCATTAAAGTATTACTATTACTTATATACAACTACTATAAAAAAAAATCTCCCTTTTGCCCACCCCCCAAAAAAGCAAGAAATACATCCAATAAAATAGCAGTCACTATATAATTAAAGGAAAAGTGCTTCTCTTCTCACAACACTTCTGATACCACAAGTATGGGTCACATCCCCCCAACACTAAATATTCCCAACCCTCCCAACATCAACTGGGCATCCTGAAATTTAATTCAATTCTTATGCTAACTACCCAGAGTTAGTAGAGTACTTCAGGTGCCAGCCAGTTGCATGTAGTGGGTTCCCAACATACACACTGATTGCGTAAAGTTTGGGGTTACCACAACGGCTGCTCCAGGTTCAATAATTTTCTGGATGGCTCACAAAACTCCGGGAAACATTTACATATATTTCTAAGTGTATTATTATGGGTATTACAGAAGATACCTCGATGAACAAACGCAGGCAGGGAGTGGAAGGATCCAAGTATAGGAACCACATCCTCCCAACATGCAGATGTGTTCACCAATCCAGAAGCTCTCTGAACCCCTTCACTGAGGATTTTCATGGTGGCTTCACACAGTGGCATGGAGATTATTAAATCAATCTCCAGCCCCTCTACCCTCTGGAAGATGGGGGTGAGGCTTGGTCTTTTCAGGGGACCAGCCCCCATCCTGAAGCTATCCAGGAGCCCACCAAGAGTCACCTCATTAAAACACAAGATGCTTGCATCAGCAAGGAAATTCCAAGGACTATATGAGTGCTGCGTTAGACACGCCTGTCCTCACCATCATTCAGAAGTTATGGGAATTCTATGTCAGGAACCAGGAGCAGGGACCAAGTATGTATTTATTATGTCACAGTGATAGATCAGAATATTTTACTTAAAGATCACAAATCCACTCCCTTTTCACCATGCTTTTTTCTGTAGCATAATAAAATAATTCAAATTAAAAAGCAATTGATTCACTTGTATTACTTATATTGGAAAAAATGTAAAGAGCATATACTTAAAGGATGAAAAATTGTTTTGGTAAAATAGCTCTTTTACATTTTAAAGGAAAAGAACATGTGGGAATTTTAGTTACGACAATACAGATTATACTATAAATGACAGAAGTCATTCTGGTTGTTGAAAAACTCAGAAAAATAAAACTAATGGTTTTAAAATGTTCAGGAAACCCTCCTGTGGTGGGAAGGGAAATAAATCACACAGCACCAGAAGTTGGGGTTATCTGTCACTCTGACACAGCTGTTTTTCAAGGGTGGCAGGAGGAAACCAGGATTAAGGTTAATGAAGTATCTAATCAGGATATTCACTTTGAAGTCATGTAACATGTACTGAGTAAGAAATACATTCACAAAATCAAAACTGAAAAGGGCTTTGAGATCATCTGGAATAATCTCCTCATGAATTGCAGGAAGAATTGTTGTCATAACTGGCACCACCTCTCTGCATTCCTGATTCACAGCCTTAGATGCATTCTCTCTGCTTTTAGACAATAGTTTTCACCAATATCATTACCATCATCTTCCTTTTCCTGTTGGGCTCAGAGAAGAGGTATTCTTTTAGTATAATAATGACAAGAAAATCCTAAACAAAACAACACACCTATTTGGAACCAAAATAAATGTCAAGGTAACTCATATGTGCGTCAGATGAAAAGTGGAATGGTAAGTGGAACTTTTTTATGACAAAAAAAAAGTTTATATAAATGCTGAGATGATGTTTTGAATTTTCAATAATAACTTAGTGATTTTTGATTTGTGCCAAAGAGCAAATTTGAAGTAAGAACTGAATAAATCAGTGAATGTTTGATGTTTCTTACCAAAAATGATTGTTAAATTTGTAAAGGGACACACTCCCTCCGACCAAGACTATCATTGCCTAGTATAGGCCAACTAAATATAAACATTATTACCCACCCATGCACAGAAGGTTTGGGGCTTTAAGTATATATGCACCAATGGTAAAAGAAGTAAGTGATCATTTTTGTTCCCTGAGTTTCTACTACACGTCAGGTATTATGTGAGGAACCTTCCAAACATGGCCTTGAGTCTCTCAGCAGTGTCAGCTAGAAGTTGCTTCAGCCATGTGGACAGGTGAGAAAATAGAGAGGATGCGTTAGGCAATGAACTTGTCAGAAGCAGGGTTAAAATTTATGTCTGATTCTGGAGCCAAAGGTCTTTTCGGTGGGCGACAGAACTCTATCCTGACAGCATTCCTGTTACATACAGAATGCAGATGTTACTTGAAAAAATTCGAGAACACAAGATCAAATATCCAGGCTCTATTTCAGTTTACTTTCTACACAAATGTTCCAGTTTCATTATTTGCCAGTAGCATGGTGAATCCTTAACAGCTTTAGCAGTAGGCCTTACTTAAACAGAAAATGAGAGTTTGCTCAAAAAGAAGCCTTGTCTTTAAATTTTAAAAATTTATTTAAATTCATAATTGTTACCCTTAAAATAATTTATTCTTTCTGACAAATATAGTCACACTGTCTCCTACTGACCTCCTATTGAGACTATTGGTACTCTGCTCCCTTTCCTGTGGGCACATGTGACATTTCCCAGATTCCTTTGATCAATCATAATGTTTATTTTGCTATAAGCCTTCCTCTCTTTTCCGCCATCATTCTAAACTGGAAAATTACCCATCATGGGTCAGTACCTGAATCTATTGCTAGTCTATCCTCACAAGGGTCATGTCTGTTTCCATTGTAATTTTACCCTTTACTAGACCCTTTACTGAAATGAGCGTTAGTCCTCACACTGACCTAGCCATCATGACCTTCAACATAAAGCCTCCAGCCAGTACAGAACCCCAAACAGCCCTCTTTGGGGTTCCATTGAAACAGCCGTTTCAATGGAAACGTCAGCATTAGCTCTCCTGCTCTAATTCTCAGGCTCAAACCAGGTGCACAGGAACTACCCAAACCTATTGGACTGGATCTTGCTAACTCACCAATTTTACTCATCCCTTCGTCATATTTGCTCCCCTACAATTTTCTTGCTGTCTTCAACTATCTCTAAAATAATCACCCACCCCCTGTGGTTCATCTTCTCATTTTAGAACTGAAAAGGTGTCCAGGCATCACAGGTTACTCTGAAGATGATCTCAAGGAGATGATTTAGAAAACACAGCTATGGATTGGGCCTAAGTTCCATCCACAACATCAGTATTTTGGGGCAAGGTTTGCCACCTTTCAGATACCATCCCAAAGAATCTACCACCTGGCTGAAGACATGTGACCCCACAACAGAGTCATGTCATAGGCATTACCGAAGCAATTCACCTTGTGTCTGGACAGTATCACCACTGGCCTCGAATCTGTGACAGGCCAAGTATGAGAAACCCAGCGCACTGTCTTCCACAAACACATCACCCTCAACGCAGAGGGAAGCAACTGCTGTCGCTTTGTCCCGGTGACCTAACTAAACAGGAAGGCTTGAGAGATGAACAGAGGACTGCCTTGCATTACTGCCACTGCACTTTCCTTTCCACCAAGGAAAGATGACAGGTTTTGAGACCTCTTCTCATAGATCCCTGAAGACCTATGAAGTTGGTCATATAAGTTGGTTTAGTCTCTAACATCAGTATCTTCTAAGGTATCTCACTCAGTAAGTGTCTCTGGGGTGCACAGGAGAGCCAGTGGCAACTGTCACCAAGTCTCAACTGATGATTCAGCTGGTCCTTAAGAACCAAAAGGTGACTGAATGAAAACAGAACTTATATTGTTGAGAGAGAAAAAGAATGCTTCTCCTCCTTTGAATAAGAGAAGGGACTGATGAAGACTTTCTCCTTGACTACATTTTGACAGGCTTCTCCGAGCACGCTTTTTGCCCAGGCCCCACCCTCTGCACCCTGCCTTCAGCTTGTCCAGTCCAGTGGGAACACAAATCCCCCCCATTCCTGGTAACAGCTCACCTGGCCTGCCTGCAGCAAGAATCCCCTGATCCTTGATGTCTCCTCTTAGTAATTCCCATCCGCTGGTCCCTCCCCTGATCTTTGACTAGAGATTCCCACTAGTCCTGCTGTGTACCAAATTGAGCTCAGTTCTCTACTGGAGTCCTTTTTTCCCTATTGCAATAGCTTAGGGAACATCTGTCTTTATCGGTTTTAACTGGTGCCTGTCTTTCGTTCTCTTTTTACATGGCATGTGCTCATAGGAATAGTAATAAATGTTATAAGCTGAGTTAATAATGAATGCATCATTTCACAAATGTTAATGAAAATCCACCCAAAGGCTGTCACGATGCCACCTGGTGAGGATAAAATGGTGGGCAGAAGCAAAGTATCTGACTCATGAAACTGATAGTTTAGTAAAGAAGAGAGGCCTTAATACAATGATCACACAAGTAACAATATTATACGATGATAAACATTTGGAAGCAAAGGAACATGGAATAGACTGGAATAGTCAGGGAAGGCTTCCCTGGAAACTACTGAAGGGATATTTAAGCTGAAATCTGAATGACTATTCAAGATTATTGGGTGTGTGTATAGGAGTAGGGGACAGTCTAGAAAGTGACAAGTCTCTTATTGAAAGAAAAAATGGCACAGTAAAGGAACTTTAAAAATGCCAGGGTCACAGAAAATAAAGAGGTAATAAGAAAAAGAGATATTGAATAAGACTGAAGATATATGTATACAAGAATAAAACATGTAAGGCTTTCTAAAACATCTTGGAATTGGAAACTTTATGCTAAGAACATTGCATGTATATGCTTAGCATAGTACCTGTAGGACATTGTTTAAAACATGAGGAAAAGAATTTCAAATGAATAATTTCTGTTTCATGTTTATGAAACAGCCAATCAAGTATTACCATTTAAAAACTAACTGAAAAATATATGTAATTTGGATTTTAAAAAGAATGCTGAGTATCCACAAATTTCTGTGAACTAAATTGAGTTCTGAAAATTGGAGCCTGATTTTTAAGTCAATAATTTTTAAATAATCAGATTATGCTAATAAAGACCAAACCAAAGATGCATAGTTGAGAAAAAGAAAGGTACAAAGAATCCTTTGTTTGAAACGGAGACAAATGTCTTAGCAAGTCCTCTCAAAAAGATTATTCTCCTTCATAAGCAATAAAGGATTTAAGACTGATGACAGTTTAAAGTGCACCTAGATGTATCAAATGTATACCACCAGATGGCCTCTTAAATTGGATAGCACATTCAAAGATCCTGAGAGTTAATGACTGCTTTTCTGAAATGGAATCAAATTGTGAATTCCAAATAGGTTTTTTAACATTAAAATCTCTGATACTAATCAAAACGTCTAAAGAACTCAACAATAATTTTGTTTTAAAGAGAACAAAAAAGAAAAAAATGAAAAAAGGGCACTATAAATAACATGGTGATTTGGACTTTGATTTTTATTTTAAAAAATCATTACAAATGGAGCTGTGAGGGAGAGTTAAGAATTTTACGTTTTCTTCATTTTTACCTACAATTTGCCTTCCCACTGATCCTAACTCTTTCACAGGCTTTTGTTTTTTTGGTAAACATGATGAAAGACAGTTCAAAGCAGACATCATTTAAAAAAATAAATTAGGAAAACACAAAACCTTCTAGAAAAATTAAAACAGGCCAATTTCCTTTCACCAACATATATGACTCTCATGAAATTGCAGGTCAAATGCTTCAGGGTCCAAACCCTGAATATCTTAAGGGACAGAACAAAACAACGCTATGTCTAAATCTGGCTGATATGTGGACCATAATGACAAACATGAACAGAAATAAATCACAGAACACATTATATACTAAACTAGAGTTAAAAAGTAACCATGTAATAGCAGGAATTGAAATCTTGCTCAGAATATTAAAATCCAAAAAATCCAATATTGTTTCATAATAATCTCTGAAAAGAACTTGATTGTTGCCTGGATATGAGGTTGGTTTGTTGTTGTTGTTGTTGTTGTTTTTCCATCATATAATCAGTAAAGTCCTATTTTTAGAAAATACCTTTTACTAGAAATGTTATTTTCATATGGTGAAGGCAACTTGAAGGTGCCTTGTTACCAGTTTGCATTTTATTCCTGGATCATGATTTATATATACATAAAATATCTTCCATATATCTTTTAGGGTTTAAGATTAGGAAAAGAGCTTTGTACTCTGAAAAAATTTTTCCCCTCCTTAACAGATGGGCCTAAGTCTCAACCCACTGCCTGGACTCTCAGGTCACTTCCTGAGGCAATGGTCACTCAATGTACCAGTGGGAGCTGCACAAAATGGAAAGAGGAAAACAAGCTATTTGACTCCAAGACAAAAGCAAAGGCTTCTCTAAGAAAACACATTTTAACAATAGCTAGAATGTATGCAGAAAGGCATTTAATTAATACTTTAAATAATACCTTTTATGCCAAGATACACATTTTAAACAGTGATAAAACAGCTGCCTCAAAATTTAATATTATAGTTCCCTTAATAAACCATCAATTAAAACACAGATTCTTCCATGAGAAACTCTTCTGACAAATTCATGTATTTTATTTATCCAGTATCTCACATGTCCAAAATCTTCCATTTAAGACAGAAATCAACAAATAGCTATATTCAGGGTAAAGAACAAGATAAAGAGATAATTGCTATTTAAATGAGTACACTGACAAACAAAAACACACACATCCACATACATTATATAAATGCATATTCTGTTTCAGCACTTCCCGGATATTTCCTCTATAATATTATCATAATTTACCATAAGCAATCAACAGTACATTTACATTAAAATTATTTTGAAATAGGGAAACATCCATAAAACCATAACATAAGATCTATGTCCTCAGATGTTAACATTTGATAGGAAAATCAAACAAAATCAATTCAATATTATAAACGTCACACCAGATGATTACTCCCAGATTTAAGGCTTCATGGATCTGTGAAATTAACTTCTACCGCAAATAAAATGGGAATAAACATGGCTGAAGTGCCTGGGCTTTAAAACCAGTCCTGGCACTTTCTCACTGGGTAAGATTAGATAAGATGCTTCAGTTTCCTCATTTGTAAAATGGAGCTGATAACAGTACTTCCTTCAAAGGGCTGTGTGAAAACTAACAGTTAAAAAGTACATTGTTTATTTATAACAGCGACTAGCAAAAAAAAAAAAAGAGAACTTAAATGTTAACCTTACAACAAAAATAACTCATTAATTTGTCCCCAAAAAGCTATTTTTAAAAAATTATCACCTACTATCATCATAGTTTCATTAACAAAAAGAAAGTATTCTCACTAAAATGGAAAATCATTTTACTATGGACTAGGGACAACGTTGCCATGGACCAGTACCACTCTATGACCAGTATCTGAAAATGTCCATTAAAAACCATAAACATTACTGGCTCACACAAGAAAATAAAATCAATGGAGCCTGAGATCATTAGGGGTGCTTCAATGAGAAAATAAAACATGAGCTAAGGCTGGAAACATGGATTTAATATGGGCAGACAAAAGTGCATTTAGATTTTTCCTCTAACGTACCCAAGAAGGATGCCCCTTCCTTATCTGGAAGCATTGCAGCATTGTCTGAAATATTTCTTCTCTTAAAGCCACAGTGTATTGAGTAGAATATATTTCAACCTTCTCCAGACCATCAGAAGAGTATCACGGCAAGGAGTAACTTTCAGATACTTTTTAAAGATTTTATTTATTATTATTTTTAGAGAGAGGGGAAGGTATAGAAGAAGAAAGAGAGAGAGAGATCAGTGTATGTTTGCCTTTCACCTGCCTCCAGCTATGGACCTAGCTGGAGACCTGGCTTGCAACCTGGTTATGTGCCCTGGCTGGGAATTGAACCAGCGACCTTTGGGTTCCCAGGCCAGCCCCTTATCCACTGTCCCACCAGTCAGGGCTAACTTTCAGATTTTAATAATAGTTTTGGGAATTTTTATCTTCCTATGAAAACAACTTTAGGCATTGCCTTATCTATGGTGCTTAAACATTTCATTACAGTATTTGTGAAAAGTATTGTTTCGTGGCAAATTGAAAAAAACAGGGTACACTGTGCCTCACAGCAAGTATCTGCCCCTGTGATTATAATGTCGTCATTCTGAGTGTCAAGCATTTCCTCTGGGTGGTGGTAGATGTTGCTGATGTTAGATTATCACTGACTTGTACACTAACAGTCTCTCTGAAACTCCCTTTCCTCATTTGTAAGATGGATTCCTTACCACCAAACTTGTAAAACCAGAGACAATTTAGGGAAAAGGACTTTGACACTCACACAGTGACTTTAGCATTAATAATAATAAGATAATTATTATTATTATTAATCCAGAATCCCAAATTAAGGGAAGTAAGGTCATCAAAATAACGTGCCGCCACCACAGGCTGGGACTGACTGCAAGCTAAGGGCTGGGCACCGAAATAGGCCTCTGGCTGCAGGGCAGGCCCTGAAGATTTGGCCACTGAAATCACAAGCGGGCAAAATGCCCCAGAAGTCATATTTTATCTCCATATAAACTAAGGCCACATTACTTTGATAGTGACAAACGATAGTATGAGGAGAATAAACAGTGACCTTTTCGGCCTCAAAAGACATTGGATTCTTATCCGTGCTTAGCTCTCCCCAGAGTCCAGGCATGGGGAATTCTCCTAATTGACGTCAGCTGCTGCAAGGGAAGGAATGCCATGACCTTAAACTTGGCCACTGGTCCATTCTCACATCCAGGAACAAAGCCAGAGGGTTCTCCTGGCAACTGCCTGACATGCTAAATGGCAGGCCAGCCACTGAGGGAATCCTTTGCTGCCCCAGGGACAAATACCCCGCTGCAGGAAACAGACAAACTGGAGAGATTAGCAGTTTGCCCAGCTGACACAGGCCTATCCCCTCGCCCAGAGGTTTTGTATTCAAAAACCTCAGCTCCTGGTCTGCCTTTGCTTTACAAATGAGGGAAATGCTCTCTGCTAAGTCAAAGGGAAAACAGGATAATAGGAGAACTTGAAAAAGAGACGTAATAAGCTGGCTCTCTGCAGAAACCATCCTGCCGTGTACCATGTTCCAGGAGTCTTTAACAGGTATTAACCAGATGTTTTAACTGTCACTGTTAAAAAAGGCCCTGAAATCAAAATTGGATCCCAGCCTCTTACAGTGCCAAAGTTGTCATCGTTGTCATCCTCCTGCATGAGCATAAGAGGTCCCTAAACAACCCCACTCCTGCTCCCTTTGCTTCCCAATCCACTCTTCTCATCTCATCCACCATGCTATTGTAGCCACAAACTTGTACGTGTAACCTCCCTGCTCAAAGACCCTCCTGGACCCCCCAGTGCCTGTGGAACAGAATCTGGATGATTAAATGCTGCCTACGAGACCAATGTCTGACCCTCATCACCTCCATGCCCACCCTTCCTAACCCCCTGAGATCCTGAGAAGCCACAGCAAACCTCCAAGAGCACCTCTTTCCACTTGAAAAAAATACCAGCGCCTTTAATATGCTGTTGTATCTGCTGAGAGTACCCTTCCTCTAGCTTTGCACATTGTATTATAAAATTGTACTTAATCATGCAAGATCCCATTCAAATATCATGTAATCTGCCAAGACTGGTGGCTTCTCTGCACTCCTTTTTCTGAGTTTCCACGCTAGTTTGTAGGTGCCTCCATTAGAGTTCTTAACAAATAATACAGTAATTATCTGTTCATATGTCTGACTTCCCAACTAGACCTCGAGTATTTTAGTTAATGACTGTGTCTCGTGTTTTATCATTCACAGTCTCTATCCTTCTGACAGACTGCTTGGTCCAGATTCAGGACAGGTACAATCCCAGCTATGACAGTTTAACCCAAAGATGGAATATAATAATCAATGGGTACTGGTTGTCATGGAAACCAGAATCATTTAGAAGATAGAAAATTCTTTTGGCTTTAAATTAACTACATACAGTTGGATTCCTCTTAATTAGCTTGAATAAATTGAGGTCACAGCCTTTGATTTAATCAATAGTTTGAAGCACATGTCTTTGGGCAAATAGCTGTTTGAATTTTCCTGCTATATTATTAGTCCTTGTCTCATTCACCTATGTGTCACCTGCAGCTTCTGCAACAGGTAAGTGTTCAATAAAAGTTTGTCAAATTGAATTCCCAAAATGAGTTGTGTCTGAGTTTGGGTTGCTAGGACCAAAAACATAAACCAGACAGCTTAAACCACAAACAGTTTTACAGCAATGGAGGCTAGAAATTTCAAGATCAAGGTGCTAGCAACTCAGTGTTCAATGAGGGCCCTACTCCAGGTTTGCAGTAGCCGCCTTCATGTTGTGTCCTCACTGGACCACAGAGGGAAGGCTCTCATCTCTTCCTCTTCTTCTAAGGGCACTAATCCCATCATGGGGGCTCCCCTCTCCTGGCCTCATCCAACCAAATTACCCCCCAAAGGCCCTGTACCAAGTAACTTCACAATGAGGACTGTGGCTTCAACAAAGGGGTATCGGGGGACACAAACATTCAGCCTATAGCAAGTTACCATACTGATATTTCACCACATTTTTTATGTATATTTGCAAGGAAACAAGATAACTCAACTTTGAGAAAAGAGTCAAATAGGGAGATACTGTACTTTCCCACATAAAATGCCTCCGACACAGAAACACAAACTTCAGGCAAGTTAGTTTAGAGAAAAGGGCAGAATGTGCCTCCTACTGCCTTGTTTCAACTGGGACCCACAGCTAATCCTCACTTCTATTCCCAAGGAGATCAGTGCTGTTGATCTAATTCTCTGCCCCAGGGGGGTGAGGGACGCAGAACTGTATCTCCTGCTCCAACATTTGTAGAGACCCAGGTTGAGACAGGAAGCTTTCTGTTCTTTTGGTTTTCACCAAGTAAGACATAATGAATTTTAAAAGAAAAAATCCTACATGAACATAAACTTTTCACTACTTTACAAGCACTTGATGGTAAGTGTGTGTGTTGGGGTGGGGGGTGGTGAGGACAGCTTTGTACATTTAAACATTAAAGAAATGCTATTATGAATGAAATAATGCCCAGATTTCAAAGAACTGTAACACTCATTTCCAGCTTTTCCTAAAATGAAGGTAAAACATGCACAGATGTTAGCATAACTTCTCTTTAAACACTTTGAGTAAAACATTTTTATTAATAAGAAACCAGGAGGCGAGGAATAAAGGGAGAGCTGAGAGTGGTATTTGTGTATAATTACAAAATAGTTGCCATTTGTTTCATTTGAGAGTTGACATACCTACTAAACTTAAAGTTGAATTTCAGTTTCTACCCAGATGACTCACTCACCTTGCCAGTTTTAGGAATCTGACAGATGCAGGTGAGAGACAATTTCTAATACCACTTGAAAACCTCCAGGCTTCTGGCATTTCCTTCTTGCATTAAAAGTACTTGCTTCTTTCCTCTTCATTTTTTTCCAGAGGTGCTCACTGGGAACTGTCTGATTTCCCTCTTCTCCTCTTCTACTTCCTTCCATTTCCTCTTCTTTCTTTTCTCAGTTGTTTCTTACATTCTCCATCTTCCTAAGTGTAGAATTCTATGAAGTATTCTGAAGACTACTCTACCCTAAAGGTTTTTAAATGCAGACTGTGCCTTTCAACGTGAAGCCAAGTATCAATAATAAAATACAACTTTACTGATTCTGTTACCCAAACAACAAATATTCAAAATTCAAAAAGAAATTCTATACTGCAGGTTCTGCTGTGTAGGTAAATTAAATCTCTGAATACAATCATATATCATAAAACTTTATCAACAAATTATACCAAGTATCTTGAAATGCAACAAGGGTATAATTTACTCTGACCAATGCACTTTTCTGCTTTTATTGTGAAACCCTCCAGGTTTCAGCTTTGGCTCAGAAACTCTTGGTTGGTGTACAAAGCTATGAATTTAGCTTCTAGTGAATTCGATGCAAAAGACTTTTTTTTTCTTTTCTTTTTTTTTAAATCAAAACGTTAAAATAGATCATTTCGTTCCCCACTCACCCTGCCATTTTTATTCCACATCCTTATACTCTAAGAATAAAGACGGAAAGAGACCGCTGCAACAGACTCCAATGGAGGCCCCTTAGGCTCCTGCCCACATTGTGAAATAAAGAAACTCCTCTGAGGAAGGTGTTTTCTGCCTGGGTTATATTTCACCAGTGCTACATATTCTGTGATGTCTCCACCTCCACAACTGCTTTTGTTCACTATCTAAAAAACTATGTTTCTTTCGCCCCCAGGGAAAGTACTCATAATTGCGTCCTGATTTCCAAAGCCTCTCAAACTTCACCAGACTGTCCACTGGGATCTCACTAGAAAGAACCAGGTGAGGTCGTTACTGAACCTGAGGGCAATCAGTCTACGGACTTTGGAAAGGTTTTTCATTAAAAATCACACAGTATTGCCCTGGCTGGTGACACAATGGATAAGGTGTCGCCTGTAAACCCAAAGGTCACTAGTTCAATTCCCAGCCGGGGCACATAACCAGGTTGCAGGCCACGTCTCCAGCCACGTCCATAGCTGGAGACAGGTGAATGGCAACCATTCATTGATGTCTCTCTCCCTCCCCTTCTCTCTGAAAATAATAAATAAAAAAAATCTTTAAAAAAAAGATATTAAAAAAAATCACAGTATCATGTGAAATGGAGAAAAAAATAAACCACAATAAAATATCAAACCACGCATTCTTACCAAAAACAAATAAACTTACTGATAAAGATATCATTTAAAGCTTACAGATTACCATGAATTTGTAAGTGAAATTTGTAGTCAGTTTTTAAAGTATTTTTTTGTGCTGGTAGATTTCAAACTAATATTTAGTTACTAAAAAAATTAGTATGTAGACCTGGCTGGTAGCACAGTGGATAAGGCGCCGGCCTGCGAACCCAAAGGTCGCAGGTTCGATTCCCCAGCCAGTCCATATAACAAGGTTGCAAACCAGGTCTCCAGTCAGGTCTGTGGCTGGAGGCAGGTGAAAAGCAACCATACATTGATGTCTCTCTTCCTCTCTGCCTCTCTCCCTTCCCCTCCTTCTAAAGATAATGAAATAAAATCTTAAAAAAAAAAATTAGTATGTAAGTACTTAAAAAGGTAAAGCATGTTCACTGTATTCTGTCCTCCTGTTTTCAGTGTCAATGATATGGAGATAATAATGCATGATTTCATGCTAACACATGATAAAGGAGATTATAGTGATATCCACCAAATTAACATGACTGGAGCTAATTTCTCCTGCTGCCTAGCCCAAAACACATTTATTATTTTCCTGAGAAACAAGAAAAATAGCATTGCCAACCAAAAATAAAATGTAAATAATGTCAATTTCTTTGGAATAGGAATCATCAGGGATATTTTAACCAAGGAAGGTCTTGTCGCATATTCAAAAGAACTTAACACATTTAAATATACATTTGGAGGCCAGTAATATTGATCAAGATCTGGAAGAAAGGAGCAACCAAGAGTGTATATGAAATATTTTTAAATGCCTCCTTCATTCTGAAAAGCATAATTTTATATCTCTAAATATTTTCCCCATTTCCAGGCTGATAATTCAGAAAAAAATTACTTTATAAATTCTCTAAAAATAAAAACTTGCACATTTGCCAACTCAAAGGATAGGTCAAAAGCTCTCATAAGTGACCCTCTGTATCCAAGATTTGATTGTTATAGTCTACAAGAAGTTACATTTAGGCAAAATATGTATTTTCCCATTAGAGGCAACAGAACAAAAACAGTCGAAAATAAGACACATTCTCCAGACAAATAATATTAGAGAAAGGAGAGAGGTTTGGCCTCTTTTTAAACTTCAGTGGTTGTCAACTTTAACGTGCATCAGAATCACCTAGAGGGCTTGACAAAACAGGTCGTTAGGCCTTTCCCAGGAGAAACTGACCCAGCAGTTCTGGGGTGAGGCCTTGAAGGTTTACATTTTAACAAGTTTCCAGGTGATGAGGATGATGATGATGATGATGATGATGATGATGCTAGTCTAGGGATGATGACACTTTGAGAACCACTGCTTTAACTCAGTCACTTACTCCACCACTGTGGAACCCTTAGCATAATTTGTCTAATCATTCTAAATACATATCTTGAGTTTTTGAGCTAGTTAGTTTTAGTGGCAAATAATACCATTTATTAAAGCATTACTTTAGAATATCTTTATCACATCTAACTTGCACACCATTTTTAGAGCATCACAAAATTATAGATATTTAATACATGAAAATAAAAAATACCTTATACATGTATCATCTCTTTAGTTTTTAGTGTACAGATTTGATAGTAAAATGGTAACATGACTAAGCTATTTAAAGACAAAGCATGGATACAAGTGGGCATCTCCATCCTCAGGACTTACCAGTGACAGGCGCATCAATGTCCAGCAAGTTTTTTTCCTGTCGAAGAATGGAAGCCCCCTCTGTTATTATTCTCAATGCAACACTCTCTTCCAGCCTGCCCTCCTTCATGAGATGTGCCTTTAAGACATCCACACGAGGTTTCCCATCATTATCAAACACTTCTTTTGCTGTAAGCCGATGACTTGGAGGAAATGGGACAGCTAAAAGAGAAAAAGTCAGAAACATACATTAGCCAAAGCTCAACCACAAAAGATTCGATAATAACTACCAAATATCTATCCTAATCACTAATAACTATCAGAGTATTTCAAATGTTCTCATTAAAATGATCAAGGGCTCTCAAGAATTAAAGACTTCCTTTCATTCCAGATGTAATATGGTTGCTTGAAAGGAAGTTTGCGGTTCTTATTTTTTGCATCTTAAAGATGCCGGTTGAGTTAATAACAAAAAAAGGATATTTGCTTCTGTTAGGCAATAATCAATTCAACAAATGGAACCCTCTCTTAAAGATCCAACCATAACCAACTTGGATGAAGACATTTTCCCACTAGAAAGCAGGCTCCTCTCTTGGGATTAGAAAAATGGGAAAAGTTTTGGGGACCAGATCTGCCCCTTCAACTCAAGTCACAATTCTTAAGTAAAATGTGGACTCATTGTTAAAGGGGAGAACAGGAGTCGGAGAGCAGAAAGGTAAAAACACACAGAATATTGAACAGTAAGTCAGGATTTGCATATGTGTGTGTGTGTTCTGACAAACATCCTGAAAAGTGAGGGGCGAGTATGATGACAGGAAGTAAACACAGGTATTTAGGAATATGGTACAATGACAAACCACTTACTGCACAGACTTAGAACCAGCCATTCTATCTTCCCCCACCCCCCAGACCTTCTTAACAATAAGAAGCTCTTCTACAGTTACTGTCATTCTTCATATTTGCGAATATGTTCCTTCACTCATGTAGCTGAAGGACGTTTAATGAACAACTACAATGAACCAGGATATCCCCAGGTCCATGGGCAAAAATAGTAAGTATCAAAAAAAAAAAAAATTGTAAGTATCATGAATGTAAAATCTCTGATAAATGGCCAGTATTTCTTTTTAGTAAGGGGAATGCATTATTTCAGTTTCACATGAGGGTTCATTTTTTGGATAACTCGTATCTATTAGAAATATTTGGAAGGAACTCAAGCAGAGCTTCATGTAATTTTCATCTGCCATATGCTTAAGTACATCTAATGATGGATCCTCTCTGTAAAAGAACACCTGATGTTAAGGAATAGACCTGGTCCTCAAAGGTGCAAGAGTTATGGCCAACCTAAGCCAAGAAATTTTGCACAATCTAATGGAACAGGTTAGTTACACAAGAGAAACTGTAACTACTTGAGAGAAGAGGAAAATCAGGATATGAACCCGTACAAATGAATGCAGGTCTGATTTCTGTGACAATCTAAGCACGTCTATTTAACCATGCTGCCAAAACGAAGTGGCAGTGGCATCCTTGGTGGACCAGCATGCACCTTTGGTGGTCACAGGAACCTGGGTACAAGCCTTGGCTCTGCTTATGCACCGGTTCTACAACCCTGACTGAGTTAAATATCTTCCTATGCCTCCCGTTACCTCACCTGTAAAGTGGGGATTATATCTATCCGAGGATTGTTATAATAACTAAAGTAAATAGTAATAGTAGTAGCTAACATTTATAGAGTGTTTATTTTATGGCAGGCAATGTTTGGGTAATAAAGTTAAGCAGAACAGTAAAGCTGTAAAATGAGTAAGGCGTATGGTTCATATGTTTATATATAAACTTATTTAGTCCCCATAACAGTACTGTGAGAGAGAAATCAAGTGCTCAAAAATATTAAGCACCTTGCCCAAGATAATCACTTAAAGATTCATAATGTGGATCCACAGAGTGTAACCTCTGGCGGTCTGATGCCAGTATAACTGTATTAACAATCACACAGCTCTGCTTCCCAGAAAGTACTTAAGACAGCACTTTTTTAAAAATGAGCAAATTACATCTTATAAAGACCATATTCACTTTCAAAAATTATTTTAATGACTAATAGAATAGATAATACAAACACATGATGTAAAATAAAAGACAAACATATAATGCCAAAGCATAGTGTGGAATAAAAAGAATACTTAAGAATTATATGAAGCCCTGGCTGGTGTGGTTCAGTGGATTGGCACCTGCCTACAAACACAAGAGTCACTGGTTTGATTCCCTGTCAGGGCACATAACCAGGCTGCAAGCCAGGTCTCTAGCCAGGTCCTTAGCTGGAGGCAGGTGAAAGGCAACCATACACTGCTATTTCTTCTCCTTTCTTCCTCTCTCCTTAACCTTCTCTCTGAAAATAATGAGTAAAATCTTTTTTTTTTTTTTTTAAGATTTTATTTCATCATTCCAGAAAGAGGGGAAGGGAGAGAGACATCAATGTACAGTTGCGTTTCACCTGCCTCCAGCCACAGACCTGACTGGAGACCTGGTTTGCAACCTGTTTCTGTGTCCTGGCTGGGGAATCGAACCTGCGACCTTTGGGTTCGCAGGCCGGTGCCTTATCCACTGTGCTACCAGCCAGGGCCGAATAAAATCTTTAAAATATGTATATACAAAAAGAAGAAGAAAGAGGAAATTTGGTCATTAGACTTGAGGCATTTGGAGAGTCTGTTCATTTTGTTTCTTTACCCACCCCACTTTGTTCTTGCCTAATACATATTTTGTTAAGAAAACATGAAAAGTTTTTATTTAGGTCATTGTGTATGCTTTGAAATTAGAAAATATATTACCTGGTGATGTCTCAAAATTTCCCAGATATAGGATGAGCATTTGGACAGGGGGGAAACTTCAAAAGAACATATGGGGTAAAAGGTATGTCAGTCAAAAGATTTTGAGTGACTTCCCAAAATATATGGGTTGGACAACTGTGGAGGTTAAGTGACTCTGCAAAAGTGCTGGGCAAGAATTGTGGAGCATTGAAGGGAAGGAAGGAGTCTGACTTACCGCCAGGCAAATAAAAACAGGGTCTCTGCCACCCACTAGCTGGCCTTATTAAACGAAGATGGCCCAGAGGATTAAACTTAAAAGAGTCCAAGCAGTTAATTAGGTGAGAGGCCAAAGGAGAGCATCCTAGAGAGATATCGCTTCATCAATTAGTTTCTCCAAGTCCCTAGACTCTCTCCAAGGCTGAGATCACGGCAAGAACAGATGCTCCACCCTTCACAGGAGATTTCTTACCTTTCATTAGTTGCTTAAGCTAAGGTAACTGGCTAAGCCAAAGACACTGCTCTGAGATCTTGGTGCTGGTTCCAAGTCAATGGGGGCAGGAGGAGACAAAAGCGGCCAATCAGAAGCTCTGTTTCCAAATGGATGATAGGGACACAGATGAGACGGGGCCCTTTACCATTTAACAGGTAGGAAGGCCTGTGGGAAACCAGTATGGGCAGCAAGGGTGCTAAAGACCAAACACAGAGACGCTGTCAGCCAGACAGAAAGTTTCTGGCACAAACACAAGAGTGGGCTAATATTTGTGTATTTGTACAGCCTTTGGCTTCATAAAGAAAATACCAGCCTCACAAAGGTCACATTTATTTGTTTTCCCTGTTCACCTAGAGACCTACCTGCAGACCTATACCAAATATTGAGCAAAAACTACTGAAACCAAAGAATCCAATGTGCTTAGTAAACATTTCTTTCATTAACTTGTAAAAATGGCTATGCTTGATACTATAAAGTTGGATTTCCCCTTCTTTCCTTTGCTTTGAGTATTAGTGGCTTTCATTAATGTATGAGCAGGCCATGAGTATAAGTTTGCGCACGCTAGTAAAAATTCAGAAGTAACCTCATATTTACTCTGACACTTTTCAGAAACAATCCTCTTATAATTACTTATTAATACAGAATATGGAGTTACCATAAGTATCTTAGCAGCATTCTAAAAACAGCCTCTCGGCTTTCTCCACTTCATGATTCCCACCCAAGATAATTTTTTCCCCTCAAACACAACAGCAAAATAGTTAAAATTTGGGACAAAAAGTCCTTGGCTGACTCTTAATACAAACCACCGCAAAAGGCTTTACTTTAAAAGGCAAACAATATACTGGACTAGAATGGTGTTCCCATACCATTGACTGGAAATCAGGTAGAGACTGACTTCTAATAAACAGGCTATGATATTGCTTCTTTTCTATTCATCATCACCACCAGGGTTCATCTCCCTACTACAGAGACAGGTTACTAGTTTGGGAACCAAAATTGTGTGTATCTAATATTGGCATTAATAATAATTATTGAAGTTGCTGTCAATGATTCATTCCCCAGTAGGAAAGCACATTCCAAGTGAGAAAGCCTTGTAGCAGACAAAGTATCCCTACCCTCGGTTCTGGCTGACTACAGGGACCATACTTCAGACAGGGTCAGGGGGTCTCTTCCCACAACTTGGGCTGGTCAGTTTTGGACAAGCACCACGTGGTTCCATAGCCTTCAGTGACCTGCTGTCACTCTGGATAGCAGAGATTTCTGCTCCTCAAATCTAAGCCGGTTTAGCCACTATTGAGGGAATTCTTATTATTTGATAGGAAACATCCAAGAATCATTATCACCTTCAGTGGAAGGAAAGGTAGGGTACCTGAGGCCTGACCTCTCTCTGGAGTAACTCCCATAAATGCTGACAGGGGAGAACCGCATACTCAAGAGAACATTTAGCCTAGAGAAGTGATTTTTCTTTAACCTTTGTTTTGCTTTAAAACATTTTTTCCCCTTTAACCAAAATGACATCTGGTTAAGGATAAAAGAATCAAAAGCCACTTGCTTGTCTCTCTTCTCCCCTAGGATGGCTCACAAAATCTTGGGGCTCTTTGCAACAAAATTAGAAGACTCCTGATTGAGACTGACTCTGACCCACTCACACTAAAGAAGAAATTGAAGTCCAGAGAGAGGATAAATGAACTGTTCAAGGTCAAATGATTAGTCAGTGGTAAAACCAACACTAAACTTGAGGTCACGTACTTTGTCCAATACAGAATTGACCTGACACATTCATATGCATAGCTGCTGCACGTTTTAAATGTGGCTAGTCCAAACTGAGATGGGCTTCAAGTTTATAATATGCACTAAATTGAGAATACTTCATGCAAATTAAAAAAATAGAAGTATATTGTTAAATATTTTTGCATCGCTTACACATTGAAATAAAGTTTGGAATATATTGGGCTAAATAAAATTTATTACTACAATTAATTCCAGCTATTCCTCTGTACTTTTATTTATTTATTTTAGTTATTTTCAGAGAGAAGAGCAGGAAGGGAGGAAGAAAGGGAGAGAAGCATCAATGTATGGTTGCCTTTCACCTGCCTCCAGCTACGGACCTGGCTGGAGACCTGGCTTGCAACCTGGTTATGTGCCCCGGCTGGGAACCGAACCAGCAACTCTTGGGTTTGCAGGCAGGCGCCAATCCACTGCACCACACCACCCAGGGTGACCTCTGTACTTTTAAATCAAGCCACTAGAACTTTTAAACGTGTGTAAGTGGCTTGTACTAGATTACTGCTGGCAAGTGGTGCACCCTTCTCAGCAAGTACCTGAGAACAGGTACATTCTTCAATCTCTCTTTTCTTCCAGCTCTGGTTCCTATAAAACTCTGTCTCAAAACTGGCCATACATTGGTATTGCTTTTAAAAACCCAATGATGCCTATCCTCTAGAGCTCCTGCTTTGATTTGTCTAGCAGTGGCATGTTTTTAAAGAAACCCAGGCTATACTAACACGGGGTACAGATTGAGATCCACTGACTTATACCGTTAAGTGAAGGCACACAAAACACTAGGTGGTTACAGATGATGTCTTCCAAAATTATATGCTGAAACTTATATACTTTTATCAACCAATGCCACCCCAATAAGTTCAATAAAAAAGAAAAAAAAACAAAAACAAAAAAAAACACTAGGTGGTTTAATCCTCCACCCCCAAATATGCTCTAAATGCCAACCAACCACAGCAGATGTCATGACTTTGCAAGCCCAGACATGTTTATTTCGTCTCTCTGTATAACCCAGACGGAGGCAGGGACAGCTCTCATCCCATATTTCATGTAGTGACTCTATGCACAAGGGCAGGCTAAGAATTATGTCAGCACATGTTAAGAGAACAGCTTAAGGATATCACATGTCAGACACAACTTAAAACACATTCTGGTCTGAGTTCCACAGATTGACACTGCATCTACTCCCTTCTGGACATTTGTGTATGTTACAAACCATGATTCTAATCAAACCATATCAATTAATCAATCAATCAGTGAATCATCAAGCACCTATTAAGCACTGCATTTCCTACTGGTCAGTGAGAAGTGCCAGGAGAAGTGAGCAACAGGGAACAAACATGAGCAGACCAGGCTCTGAAGAGCTTACCATGTGGAATAATTATTAGTTTTTGCTTGAGGTTGCTGGGAAAGTGTTAAACTCCAAAACCAAATAACAAAATTTAAAGAAAATGAGAGACAATAAAAGTAGTAAGAAAAAAAGTGTCTTTGAGCCTAACTACCTTAAGGCTAGGACTGTATTCCTAGAAACTCTTAGGTTCAGGTGCACATTTCTTTGGCTAAAATATATAATATCTAATTTTTCACCTGACTCCAGAAGATGAGGTTCTGTTGTTAAGGTAATTGAAAACAAAATAAGCTAATTATATGATATTCCAGCTAAAATATACAAAAGTAGTTCCATCAACAGTCATTAAAATATGTGAAATATGATCCTACTTCTGAATAAAGGGTGAAGGGATCTATAAAATGAAGTACCAGTGACTTTTCACTAAATTTTATTTGGGTTCAAATGCTGAGCAAGTTTATTGACTTATATTCTTTTGGATTTAAAAAAGCTCCATCACTATGGGAATACATGTTCATCCATTCACATAATGTCTATATGCAACGATAAAGAAATCATTTTGTGTAGGAGAGAGAGCTTAAAAATTAACTACAGCTACCCCAAGAAAAATTACACCAACTTATATTTATTAGGGTCCTATTTATACTACTTCTCTAGATATTTGTTACTTGTTTGAAAGTCTCTAGCTTTCATTATAGATATTAATGCCAGTTAAATTAAAATGTGCTTGCCCATCTCAAGTGTGGCTGAATATTAATCTTACAAACAAAAACAGCCGGTCCCACTTCAGCTAAAAAAAAAAAGATTCACATCATGTCTATAAATGAAACTCTCAATTTATTAAATAACTGTTTTTTCCCTAGCCCTATGAGGACCTACCTCATCCATCCTTAGCAGACCTCTTTACCAACCCCCTCTAAATACTACCACACAATTCCTGGGCCTTAAAATGCATTCAATTATTAGTTACAGTACACATAACTGATCATTTCACCAACAAAAAAACACCTCATTGGGTTGTTCTGAAATTTGCATGCAAATATAGCACAACAGTATTTTATGTAAAATGTCAAAGGTATTAATAAAAGGGCGCTTTGGTACTCAAAGCATTTATTAAAAGAAGTGATCACTTTTTCCTCTGGTTTACAGAATGCGTATCATACACAGTACTTTTTTAATATAAATCTAAAGTGTGCTATAAGTAATTCCTTTAATAAAGATCAGACACAAATTTTTTAAAAATAATTGTTCTAACTACAAGAGATTAGTAAATAATTAGTGAAAATGAGTTCCTTAATAGTATAACCAGATATTCTTTTATTATCTACATTTCATTTAAATTCGCCCATTGTTCTACAGATACTCCATACCCTTTGCAGGTATAGCTTTTCTCATTCTCTGGCCACTATGCATTCCATCTAAAAACTCAAGGACAGAGGAATAGGTGACAGTCCACAACTCCCTCCACATGTAGTCTTGGGTAGTCCTACCACAAAACTACTTTGAAATGTTGATAGTTTAATTAGTTTATTTAATTACTAGAAATATTGCAAATAGCTTACATAATGAATTACATAATAATGATTCAACATAGGATTACTTGAGTAAAGTTTGAAAAGTTTCAGTATATTTCAGCATTACTAAAAAGCTTATATAAAAACCTCATTATTTTTTGTCATTTAAATATAAAAGTCAAATACAAAGTCCAGAGATTAACATAGAGGCAATACCAATTAAATTATTTTATACATGTACGTATAAAAACAAAATTATATTTATTAATTTTGATGACTATTGAATGTTTAAACTAAATTTAATTAAATATTAAATATTTTCATTTAAGTAATTTAAGTTAAATACTTGAACATTTAAAATATATAACTGAAAGTATGTTGTTGTATAAGAATCTAACTCTGCAGCAATTACTTCAATTAAAAAGTAGATAAGTCAACCATATTCAGTTACATCAGTAGGTACCTCAACTATCTTGGATCTCAGTACCAAATGAAGTGATTACAGCAATATTTTCAGCAAATGGCATTTATAGTAATCTCTAGGATAGCAAACTTAAAATATGAACACAATTCTACTCGTTGGGATGAGTTTAAATATAGAGGTATTTTTATTTATTTATTTCTTGCCTTGAACATTTTCTTTTTTCCTGGAGAAATGTCACAGGAGCAGATTAAAAGCAAGAAGCAAACAAAAGACTTCCAGACAAGTTGAATTTATTTTCCAAGTGAGCAAGTCCCTTTAAACATGATATTTATCCCTTAGAAGTGAAGTGTCCAGGATTGCCAAAGCTTTACTTTGGCTCAAGACACAATTTACCACTCAGAATAACTAAGGGAACAGATTGCTGGGATTATAATGCCAATTGCAAATTTACAGATAATGCCAAATCTCACTCTCATATTAAATAATCCATCATCGCTATTCCAAAAACATCAGAATAATTAAGAATGATTAACAATCAAGTCCAAAGCCCTGGTATTTGTTTTTGAATGAGTTAAAAAAATAAACTATTTTTTCCTCCCTGTTCACTAGGAATGTGAGTGGTACTAGAAGTAGTTTAAGAAGAGAGAATTTTAAAAATGGTCTTGTTCAGATTTACAAGTATGTAATTATAAAAAGGGTGATCAATAGCTCAAAGAGCTGATTAACTGATACCTTCATTTAATAAATGCCTCCTTCACAGTACTCATTACAGAAAAAGAGAAGGTGGGTGCCAGGCAGTGGGGGGGAGCTAGAGGCCCGTTCACGGGATGAAACAGACAGAAAGCGGACAAAGAGGGCAACAGAAACTGAAAGGGGAAAGGGAATAAAAGCCACTAAAAAAGTCTGAAGTACTCAATGTTTTCATTCCAATTGTGACTCGAGGATCATCAATAAAATGTGTTATTTGTGATGAAAAAATAGGCCAAATAACAATTAAAATAATATAATGTTAGGATAATGCTTTGGTACTTTGAGCTCATCAAGTGCTATCCCATGGAATTTCAGGAAGCTGTTTAAATATTTCCTTTAGAAAGAACTTTTTTTCCTAGTTTGTAAGAATGCTATTAACATTCTTATGTTTATTGAAGTACGCTTCAGTTAAAAAAAAAAAAAAGCATTTTATTAGACCAACACTTTCTCAGCATCCCTAAGTGTCAGAAGTAATTCAGGAGGAGAAAGGCTTTCTCCTTTATCCTTTTAGTACCTGCTTAATGAATTATCACTACCAGTTAGAGCAAATTCAAATCTTACTAGCACACGGAAATGAAAAATTCATTGTGAAATACAGCTGTCAAGAACAGCTAAAAACTAGGTTATCTAACTCACACTGAAAACATACCGAATGACAAACGTAACAACATAATTCCCATGATACATAGCTTTGAGTTAGGGTTCCCCAAAACATCCAAAAAGCTTTAGTTCCAGAAATTTGTCACCATCCACATTAAAGACACTCACTTAGGCATGATGGTGACGCATTTAGGCAGCACTGTGAGTGCTTTTTTTAAAGTTACAAGCATAGCGTTCGCAACTGGCAGACTAGAAATACACCATTTCTTTATTACTAAAACATTTAAAATTGTTCCCTGCTATTAGTTCCCACTCAAAAAATAATCACGATTAAATGATGAACTACAGGTTAATACAAATGTAAAATATAGGATACATCAAGTGAAAAGTAATGCATATACACACAAATAAAGTGGTGTATACTACTACAAAAGTGGACTTGTGTGGGTGTGTGTGTGAGTCCCTTGATAAATAATAATGCTCTATTTATTTGGAGTTCTGGTCCCCATTATCCTCACCAGCCTCAGTACAATCACTCACCCAGATGCAATAACAAAATTGAGTAGAGGTGAGAACACTCACCACAAAATCTATATCCCATATTCCACAGGAAAGAAATGGGGTCATTCTCAATAAACTAAATAGAAAAGGTCAGTGGCGTAATTGAGAATTTGTTTATACAGTTCCATATTTCACAATAATCCCTATAGGATATCAGGGCATATCCCTGGTGTTTATCATGGTATGCACTCCACAGTTTATAAATATTTGTATATTTTATTCCAAATTCTGAGATAATACAGTTACCCAAAAAAGGTGAAATACAGTTTTGATTTCATTTCAGTTAAGTAGAAGTTTAAATAATTTAATACCTAAAAGAGGTATGTTCACTACATTTCACTTTCAGTGAAACGTCTGCTTCTCTAATCACAACACATAAATAAAGGTCTATAAATATAATCAATTCCTTTTGAAATAAAATTCAAATCATGAAAATGTCCTCATTCCCAAAACAGTTCATTCAGTCATTCATCATAAAACTCAACATAGTCTTAGGTATACTAATATTCTATATCAGATGTATTTTTTGTAGAGTAGGATTAGAGAAAGAAAAAAATGTCAAAAAGATTCTATACATAACATGAATGAAAACAAACTGAAAGCAACTTTCCTTTATAAGGCTAAAGTCTGAAAAAAAGAGAAACCTCTGAAGTTCTTTTTCTAATAATAATCTTCTTCAAAACAAACTGGTTAAATGTTTTTTGAGAATATCTCCATATGTGCAAATAACTTACATTATGCAATCAAGACTTCAACAATCCAAAATGCAGTAAAAATACAGGGAAATTTGAAGAAAAAGAATAAAACCAATGGTTTATCACTTGAGAAAGATAAATGTAAATTCAGCTCACCAAACTGCCACATTAGAATTTTTTTTAAAAAGCAAAATCCTAAATAGCATGTGGATTTTGTAGAGCCATTTCTCATAGGTATTGGTGATGCTTACTCCTCACATAGCCAAGGGGGACCCAATTATTACTCTCACACCAAATGAAAAACAAAACAAATGATAATCAGTTGCTCAACCTTTTCTGAACTCCCTTACCTTTGGACTAATTACTATAGGGATCTCTATGCACAGGAGAAGAGAAGAAAAAGCAGAACCTTAAATCTGATTCTTCTTGAGAGGCCATTTCAGTTGCATTTTGGAAATAGTACTGCTCTTTTTCTTTTTTAAATCCCAATAATTTTCTCATCCTAGATACAGCTATTCAAGTAACAAAATGTTCAAGAATAAACACAGAACTATGTGGATCACTGCAGAGACTATCTATTGGCCACAAAACCTATCATCACCTTTATACTCAAGCAACAAAGGAAAAAAATTACACAGGAAATTACATAGCAATCATTTATTTATATACATTCATACAGTGAGGATACAAGTTGGGTTAAGTATCCAAAAGATAAGAACTCACCAGAAGTATATTATGTAAAAAGTTAGTAATCAAAGGACAGGGATCTAAACAAATATAAATATTTAAAAATAGGATTACTGAAAAATAGGCAAAACAAACAAAAATAAAGAAAAACTGTGGACTTTTAAGAAAATATTCAATTATTACAAGGGAGGAAACAATAGCTGTGTAAAACATCAAGTAAATTAAAGGGTTTACAAAACTGTTGAAATATTGTGGCATTGTTCTATGCTGTACAAATTTCAGGGGAGAAAGGCTAGTTAAATAGATTTTCAAAAGGGACCTTGACTTAAAGAGGTTAAGATTATTAAAAACCCAAAGTCTAGCCATGCCCACTACTCAATACTCTTAACTATTCCAAGTTATTGCATACCTTTTTTAAAGTCTTTCAGAGATAGTAAGGCAAAGGGAGAAAAAGCAGGAATTCAGAAGCCAGGTCGCCTGGGTTTACATCCCAGCTTCTCCAATGGTATGATCTTGGGCAAGAAACTTCTCTATGCTCCAGATCTGTAAGTCAGGAGTTAAGTAAACTAACATTTCTGTACTGCTTGGAAAATGGAGATACTATTATTATCTCTCAAGAGACCATTGAAAGGATTAAACGAAACCATACTTGCAAAAGTGCTTGGCGAAATCAATACTTGGGTGTGAAGTATGAACTCAAATTTAAGTGTGTGTGTGTGTGTGTGTGTATATGCACAATGCAATATATACACACACACATATATATATATGTATGTATGTATATATAATGTTTTATTATTTGTCATTAGTGTTCTTCAGTGAACTCCCTTCCACAGGACATTTTTGTTGTTCCATAGGGAAGCATTTTGTTCTGTCACCCCAAAACTCTAATTTACACTTGTTACATTTATACCTCCAAAAGCTCCCAAGCATGACATAAATGTTTGTACCATATACGCAGCCTAGTAGGAAGGACCTTAATCTTGCCAATCATCATTAAATATGACCCCAAGATGGCTGTAGCTAGAACTGTATTCGTCATTATGGACATATATAAAATTCTTATTGTAACTTTAGTACAAAGTTTAGAGGCACAATTCACCCAGAAGTCCAGAGACCACTGGGTATTCCAAAAGCGTCAGATTTTATGTTTACAGAAACATTTTCCGTTAATAGGCATTTTATTAAAATACATTTTCTGGGAGAGAAAATAAAAGCTGCAGAATGTCTATGTTAAAAATGGTTAAATGGGCTTATTAATGTCAAGTTTTCTTAGATTTTGAATATGCTATTGTATCTCACACCTAGGAGGGAAATCGATCATACGTCATTTTTCAACCTTTTCCCCCAAAAATTCAGTCTTCCTGAGATGTTATGTTTTGTGGAAGCCTACTATAAACAAAAACTAATTCAACTATTTTGACAAATATTTGAGTAAGACGGTTCACACAAATATTTAATAATAGAGGATAGTAAAATTGGCCAGAAATTTAAACCAAAATCATAAACACATTAGTTTTAGCTGAGGACATAGACATTAGATTTAGCTAAGGATATAGTATATTTAACTATATTGAATGCTACTACGTGACTCTAAATCAATAAAGGATAAATAAACTCCTAATAAATTATCTCAATTCAAAAATCCCTCTAGCTGTGTTAATTTGACTGCTCTACTAGGCAGGGAGAAATGTCATTTTGAACTAAGAACTATTTTATGAATATAATATTTTTAACCTTAAAAAACGATCAAACATTAAGATGGTATGCATACATGTTTTACATTTTTAAACATTTTCACATGATTTAATTCAATCTTCATAATAGTGCTATATAATATGTATAACAATGTTCATCATTTTACACATAGATCAAGACAATAAGAAAAATTAGTTTACATGTTAGAGATAGCACAGCTAGTGTGGAGGCCAACACACAATCCCAGAGTCCGGACTCCAAAGCCCGTGCCCTCTCCACTAAAGCTCAGGAAATTAATCTGAAAATTCCTACTAATTGTAGGTTGTCAAAGGCTGCTGCTATTTTTCTTTACAATGCTAATTAAGGAAGAAGGAAACCAAAAAAATTCAACCAGAAGAAAGAAAGCCGGTCCTGACAGACAGGATGCCATAGCCAAGGCTAGTGAGTCTCCCTTCTACTTTGAACCCCACTGTTTGTCATTCTAGATCAGTGAACTAGGGATCACAGCACTGACCTTTAAGGTGCCAAGCAAATATTGTCAATTATTTAAGTATTTACTCAAACTGATCACAATGGGTTGATGCTCTCAAAGGAAAGAGTTGCTCCTTCTTAATTTAAGGACTTACATTAAAAAGTTTGGGTAATGCAGTTGTGGTTGTTCCAGGGCTCTGGATACCCCTCTATCTGGGTTCAGATCCTTTTTCCACCACTTAATAATTCTTGATCTTTGGATAATTAATCTCACTATGCCTGAGTAAAATGTGAATTATAATAGCATCTACTGCATAAGGCTACCACCATGAGGATTCAACAATACATGTTATATAGAAACTTACAGCAATGGCTAACACATGCTAAGTGCTCATTAAGTGCTTACTATTATTACTATGAGACTTGTTAAAATGAGAACAAAAACAAAAAATATATATATAGTATAGCTCCCTGAATTGTGATTTTCCAGAAAAGAGATCAAGAATCATTACAAGCCTTTGTTTAGAGATGACTACTATGCCTTAAGGTACACTTTGGCTGTCAGCATGGCAAATGCATCCATGGAGAAAGTTCTATTTCTACCTACCAGAAAAACAACAGTTAAAACTCAGAAATGTGACCCCTCCCATAGCAGAATAATCTGTAACAGCTCCCTTTATGAGGCCAGTGTAACTTGGGGAGTGACTCAGGTAAATTTATTGATGTGACTAGCCAGCAAAATCACCAGGGAGCGCTCATTGAAATTACCAGTGATGAAATGCAAAAAAAATCCCAACTGTACTATGAAAATCTCATTTGGGTAAGCTCTGACTGCATAGAAATCTAAAATCACTGGCATACTGCTTAGGTATATGCCTACAACTAGCTACAGCAATTCTCCTTAATTTTCATTTAAAGTAATATACTTAGTGAAAAGGCAGGAGAAAAATGTTAGAATACAATTCTTTCACCCTAATAGCAATAATCAAGTGTTTTCATTCTTATGGTATAACAGTATAACTATGTACCTTTTGCTAAGAAAATTCTAATGTTATTTCATTAGATTTTGTCTTGTATATATATATTCAACAAACTGAATTTGCGTTAAGAGAATGTCATTTTGTCCACTGTAATATTTATTTTTGTAACATTTACAATAATGTAAACAATGAACATATATAATAGCACATTTACCAGATGTGATATGTGTCTTCAAGCAAAGAAAACTGTCTTGAAAAATTTACATACAAATACAATTTACTATGAAGTTAAAGGAAAAAAAAAAAAACCCATTCAGCTATCCAGGAGCTACTAAGCAAAATATAAGAGAATATAAACATACAATTCACCTTCTAAGGAATAGTTGGTGTAACTGAACAAGTTATTACCAAAATATGGAATACTTTAACTAATACATATTATATTGATTTCTTTCAAATTCTTCATTTCTAATATCAAAAAGAAATCAGAAGTTTTCTATATTTTCTCCTATACCTAATTACCTATTAACCACCCAGTTACCTATTAAGCAAAATATGTTTTTTAAATTTGTTACTGCACAGGCATTTTCTTTTCTTTGGTAAAAAAAAAAAAAAAAAAAAAAAAAAAAGTGAGAGGGAAAGAAAGTTCAGTTATATGTTCCAGGAACAATGACTTGTTCTATCAGAATGCCCCTTTTAACAAAGTAAAACTAACCTTCAGTTTTCATTTGAGCATTTTTTAAATTCCTAATTTAATAAAGCTAACATAATTTGTTCCAGAACCGAACTTATATTGCTGATATGCCAAATTTATTCTGAAACATTGTTAGTCTAGTTAAAATATGATACACTTTTTTATATAAAAATGCTTGCCTTTTACAAAGATTTAGAAATATAACATGATCAGTTTAACACTGAAGTTGTGCCACCAAAGTTCAACCAAAGGAACACTAAGTAGTAGAGAAATAAAGTCACATTCATTCAGTACCTGACAGACTGTATCATCACTAAATTTAGAGGATCTTTCATTAAACAAGTATTCTACTTAATTAAAAGAAAATGTCCTTAGGTCTTGAACTTTTGTGCCAACAATAAATATCTAATAGAAGAATCTAAGAATGAAGGTGCTGTCTGAGATGATTTTTTTGGCTGACCTACATATGAATGCAAAGGAAAGATATTTCAACTATATGTACCTTGCACAGCATTATATATGATTTTTCATTTCATTATTTAGCCATTGTACCATACCACGGAATTAGTAACATGGTCTCCAAATGAACTTCAATAATATAAAGTATTTCTTCTCATGTGCAGAATAAATGACAATTAAGGAATTGGTGGTGATAACAAATAAGCACCTTTATACTTTTCTGAATCCTGAGTTTTCTTTACTTCTGCCAGTCATGGGGCTATAAATTCTCTTTCACCAACTGATTACAATATTGTAGGCCTTGTATTACAAAAACATATGAGCCCCTCAAAACTATGTTCTAGAAATGATCCTTTGCTACAAAAATGTCCTGTTAATAATAGCCTACTTTTAGCATCACCACATACATTTATAGTAAATTATACCTACAAGTATTTTGAAAGTGAAGCCACTGAAAAATCCCCTTTCTAAATATAATAATACATACACCTTTGGTGATCAAGGAAAATAATGTTTCAATAATGATACAAGTCAAGAATGCTATTTTGTAGCACAAATCCATTAAATTGTGCTAGCTCTTAGAAAGGCTTCTAAAATTGGTTGCATAAATGAACTATACCAGTGTGTAAACTGAGGCTAGACATCGTATATGGATTTCATTGATCCCTGGAACACTTTGCTCTGGTGTCATGAGTTTGGATTACTTGAATTTGAGACCTGGCTTTAAAATAAGCGTTTACTGTCTCCACTTGACACAGTGAGAAAAACCGTCTTAAGTTCGCTCTAACATTAAGTGGCACAGTTTGGATGTACACCCAGGTAAACCTGGTTTCAATGCTTTATACCATATCATGCATATAAACTACCCACTTTTATTAAATAGAATTGCTATTTAAAATCTCTTTCTGAAACATATTCTGTTGTTAGACTATCAAATTTAACTCAGTCTCTATGCTGAGCAGTAGTGAGACAGTGAAACACTGACTGGTCCTCAGGTTAGCAGGCAGAGAGATTCAGGCAAGGCTCCAAAACTAAAAGGCTATATTCAACTTCACTTCTGCTCAGTTTCCTTATTTGTAGAAAAGGGAATAAACCAGGAGGCTCCAGACTGCTTTCCATTTTGAAAATACAAGCTGCATAAAGGATTCAAGTATTCACTTCTGATATATAACTATTTCACCTGTTTAACGAACCCCAGGGGCATTCCTCAGGCTAGTTTTAGAAGGAACACTTTTAAAAACAGAAGTCGGTATATGGCGGCCTGAGCATTAGCTGTACACTGTGGGTACTGCACAAACGTGTCTGAATGAGTCAGAAACTGAGGGCCAAATTCTGTCCCCACTGAGTGATTCAAACATTGGACCTTTTCCACTTCCTGCACAGGATGGACGAGTGCCAGCCAGTGACCCTGAGTGATGCTAAAGGGACCCACATCTTAACTAAGGATTTGTTTGTCACGGTGGGCCAAGAAAATTAATGCAATGGTTCCATTACTTCTCTTGAGGATAATCCTGCTGTCTTGAAGAAGGTTTCATAAAAAAGACTCTTAATAAATAAACACTGGTGGGAGGAAAGGGAGTTATTAACTACTCTTTAAACATTCCTTTAAAACTGCATTATTTTACTGAATATTTTCTGTAGTTAAAATGTGGAAAACCTGAAGCATACTCTCCTGCCTTCATTGTTGAGTTTTTTCCCTTCACCTTAAAATTTTTTTTTGTTACACCCAAGTTTTCCCATAGCTCTTCATTGTATAAGGTCAACTTTTGTTTTCACAACACTAAAAAGACTGAACAATAATTACCCATAGCTTAGATTCCTTTCTAGAAACAATTCATTTAAAGCAAACAAAGGAAAAACTCGTATGTGACCATGGAAAATACAGTTAATCCAGCATCCAGATAAGACAGAAACACAAATAATAAGAATATTTCAGCAGTGGGCACTAAATTATAAAACTGCTCTCTGGGAAAAAGAAACAGACCTAATGGAATAATGTGAAGGGAAGAGTGATAGGTTTTAAGGGCTGAAATGGGCAGAATTACACTTGGAAAAAAAGTCTGAAATCAGATACAGGCAATCAGTGGCCAATGAAGAATGTTCTCTACACTATTTACCCTCCAGTTTCTTCTGGATATCCACAAGCTCCTTCATCTCACAAATAAACATGAGGGCCTCTGAGAAACATCTGCTGAAAAGCTAAGTTTATTGATTTATTTAAAATGCTTTTGTTCAGTGCCTATTGTGTGTCAGACACTGATCTACATGTTGGAGAGCCAATGTTAATGTACCCCCTTTGCTGCCTGTTGTGGGAATGGGGAATGATGAATGGAAGGGTGAGGCTGGGATTCTCAGATTCACTGCCGAAGTCTGATATGCTGCAATTTTATCATTTTATGCTCAAAATGGTCCTAAATATTTTATCATTACATCTGGAAAGTATGCTGCTTGAAGAATAATTTGAAAATCCATTAATAATGTAGACTTCCAGAAGCAGCAGAAGAAAATAAATTAGAAAAAAATGCCACTATAAGAAATGTTTCAAATACACGTAAGTTAATGGACAAATAAGCATGTACAAAGCAGTCACAACCTAGAGCTTAATAGGAAGGCAGAGAAATGCCTAAAATCACAGTAACATACAAGGTGGGACAAAAGCAGGTTTAAACTTGTGAGTATGCAAAAAAAGAGTTGTTTATTCATCTATTATTTATTAATTATTGCATTGTTTTCCATAGGAACTATAAACCTAGTTTTGCCCCCAGCCTGTACTTAAAATTTAAATGTAAAGTTAGTGATTAAAAAATACATAGAATAGGCCCTGGCTGGTAGCACAGTGGATAAGGTGCCAGCCTGCGAACCCAATGGTCGCAGGTTCGATTCCCCAGCCAGGGCACATAACCAGGTTGCAAGCCGGGTCTCCAGTCAGGTCTGTGGCTGGAGGCAGGTGAAAACAACCATACATTGATGTGTCTCTCTCCCTCTCTGCCTCTCTCCCCTCCCCTCTCTGCCTCTCTCCCCTCCCTTCTTTCTAAAAATAATGAAATAAAATCTTTAAAAAAAAAATAAAAATAAATAAAAATATACATAGAACATTGTTGACATATTTCTATTAAATGAAACTAATATAGCTTCAACGAAGGTTAGTAGGTAGATCTGTGTCATTTCCAACTCATCCATCCTTAATGAAACCTTCACTATTTTATATCTATATTTTTCTGCTTTAGAAGAAATCAGCTAACAATGGATAATATATGCATGATAGTTCAATAAAATCTTTTCTCCCCTTAAAATGTATTTTACAGTTTTATGAACATTGCAGATAAGTAGAAATATAGTTAAAAGTAGAGCATTATTTTCAAAAGATAGCTTCCAAATCAAATCTTAAGCATAATATTACAAATTAGCATGGAAGAAAAGACAGAGAGAGAAATTAATCTTAAAACATAATCAGACTGTGATAATAAAACCTCATTATTAAGTTAAATACATCTTCTCTCATCTTTCAGTAGACCAGCTTATAAAAAATATGACTTTAAGTTATTTCAATAGGGAAGTTAAATTATATTATTCTATGATAGGCTGAACAATGAAACTTTTATTCCTTGAAGCTCTATTTTCCTTAAATTAAAGCAATCTGAGAGGTAGTTAACACCTAGAATGAAATGAAATCCAACATATAGTAAAGTCTATAGTAGTACTCTGGTCTTGAGAGAGGCAGGTTAACAAATGTATTCCATATAACAATGCAGACTGATTTTTAAAATGTATTCTTTAAGTTGTAAAATGAAATAAGAGAATTCAAACTCAAAATCAGATTTCCAAATTTCCTTCATTAATGGGTTGTACAAATGCATACCACCTTTATAGAGCATTAAGAATAGAATTAACTTTACATGAAATGTGGCCAAATAAATGTTATTGAACATCCATAATGATCATTTTCCATGAAGTTAAATACTTAAAATCATGAGTTTTGATTACCATGCTCTGGTTTTTTACATGCCATATTATCATTATAATCAGAAAACTAAAAGGAGCTTTCTTCAATTAAATATAAAACAGATGATCACACTTCAGAAAAAAAACAAGTTTCACTAACATAAGATTATAAATACATATAAATGTTTTTATCACAAAGGAAACCAGATTATTTAGTATCCTAATTTTTACGAGACAATTAATTGTCAAATCCTTTGAGACAGTTCAAAGAATATGTTCTTAAAATAACACTGTGTGCACTCAAAGCTTTGCTGTTCACCATTACTTGATAGCGTGTAGGGCTGTTTGTTGTTATTGTCGTTGTTTCTTTCATGTACTAAAATTAAAAAAAGAAAAATTAACCTAGCCCTGTTTCACCAGAAATATTTCTAACTTTACATTTTAATCCTTTTTAAAATAATGAAACTAAAGTACAATTTCTTGTAAATAGACATTCTTAACACTGAACTGTAACAGAATTACTGATACTTCCTTAGCTGGAAATTAATTAAGTTTTAATAAAAATATCTAGCTTTTCTGATACTCAAGGAAAAATACACTTGTCTGGATGCAACTGGCACAATGGAAACAGCTTTTTTTCTTTTCTGGTGTAATTATTCTTCCCACCTATTATATGTAAATTCAACACCAGTTGTTTTACTCCTCCAATTTCCCAACTGACATGAGAATAGCATCTGTTATCTAATGGTTCTCTTGTATATACATGCTCTCTCAGTAGTCATACACAGTCAAAGGTTACACCACCCATTCATATTATATTATGCTATGTATCTAGTCACTTCAATCAGTTTGATAAACTTATGAGTATAATTTACCCTTAAGATTTGCATTATAAAATGATTCCCTTTGCCTTATATTCCTTCTGTGGCATTATTGAAAGAGATTATTCTGTTTGAATTAAACCATGAGAAAGTTCAAGTGTTCTATTCCAAATCACTCCACACCAGTCTGGTACAAGAAATCCCAGTGAATAGGTCATTTTTATTATCAAAAATAATGCCAAATAAAGTCCAACAATTTTAAACTAAGATCATTCATTTTGTAATTTGCTAAGAGAAAGTCTTCAAAATTACTCCTGTGAAATGACGTTCTTCTATTGATTCAAGGTTTCATGTATATTTTCAACTGGCTGCTAAGTGATAGAAAGTGCTAAATTAACTGGACATTATATAAAATATGAAATGCGGTAATAGAAGCCTATATAAGGACCGCTAAAAAAATGCCGTACTGGCCCTGACCAGTGTGGCTCAGTTGTTTGGACACTGTCCCATGAACTAAAAGGTCAGGGCACACCCCTAGGTTTCAGAGTCAGGCCCTGGCTGGGGCACATACAAAAATCAACCAATCTCTCTATCACATCAATGTTTCTCTCCCTAGCTCCTTCCCCTCTCTCACAGCATGAAAAAGTATCCTCAGGTGGGGATAAAAAAAAGTTGCTATATTTAATAGATACAAAACAGGCTGTTCATATTAACATGTTTAGTAAAATATTTTATAACAATGTAAAAAATTTCCAATTTTTATTCAATAAAATTTCTAAAGTTTGTGGAAAAGGCATTCTAGTCAGCATCCCTTCACAGATGCAAACAAACAAACCAACCAACCAAAACCCCACAATTCCAAATTGAAATTCAAAGTCTTATGTTCATTTTGCTAACAAACATAACTGTATAAACAATTATGTCAAGCAGCCTCCTTTCTGAAAAAACCATACATACAAAATCAAGTCCTACACAGGCAACGGGCATATAGTAAGAAAAGGCAAATTTATGGCTTCTGAGCACTCACCTTTAGGGATGGCTGTATAACACCAGAGTGGACGCATTTCTAGTATATAATAATGTTTACAGTTCCAAACACATTTATTGTACAAAAACTATATATAACAAAATCAGCTAGTAACGTTTCAAACTGCTTCAAGGAACAAAACCCACTTCCCTCTCAAAGCAAATGCATCTCTTAGTCACCACTTGGCAACCAAGATAAGATAACTTAAACTTCATACATGCTTTCTCTCCTGTATTTATTTGCGCTCTTAATACTATCAAAAACATTTTAAACTAGGAGATACCCAACCAAGAGGAGACAGCCAATTAATCTTTAATTTGTTTTTGTTTTCTTTAGAGATCTACCCTATTGAATTTTTCTCCTTCCTTCTCATAGATATAGAGTATCCTGTATTTAAATTCAGGAGCCCAGATTATAAGTGAATTCTGAAAATATTTTAAATCTCATACACATTTATAAAACTTGTTAGACCACTTGGAAAACCATTGCTCTGTCAGTGTATATTGCTTTGGGAGTCATCTTAAGTAGTAACAGTAGGACCCTTGTGGTAAGCACACTGCTTCACAATCATAGGACTTAGGGTAGATATTTGCATTTATCTGAAAGATGAAAAAAGGACACAGAATTACTAGCCCCACCAGTTAGGCACAGTGATGGATGCTTCATAATGTGCTATCTGATTAGATTCTCATGACGAATAACTTTATTAGGTAAAGCTGAAAAATATTAAGTCAGACAAACCCTCTTTCTAAATGGAATAGCAGAGATACTTGATATTGATCTTTTATACCTAACAAGCCGATAAAGAACTAATCTTAGGGGAGTATTTTTTGGATAACACAGGGCAAAAAACTAAACATCCTTTGATCATTTTCCCTAAAAGTGAACATTAAGAAAATAATATTGTAGGGAAAATTAATAAAATTTCTATATTTAAGAACATGCAAAAATGCTTAACATTTTAATATTTTTAATGTTCTCTTTTCAATACACTTTTTAGCCAATGCTCTCTTTCAATCACGTGTCTGACTTCCTATCCACTTGGTTCAATGATATGTAATATTTAGGCTGAACTGTTGAAAATTACAGTATTTGCATGCATATACTGAAAACTTCACTGTTAAAATCCGTAGTTACTTAGTCTAATCTAGTGTGGCTGAGTTGTTTGGGCACTGTCCCACAAACTAAAAGATCAGGGCACACACCTAGGTTGCAGGGTCAATCCCTGGTGGGGGCACGAACAAAACTTAATATCACATTAAAATAAATCCATACCTTCTCACACCACTGCCAGCACCAGCACCACCACTAAGATCAGTAAAACTGAAACCAACCTGGAATAAACTATATCAGAAAACCAATCTCAGGACTTAATTCAAGAGCTTTTGTTTATTACTTCTTTCCTCCCTTCCTTTCTCTCTACTTTTTCTTTTCCTTTAAGGGAAAGAGCCACTTTATATATATATGAGAAATATAAATGGACAGAACTCATTTCCACACAATCAGATATTCAGTTTTGCACACGTTTCCACCTATAACCCCACCCCAAATACATTAAAAATATGTTCAATAACAATGGTACACCATAATTGCTGTTTTTATTCATTTTTCCAGTCCTTAAAAATTATGTACACAAAACATTAACTTCATGTTTCCTTCTTTTTTGTATGTTTGCGTAATTGTGCACTAGAAAAAGGGCATAGCTTACTCTTCTTGTTGCCTAACATCACATATAGAAATCAGATTAATATTGTTACTTTACTCCAAAGCATTACTATCTATTACCAGGTATCAGGAATGGATGCTTAATTACACTGATGAAAATGTGGTTCATAAAAATATCATTTGAGCCCTGGCTGGTGGCACAGTGGGTAAGGTGCCAGCCTGTGAACCCAAAGGTCACTGGTTCAATTCCCAGCCAGGGCAACACAACCAAGTTGCAAGCCAGGTCTCCAGCAAGGTCCATAGCTGGAGGCAGGTGACAGGCAATCATACATTGATGTCTCTCTCCCTCTCTGCCTTTCTCCCTTCCCCTCTCTCTGAAAAATAATAAATAAAATCTTAAAAAAAAAAATCATTTGTATCAAAGATAGGCAATTGCAGGACTACAGAATGAGGATCTACTACTCTTAAACAATAAAGATTAAAATTATTTTTTAAAATATTATATAACTACTTAAACATAAGTAATTTGTGTTCCAATATCGCTAATGAAAGATATGTATGTTCTCCACTGAAATACAGATAGCAAGCTGGATTAGCTAAAATGCAACAGGGGGTCTGGCGAGATTGCTGGGAAGTGGGAGAGAAACCTGAGTGGCAGGACCCGCGAGGGCCGAGCGCTTGCGCGAGGCGTGGAGGGGGGCGGGGGGGGGGGGTAGGATACACCACAGGCCCAGTGAATGGAAATGACCACACCCATGTGACAGGACAGCCTTCCCACACTCTGGCGCTTAAACAAAGGCTACTTGGCTGTGCAAATGTGTGTGGCCCCTGCAGCCAAGAAGCTGTGACACAGCTAGGGGGAGCCTGCGGAAAGCCTTGTGAGCCGCGGGTGCAGGGCAGGGGCCTCCAACCACGATGAGGCGCTTGCGAGCCTGCACCGAGCTGGGAAACATCCGCCCTCTGGTGCAAAATGGCAGCCAGAAGACAAAGATACCAGGGAGTGACAAAAACGGCAGACATTGGGGCACGTTGATGAAAAAGATGGAAGCTCCATCTCACCTGGATTTCTGGGCCAAGTGTTTACAACAGAACACGCCAGGAAACACATGGATTTCTCCTGTCCCCTGCCTAGTTCTGTCAGCCAGCAGCTGGCCCCCGCTCCTGAGCCTGGGGCACCCTGGAAGCTTTACGGAGCCCTTTCCGCACAGAAAGCAGCGGCAGCGCAGTGCGCCGTACGCAGGGTGCAGTGCGGGAGGCTCTGGCCAGCACACACAAACCTGCTGAAAGATGCCTGGAGCCAAACTGTGCCTGGGAATCAGTTAAGCAACCTGGGTCCTCATGCCGCAGCCATCTGCACTCCCCAGTGGGCAGCACTTTTAAGAGCGGGAGAGAGCACTCCAGGCGCTTCCTTGAACTGACCTGGCCCTGGCAGAGAGGAGCGGGATTATTAGTCTTCGGGTGCTTTAAAGGGAGCGGGGCTCTGAGGTAGAACCTGTTATCATTCCAAAACTGTATGGCCCTTAAATAAACAACCCCTTTCTACCAAACTTCTGACTCCAGAGTTTTGCCTTTAGGTGGCAAACAACACAACCCCGCTGGCTGTTCTGCAGCATAAAGACACAGTTAAAATTTAATTATCTATGCCAATTGCGCAGGCCATTGGTCTACATAATCCAAAAAGTATTTGTATATGATAGACAGCCATGTGGGTATCTCTGACCCACATTATTTTCAATAAAATCATCAAATTATTCTGAAAAGTCTATTCAGGTCTGTTTTTCCAGGCTCCCAAACTCGTCAAAGTGTTCCCACTAGTTCCTGCATTACCTCCATGCAAGAGATGAACTAAGTAGTCTCTCAGACTAATGGAAAGATTGGCTTAAATTTGACCTTGGCTAGCTCTTTATAATTAGCTGATTCATTCCCTAGGGGAACAAGGTAATTAAGTACTGGTTCAGAACTTCCTTAGGAAAAAAAGTAACTGACTCACTTAAAAGGGCTTTCCTTTTTTCTGCAGATCTAAAGCAATCTCAGACTTAGAATAATTATTTATAAAATTCTTTCAAACATATTAGCTCCTCGGCTCCAAAGAATAGCCCAGGACTTCATTTAGGCAGGAGAACCCTATGATGGGACAGACAGAATCAGTAACAGCAAAATTATAATGCCGCTTACTAAGGAAAACAAAACTAGAATTCAAGTTTTCTAATTCTTAATTCAGTTTTCTTCCCCTGACTCCACAAAACCATGTCTCTGAGAATTTTATAGCAATATTTATAATGTAATGACATTTCCAGTTGAGGCAATGTATTAGCAAAGCAATTCCAGACACACATATCAAAGTATCCACTCCAGAAAAATTTCTGTGAAATGAAACCTTTATTTTTCTTTCATTTTCTTCAACAAACCAAAATTCTAATATTTTTCAATTGTATATAAATAACATTTCACAATTTCAATGTCATTAATATTATTTTAATAACTGCAGAAATAATCTATAACTTTGAATCTAAAAGTCTCTTACTCATCATATCAAAATGCTATATAAAATAAACTTAAATACAAGCATCTTCCAAAATAAGGCATATTTTTCCAAATTTCCTGGAAAGTGAGCAATATCCAATCTCTTTAACATAAATTTATAAAATTATTCTCATAAAATTTTTTAAAGAGAAAAAGTATTGAACTACTAATAATATCCCAATTAAAACTAAAATTATGAAGATATCAAAAACTAAAGAGATTAAAAATAACATAAAAGATATGAACCCAAATACTTATAAACTGGATGACCACATAATTTATCATCTATCGGGACACTCTGGGAAATAAAGAGATATGCTATTGATAATTACACTGGAACAGGCATAAATCGGGATTTTCCTAGGAAATAATTTTATGTCTTCACCAGATGGATTTTTTCAAGGATTCGTAAACCTTGATTTTTTGTTGTTTTTTAGGTAAGAATTACTTTTTCCTTCAATCCCTCCTACCCCTACTTCTCTTTCATAGTTCAGGAAAATATTAGACCACTTAACTCCTTCTCTCCATGTCTGATTTTATCTTAACTAGGGCAAGAAAAGTTTATTAGTCTGAAAATCTCCTTTAAAAGCTATTACTTCTACAACAGCAGCTTTACGACCTCCGTGCTTCCATTTCAAGATGCCATGGCCAGAAAGCCCTGAGGAGAAATCAGCAGTCCCTTGTCTGCCTGCACTAACACACTGCTCTGTATTTAAAATCACCTGAAACTGGACTTTTAAAAATCTGCTATAGCTAACTTCAGGCAGGAAGTTACAAATATAACAGTTCCTCAAATTCAATATTCAAATAAATAAGAAAAGTTGCAGGGGAGGGGTAGTGAATCCAGCCAATATAGAAATAAGAGGCTTCCCTGTACAAAGTGTGGTTAGGGTGTCTGAAGACATTTGCATCAATTCTTCATGCTAACAGCCTTCCAGTAGTTTCTCATCTTTACAAAGGAAAGCCAAAGCCCTTACAAAATGTTATATGATGTTCCTCCATCCTGCCTGAGAACAATACCTCACTTTCCCTCCTCTTTTCTTAATTCTCTCACCTTGCTCACTAGGCGGGAGTCCGCCTAACCCTCTGAGATTGCAGAAGCACTGGACATGCTGCTGCCCTGGGGACTGCAATTTGCTCTGGCTGGAACTATGAGACCACCCGAGCCTCTCCCGCGCCTCCTGTAGGCCTTCCTCCAAATGTCGCCTCTGAGAGACCGTCCCTGACCACACTATTTTAAGCTGAACAACTCCAGCACTTCCATCTTACTTGCTGGCACTATTTTCCTCCATAAAGTCACTATTCAATGTACCCTGTTTTGCTTATTTTTTGCTGTCATATTCCCACTAGAAGGTAAAATTCACAAGGATAAAAATATTTTTGTTGAATGTCCTCACTACAATACCTCTAGTGCCTAGAAAAATGACTGTCGCCAAAAACAAACAGCTCAATAAAATTTGTTCAAGAAATAAATAAGTTAATCATATAAAACGTAACACTTAAATGCACTAAGTGCTACAAAATGGCTGGCTTGTGAGTCACAAATCCTACAGCCTTGGTTGCCTAAAAATGATGTAAAATTTATATTTAAAATGTTGGCCAATTTGTAAATCTCTGAAATATAGAATTCTTTGTATTTCAAAGAATTTATTGGTTCCAGAATGTTTTTATCCTTAACAGGCATAACAAATTAGAGTTTATTATGTGTTTAAGTATATTTTAAATGCAATATTAAACATACACATGAGTTAAGAACTTAAAATAGAAAAATATTCCTTTCTGTATCTTATGCATAAAATACCAGTAAATATACATTAGATACCAATACAAAAACACAGACCTTCCCTTTTGTCTCTGAAACGTAGGATAAATACAGATTTAAGAGTAAGCATCCCATGTCAAACTATACAAAAATGCAAATATCAACATCAGACACAATGGCAATCAAATTTTCAGTTCTCCATCAAGATGAATGTTTGTACATGAGAGAAAATGATGATATACAAATACAAAATTTGTATTTGTTTTGAAAAGACAATTAATAATCAACTGTAACATTACAGAAATATTGCTCTCCCTTCCATGTGAATAAAACTTTCTAGATTTTGGACCTGAACTTTGAAAGACTTGAGTATGATAGGTGAGCAGATTTATGCTGAGATGGCTCTGCTAAAACCTGAGTTGTGAACTTTCTAAGAACCTAAACTCCTTGCAATCTCTCTCATACACATACACACACACACACACACACACACACACACGGCTTGTTCCTTTCTCCATAGTAGTTGTAATTACACATTCACACTTGGGCAGAAATTCGAAAAAGAATAAGATTAAAAAATAAACTATGCTATACTATATAATAGTATAGTTTATACTATATAAGACTATAGTAATCAAAATAGCATGGTACTGGTACAGGTACATAGATCAATGGAATAGAACAGAGCCCAGAAGTAAACCCACACCTTTATAGTCAATTAATACTCAACAGAGGAAGCAAACAAATACAGTGAGCTGAAGATAGTTTATTCAATAAATGGTATTGGAAAAATTGGACATATACATGCAGAAAAATAAAACTAAATCATCTTCTTACACCACACACAGGAATAAATTCAAAACAGATCGAAGACTTAAACGTTAGACCCGAGATTACAAAAATCCTAGAATGAGATGTAGGCAACAAAATCTCAGACATTGCTTGTAGCAATTTTTTAGCAGATACGGGAAAGGGAAACAAAAATAAATAAATGTGATTACATCAAACTAAAAAGTTTTTGCACAGCAAATGAAATCACCAACAAAATAAAAAGACAAATCATAGAACACAGGAGAACATATCTGCCAATGACACATCTGATAGGGGTTAATCCAAAATTTAAAAAGAACTTATAAAACTCAACACCAAGAAAACAACACAATTAAAAAATGGGCAAAGGACCTGAATAGCCTCCAAAGAGGACATATGGATGGCCTACCAATATATGAAAAGATGCTCATCACACTAATCATCAGAGAAGTGCAAATTAAAACCACAATAAGATACCACTTCACATCTATCAGAATAACCACCATCAATAAATCAACAAACAAATGCTGGTGAGTATGTTGTGAAAGGGCCATCCTTTTTTGTAATGTTGGTGGGAATGCAGATTGGTGCAGTCACTGTGGAAAGCAGTATGGAGATACCTCAAAAAATTAAAAGTGGATCTTCCTTTTGACCCAGCAATCCCATTTCTGGGAATATATCTGAAAGAACCTAAAACACCAATTTGAAAGGGCATAAATACCCCTATGTTCATTGCGGCCTTACTTACAATCATCTAGATATGGAAACAGCCCAAGTGTCCATCAGTAGATGAGTGTCTAAAACAACTATGGGGTATTTACATAATAGAATACTACTCAACCATAAAAAAGAGAAAATTTTACCCTTTGCAACAGTATGAATGGACCTGAGGAACATTATCCTAAGTGAAGTAAGCCAATCAGAGAAAGACAAATACCATACAATTTCATGCATACATGGACTCTACTGAACAAACTGAACTAACAAGGAAAACTGAGACAGATTCATAGATAAAAAGCAGGATGACAGTTAAGGGGGAAGGGATTATGGGGTAGGGGAACTGAGCAAAAAGGACAAAGGACTCATGTTCATGAACAACAGTGTGGTGGCTGGTGATGGATAGGTATAAGGGGACTGAATAGTAATGGAAAAAATACAATAAAATTTTAATTAAAATAAAAGATTAGAATCTCCTCAAATTCTGATGTGTTTAGTTGGGAACTAATCACATACTTTGATTGTTCAGGCTTCCTTCGGGTAAGACAATGAAAACCTGTAACATAATGACCAAAGTCTGGGATAGCAGACCGTTGGTATTAGTAAGCATCTCACTAGATGAACAAGTCTATAAAGGCCCTTCTCACGATTGTCAAAAAGCAAAAATAAGTTCTAAATCAGTGAACTCATCAATTTGAATATCACTGAATTAAAAGCTCCCAATGTACTTCCATGTTCCTTATATTTGGTTATTAGGAAGTAATTACAAGCTGATACAGCTTTCGTAAGCATCAATTTTACTCAAAGATCTAACTTGAAAAGGTCATTTTTTCCATTAAAACAAACACATATTTGGAGGAGGATGAAATGTTTGCATGATTTTTTCATATAAAGCCTAAGACTTCAAAGAGCTCAGTGTCTCACACAACCCATAAAAACATAGCTATTCACATTATTCACCTCTGCAGCCAAGGTGTCTTCTGATAGAAATGCTTGGGACATAGTTACATAAAAAAATCACTCTTTGTAGGGAAACAACAACAGAACTACAAGCCTATTTAGTAGGATTATTTTATTTATGTGTGACAGACAATGCATGGTAATCAAAGGTACAAAGGTTTACATTTTCTTTATAATAAATCAGGGCCTATTATAAATAAACATTCCAAAAGTAAAATAAACATGGTTGCATTGATAAGTCTAATGTTGAAAATACAAATGTCTATAGAGTAATGGTATATAAGTATGTGCATTCATACATACACACGGATACACTTTTACCTATTATATATATATTCATATTATACATCCACATAAATCATATTATTTAGTGACTGTAGACTTGTGGGAAGAAAGAAAGCTCAAGTTATACTTACTTTCTCTTAGGAAAATAAATGCTCATCAATATTCTAAGAGCTTGAAATTCAACAGAATCTTCCCATTATGTTTGATCACTGCTTTCTCTTCATAATCTATCAATTCTCCCCTTTGTTTTAAATTCAGGGCTATGTGGCCTTATATATAATGATACAGTTATTCGCCAGCCATCTCTATCTCTCATTCTATAGAAAAATTTTTAAAAAGGCAAGAAATACTTATACGCCAGTGAATATTTAGATTAGTACCTCACAGATAGAAAACTGCTCAATAAGTATTTGCTGATTAAGTGAAAGAATAAATAATGTAACTTCTATTACTCATGTTCTAATCACACTGGTGGTACTCAGAAGAAAATAAACAGTTCTTCTTGTCATCCACCCAACAGGTATTTCAAGGGGATTATCTCCTCAATGATTCAAGCTGCACTTGACTAAACAAGGCTGTTATGCAGAATATACACTTTAATACGATAAGTAATTTTAAATAAGTGAAACCTCCTTTTCCTGACTAGAGAACAAATATCTACAACAATTGTTTTTCAAGGGAGCCAGAACACAGTTTGTTTTTCAAGAAAATAATTCCCTAGTCATTTAACCAGGGAACTCTTCTTGAAATTGCCATGAGACTATTTCAATGTATACCCCCAGAGACTGCTACTTAACTATAAAAATCTCAAATTCTCAGTGAAAAATACTGAAATGCTAATATGTGGAAAGTCTTCTGAGAATTATCACAATTCAAAATTATGAAGGGATAGCATCCACAATGTATGTAAAAATGTGTACAAAAAAATGGGATTCCATTCAGATGAAGCCATTTTTATCTTGGGCATGGAAAGTTAAAAACCAAACACTTACAACATTTCTCCATGCATATCTGAAAAAAAAAAAAATCCTCAGGACAAGGGGCTATTCTCAAAGATGCTTTTGTGAATTAGAAGCACTCTGCTAAAATTTCACAAATATCCAGCTATTAAAGGTTTAAACTCTGGAACAAGGAGAGGGCCCAGGAGCCCTAACAGAGGTGAATTCTCTCCCTGATGAAACACCGTTCTTTATCATCACCAGGAAATAAGAAGTAAAACAAGTAGCTGTTACAGAACAGACCCATTTAATTAGAAAAGATCTCGAAGTAGATGTAAACTCTACAAAAATATCTCCAGAACAGTCCAGTCAGTGCTGCCCCGTTAAGATACTGATTTTGATTTTCCAGTTAACAAAGTGTGAGGGACTCTCAGGAATGCATTTTTGACTGGATACCCAGCATGTAAACACCTACCACTCCACTTAACAGCACTGAAATGATCACCATTTCTATGGTAATGTTATATTAGCTTGCAAATGGCCAAAATATAAAACAGAATGATGACTTAAGTCTGATCAATAACCATCTCTCTCTAAATACATGCTGCAGAGTGGAACAAAACATAGTTTCTTTTTAGGGACCAATGGAAAAATAATTCAAGACAATCTAACAAATGAGTAACGGAGAAGCAACACACTGAAATACTAAAGGGTAAAACTTTTAGAAGATTTGTACTTATTTTTTCATACAGTTACATGTACACAAAAACAATACACTTTGGAAAGGATGCCTGAAGGCTTCAAATGGAATTGCAAACATCCAGTCCCAAAAGAAAGAGAACTGAGTTTCTGGGCTAGTTCTAGGAAGCCAAGCAGGCATAGCCTAGGGGCTCATGCTACTGCAGATTCCTCCCTGCAAAGATGACTATTTTTCAGAATTCACTTACCAGATAAGAAATAGATAAACATTCAAGCAAAACTGTGATTTTGTTAGACCCTCTTCTCTCTGACACTCTTCAAGAATCTTATTTGTTTCCTATTGATCTATTCATTCTTTATCACAGTAAACCTTTACTTCAATAAACAACTAGGATGTCTGGCAATATGCTATCAAGTTGAGAAAGTGAACCTAAATGCCTTTGGATTAATATAAATTGAGCCCTCAGGGGTTCGTCACAAGTTAGTCAAGCTTCTACTATAATCCCTGGGCCAAATGTTGAGTTAATTATTCCCTTCAGTATTATATATTATTCCCAGTGTTGTCCACAAGGTAGGTAAAAAGGGAAGCAGAAAAAGGGAGAGGAGAAAAGTAGGGAACTAAAAGCTAGGTAGGCACTTTCATAGTGATAATACTTGCTTGTCTAGGCAAAGAGGACAAGAAAGGAATGTGAGAAGATAACAAATAGAAAAAGGATGTAAGAAAAATCCCAAGGAATAGCAAAAAGATGGAAAGATACTCAAAATGGGGAAAACATCTATATCTGAAAACATTTATCACTGGTCTTAATAAATATTTTCTCCATTAAATTTTTTTCAACCACAAATACATTTTTTAAATTCAACTCATGAAATCATATATATTGATTTGAGTTATAAAATATGTTAGTCAAATTACATTGACAGTTCTTAAACCTTAAATTTTAATCTACTACAGAAACCTTTTATCATAGTCAAAAAAACAGTTATTGTATCAGTCAGGTTTTTCTTCCCTAGGAATAGGTCTGAAATTCTATCTTCTATCCCCCTTGCAAACATTACTTTTAAGTAATGTGCAAACATCACATCTACCTGAAATACAGTTTTGACTTTAAAGAATATTACTATCTTATGTATCTCTAAGAAAGAAAAAAATACTGCCGATTACTTCACAATTTCCACCAATTGTAAAATGCACCCTAATTTCAGAAATGTAAGAAAAAAATGTTTATTTTAGAATGCATGAAATCTCTCAACTTGTTGTCTGCCTCTATCTTCTTCTAACTTCTCTTCCAAACCTCACTCTGCCATGTAAATTATCTGCATATAACAACACTGTCCATCTGAAAAGCCATCATTCCTTTCTGCCTGCATGAGATCTAAATTATAGATTAATAGCATGCATTTTTTTTCATCCTCACCCAAGGACATTTTTTTCACTGCTTTTTAGAGAGAGAGAAAGGGAAAGAGAGAAATATCAATGCAAGAGATAGAAGTATCAATTGGTTGCCTCCCCTATGTGTCCAGAGAGAAGACTGTACATGTCTGTACTGGGAACTGAACCCACAACCTAGACATGTGCCCTGAGCAGGAATCAAACCCGCAACCCTTTGGTTCTGGGATGATGATCCAACCCACAGAGCCACACAGGCCAGGGCAACATGCATGTTTTTCACAAAACAAACACAATCAACTCTCTGGCCTCACCTTTGCCATTCCCACATGGCCTATCTTGAAGTCACAACAAGATTCTCTATTTTCCATAAATATAACATGTTCTTTTCATGACTTCCTATGTATTCTGTGAACTGTCCCTTTCTGTGAACTGTCTCCACTCTCAACCTCCCTTGTCTAGAAAAATTCT